>JAVLSZ010000081.1:1257500-1277500 GCA_032313775.1 Urocyon cinereoargenteus
ACTAACCCATAACCTAAACCTAACCTAACACTAAACTTAACCCATACGCTGACCCTATCCTGTACCCTAAACCTAACCCTAACCCGTAACCTAACCCTAACCCTAACCCTAACCCTAACCCTATCGGTACACTAACCCTAACCCTAACCCGTACCGTAACCCTAACCCGACCCTAACCCTAACCCTAACCCGTACCCTAACCCTACCTGTTTCCTAACCCTAACCCTAAATATAACCCCTAACCCTAACACTACCCTAACCCTTACCCTAACCCGTACCCTGGCAGTAAACCTAACCCGTACCCTAACACTAACCCAAACCTGTACTCTAACCCTAACCCACACCCGCACACTAAACTTAAACCTAACCTTAACCCAAAACATAAACCTTAACCGTAACCTAACCCTAATACATACCCTAACCATAACCCTAACCTTAACCATAACCTTAACCCGTACCCTAATTCTAAAACTAACCCGTACCCTAACCCCAACACTAACCTTAATACGTACCCTAACACTAACCCTAACCCTAAACCTGACCCTAAACCTAACCCTAACCCTTACACTAACCCTAACCCTAACCCTAACCCGCACCCTAAACCTAACCCTAACCCGTACTCTAACCCTAACCCTAACCCTAACACACACCCTAAACCTAAACCCAACCCATATCCTAACCCTAATCCGTAACCTAAACCTAACCGTAACCCTAAACTTAACCCGTACGTTAACCCTCTCCCGTACCCTAAACCAAACCCTAACTCATATCCTAACCCTAAACCTAACCCTAAGCCTAACCCTTACATTAACCCTAACCCTAATCCTAACCATACTCTAACCCTAACACTAACCCTCACCTTAACCCTAACCCGTACTGTAAACCTATACCGTACCATAACCCTAAAACTAACCCGAATCCTAAACCTAACCCGTACACTAACCCTAACCCTAACCCTAAACCGTACCCAAAACCTAACTCTAACCCTAACCTGTACCCTAACCCTAACCGTAACCCTGAACCTAACCCTACGCCTAACCCATACCCTAAGCCTAACCCTAAACCTAACCCTAACCCTAAACTTAACCCATACGCTAACCCTATCCTGTACCCTAAACCTAACCCTTAACCGTATCCTAACTCTAAACCTAACCCTAAGCCTAAACCGTACATTAACCCCAACCCTAACACTAACACTAATCCTACCCAGTACTCTAACCATAAACTTAACCCTAACCCGTACCTTAAACCTAACCCTAACCCTAAACCTAACCTTAAACCTAACCCTAACACTAACCCTAACACATACTCTAACCCTAACCCTAACCTAACACTAACCCTAACCGTAATCTAACACTAACCCTAACCCTCACCCTAACCCTAACCTGTACTGTAACCCTAACCCGTAACAAAACCCTAACCTTAACCAGCACCCTAACCCTAACCCTAACTAGTACCCTAACCCTAACGCTGACCCTAACCCTAACCCGTACTGTAACCCTATACCGTACCATAACCCTAAAACTAACCCGTACCCTAAACCTAACCTGTACCCTAAACCTAACCCGTACTTTAACCCTAACCTTAACCCTAACCCTAACACTAACCCTAACCCTAACCCTGACCCTAAACCTAACCCTAACTCTAACCCTAACCCGTACTCTAAACCTAACCCTAAACCTAAACCTAACCCTAACCCGTATTCTAACCTTATCCCATCGCCTAAAACTAACCCAAAACCTAACCCTAAACCTAATTCGTACCCTAACCCTAAACGTAAGCCAAACCCGTACACAAACCCTAAACCTAACACGTACCCTAACCCTAAACCTAACCCTAAACCTTACCCTAACCCGTACCCAAACGGTAAACTTAACCAGTACCCTAACACTAACCCAAACCCGTACTCTAAACCTAACCCTAAACCTAACCCTAACCCCCACCGTAAACTTAAACCTAACCCTAACCCAAACCATAACCCTTAACCGTAACCTAACTCTAACCCATACCCTAACCCTAACCCTAACCTTAACCGTAACCCTAACCCGACCCTAACCCTAAAACTAACCCGTACCCTAACCCCAACCCTAACCCTAACCCGTACCCTAACACTAACCCGTACCCTAACACTAAACCTTACCCTAACCATAAACCTAAACCGTACCCTAACCCTAAACGTAACCCTAACCCGTAGCCAAACCCTAACTCTAACCCGTACCCTAACCTTAACCCTAAACCTAAACCGCACACTAAACATAACCCTAACCCTAGACCAAACACGTACACTAAACCTATCCCATAACGTAAACTTAACGCTAAACCGTACCGTAAACATAACACTAACCCTAACCCTAACCCTAACATTAACCCTAACCCGTACACTAACACTAACACGAACCCTAACCCTAACCCTAAATGTACACTAACCCTAAACCTAACCCTACCCTAACACTAACCCTAACCCGTACTCTAAACTAACCCTAACCCTAAACCTAACCCTATCCCGTACTCTAACCCTAACCCTAAACCTAACACTAACCATAACCCTAACGCTAAACCTAACCCGTTCTCTAACCCTAAACCTAACCCTAACACTAACCCTAACCCCCTACTATAACCCTAACCCTAAACCTAAACCTAACCCTAACCATAACTCGTACCGTAAACCGAACCCGTACCCTAACCCTAAACCTAAACCTAAACCTAACCCCGACCATAACCCTAAACCTAATCCTGTACCCTAACCCTAACCCGCATCCTAAACCTAACGCTAACCCTAGACCTAACCTGTACCCTAAACCTAATCCGTACCCTAACACTAACCCCAACCCTAACCCTAACCCATACCATAACCCTAACGCTAACCCTAACCCGTACCCTAAACCTAACCCGTACCCTATCCCTAACCCGATGCCTAACCCTAACCCACACCCTAAAACTAACCCTAACCCTAGACCTAAACCGTACCCTAAACCTAAACCACACCCTAACCCTAACCATTAATTTAAAAGTAACCCTAACCCGTACCCTAACCCTAAAACTAACCCGTACCCTAACCCCAACCCTAACCCTAACCCATACCCTAACACTAACCCTAACCCTTACCCTGACCCAAAACCTAACCCTAACCCGTACACTAACCCTAACCCTAACCCTAACCCACAACCTAAACTTAACCCTAACCAGTACCCTACCCTAACCCGTAACCTAAACCTAACCCAAACCCTAAACTTAACCTGTACGCTAACCCTATCCTGTACCCTAAACCTAACACTAACCCGTAACCTAACCCTAAACCTAACCCTAAGCCTAACCCGTATATTAACCCTAACCCTAAACCTAACACTAACCCTAACCCGTACTCTAACCCTAACCCTAACCCTAACCCTAACCCTCTCCCGTACCCTAACCCTAACCCTAACCCTTTCCCTAACCCCAACACTAACCCTAACCCGTACTCTATCCCTAACGCTAACCCTAACCCTAACCCTAACCCTAACCCTAACCCGTACTATAACCCTAACCCGTGACATAACCCTAACCCTAACCCGTACCCTAACACTAACCCCAACCCTAACCCTAACCCATAACACAACCCTAACGCTAACCCTAATCCGTACCCTAACCCTAACCCGTACCCTAACCCTAGAACTAACCCGTACCCTAACCCCAACCCTAACCCGTATCATAACCCTATTCCTAACCTTAACCCTGACTCTAAACCTAACCCTAACCCGTACCCTAACCGTAACCCGCACCTAAACCTAACCCTAACCCGTACCCTATCCCTAATCCTAACCCGTAGCCTAACCCTAACCCTAACCCTAACCCTATCCATACCCTAACCCTAACCCTAACCCTAATCCGTACCCCAAACTTAACCCTAACCATAACTCGTACCCTAACCCTAACCCTAACCCTGACCCTAATCCTAATCCTAACCCGTACCCTAAGCCTAACCCATACTCTAATCCTAACCCTAAACCTAACCCTAACCCGTACACTAAACTTAACCCTAACCCTTGACATTACCCGTACCCAACCCTATCCCGAACCCTTACCCTAACCCTAACCCATACCCTAGCTCTAACCCTAACCCTAACCTGCACCCTAAACCTAAACCTAACCCTAAACCTAACCATAACCCTTAACCGTACCGTAACCCTAACCCATACCCTAACCCTAACCCTAACCTTAACCGTAACCCTAAACTATACCCTAACCCTAAAACTAACCCGTAACCTAACCCCAACCCCAACCCTAACCCGTACCATAACCCTATCCCAAACGCTAACCCTGACCCTAAACCTAACCCTAACCCGTACCCTAATCCTAACCCTACCCCTAACCCTAAACCTAACCCTCACCTAAACCTAACCCTAACCCGTACCTTAACACTAACCCGTAACCTAAACCTAACCTAACACTAAACACATACGCTAACCCTATCCTGTACCCTAAACCTAACCCTAACCTGTAACCTAACCCTAACCCTAACCCTAACCCTATCTGTACACTAACACTAACCCTAACCCTAACACAAACCCTAACCGTACTCTAACCCTAACCCTAAACCTAACCCTGACCCTAACCCTAACCCGTACCTTAAACCTAACCCATACACTAACCCTAACCCTAACCCTAATCCGTACCCCAAAACTAACCCTAACCATAACTCGTACCCTAACCCTACCCTAACCCTGACCCTAATCCTAATCCTAACCCGTACCCTAAGCCTAACCCATACTCTGATCCTAACCCAAACCCTAACCCTAACCCTAACCCGTACACTAAACCTAACCCTAACCCTTGACCTAACCCGTACCCAACCCTATCCCGAAACCTTACCCTAACCCTAACCCATACCCTGGCTCTAACCCTAACCCTAACCCACACCCTAAACCTAAACCTAACCCTAACCATAACCCTTAACCGTACCGTAACCCTAACCCATACCCTAACCCTAACCCTAACCTTAACCGTAACCCTGACCTGTATCCTAACTCTAAAACTAACCCGTACCCTAACCCCAACCCTAAACCTAAACCATACCATAACCCTATCCCAAACGCTAACCCTGACCCTAAACCTAACCCTAACCCGTACCCTAACCCTAAACCGTACCCTAACCCTAACCCCAAACCTAACCCGTACCCTAACCCTAAACGTAACGCTAACCCGTACCCAAACACTATCCCTAACACGTACCCTAACCCTAACCCTAACCCGCACACTAAACCTAACCCTAACCCTAGACCTAACACGTACACTAACTCTATCCCGTACCCCAGCCTTAATCCAAACCCG
This sequence comes from Urocyon cinereoargenteus, assembly GCA_032313775.1. Taxonomy (NCBI): domain Eukaryota; kingdom Metazoa; phylum Chordata; class Mammalia; order Carnivora; family Canidae; genus Urocyon; species Urocyon cinereoargenteus. Next base: position 1,262,808 of record JAVLSZ010000081.1, read on the forward strand.
TACCGTAACATTAACACTTACCATAACCCTAACCCGAACCCGTACACTAACCCAAACCCGAACACTAAACCTATCCCTAACCCGTACCCTAACACTAACCCATAACCTAAACCTAACCTAACACTAAACTTAACCCATAAGCTAACCCTATCCTGTACCCTAAACCTAAACCTAACCCGTAACCTAACCCTAACCCTAACCCTAACCCTATTGGTCCACTAACCCTAACCCTAACCCGTACCCTAACCCTAACCTGAAGCCTAACCCTAACCCTAACCCTATCCCGAACCCCTAACCCGAACCCGAACCCTAACCTGAACCCTGACCCGAACCCGAACCCTGACCCGAACCCTGACCCGAACCCGAACCCGAACCCTAACCCGAACCCTAACCCTAACCCTAACCCGAACCCGAACCCTAACCCGAACCCGAACCCGAACCCTAACCCTAACCCGAACCCTAACTTGACCCTAACCCTAACCTTTGTTTTTATTATATTTTTATTTTGGAAGGGTCAAACCGGTACCTAGGTGTACCTGAGTTGAATACAGCGATTTCCAACGGCCTTCTTCAATTAGAGTGTAGCTAGGTTGGGACTCCCATGTAGGAGTGGGTGGCAGGCATCTCTCTCCCAGGCATACACACTGCTGAGAGTTGAGCTTATGGCCGGCCCCCCACATCCTGCCTCCTGGTATATTTCGATCCTAACAGACCTAGACTCGATGCATGACTGAAGTGCTGTGACAGGGAAGTGAAAACTCCCGGCCGACAACACTAGTGCCTCCAAGCTCAATCCAGCGATTTCCTAGGAACATCGGTCTTAGAATAGTGCTACATACTAAGTTCCATACGTGAGAAGCTAGCTGCACCCCTTGTCCAGAGTAACTTACTTCTGAGATTTGAGATCACTGCCAGTCCCTCACAGTTCCACACTGCCTGCAAAAGGAGTTTTGAACATGTTCACCAGAGAGATTTGTCAGAAGCTTGTGAGATGCAAGTGGAATAATGCTGGCCTGGATGGTGTCTGCAGGTGCAGCAGTGTGGTATTCTGGGAACCTCCTGAGTTCGAATGCTGAAACGTACTCACAGCCACAAGAAAAGAGCTAGGAGAAAGCTGGCTTCGAGGCATGCTTCCTTTTGACAGCTGAGCTCAGGCCAGGACTCTCCCGCATCCTGACTGCCTGTAGCCAAGATCCTAACCTCCTCATGTTAGGTGCTGCGAGAGGTAATGCGAAAATCATGTGGAGGCATGGGCCTGAACTCCGGAGAATCTGAGTTGAATCCAGCGATTTCCAACGGCCTTCCTCAGTTAGAGTGTAGCTAGCTTGGAACTCCCATGTAGGAGTGTGTAGCAGACATCTGCCTCCCAGGCATACACACTTCTGAGAGTTGAGCTTATGGCCCGTACCTCCCTCCTCCTGGCTGCCTGTACGGGTCCGCTTCCACAACTTTTCGTTGTATGCGGGATAGTAGAGGAATGAGAACCTAGTGTCTGCCTTGTCACTTTTGGGCCAGGCGGAAACATTCCTCCAGAGCATGCACACCCCTTTGGATTGAGCTTATGGCTCACAATCCCACATGCTGAACGCCTGTACGTTTGGCTTCCAAAGGATTTCGCCCGATGCGGGATTCAGTGTTTCTGAGAGGCAAGTGTCTCTTAGCTCAATCCAGCTGCTCCTGAACCATTCCTGCCTCGGATGGCAGCTACCTACTAACATCCAAACCTGAGTAGCTAGTTGAAAACTGTCTGTCTCGGGGAACGTCCTTCTATGAGATGAGCAGACACACGGTCCTTCCCAGTTCCACACTGCCTCCGGATGGAGTTTTGAACATCCTCAGTGGTCTTGTGGGTCAGACGCTCAAGGGACGCCAGGGGCAAACTGCTGGTTTCAATAGCTGTGTCTCCGGGGCACTAGAGCGGTATCCATGGAATGTCCTGACTTGCAATTCTGCTAGCTTCTCACGGCCCTAAGAAGACAGCTAGTGGAAAGCTGGCTTTGAAGCGTGCTCCCTTTGGAGAGCTGAGCTCAGGGCGGGACCCTCCCGCATGCTGCCTACCCGTAGACGTGGCTGCTAACATCCTTAGGTTAGTTGCAGGGAGAGGTGGTGAGAAAAGCATGTGGAAGGGTCGAGCCGTACCCAGGTGTACCTGAGTTGAATCCAGCGATTTCCAACGGCCTTCTTCAGTTAGAGTGTAGCTAGCTTGGAACTCCCATGTAGGAGTGCGTAGCAGACATCTGCCTCCCAGGCATACACACATCGGAGAGTTGAGCTTATGGACGGTAACTCCCTCCGCCTGGCTGCCTGTACGGGTTCGCTTCCACAGCTTTTCGTTGTATGCGGGATAGTTGCGGAATGAGAACCTAGTGTCTGCCTTGTCACTTTTGGGCCAGGCGGCAATCTTGCTCCAGAGCATGCACACGCCTTTGGATTGAGCTTATGGCTCGTAGCTCCCACATGCTGAACGCCTGAACGTTTGGTTTCCAAACGATTTCGCCCGATGCTGGATTCAGTGTTTCTGAGAGGCAAGTGTCTCTTAGCTCAATCCAGCGACTTCTGGGCCATTCCTGCCTCAGATGGCAGCTACATACTAACATCCAAACCTGAGTAGCTAGTTGAAAGCTTTCTGTCTGGGGGAACTTCCTTCTGTGAGATGAGCTGACACATGGTCCTTCCCAGTTCCACACTGCCTCCAGATGGAGTTACGAACATCCTCACTGGTCATGTGGGTCAGAAGCTAATGAGACGCCAGGGGCAACCTTCTGGCTTCAATGGCTGTGACTCCGGGGCACTAGAGCGGTATTCATGGAACGTCCTGACTTACAATTCTGCAAGCTTCTCACTGCCCTAAGAAGGCAGCTAGGAGAAAGCTAGCTTTGAAGCATGCTCCCTTTGGAGCGCTGAGATGAGTGCGGGTCCCTCCCGCATGCTGCCTGCCCATAGACGTGGCTGCTAACATCCTTAGCTTAGTTGCAGGGAGAGGTGGTGAGAAAAGCATGTGGAAGGGTCAAGCCTGTACCCAGGTGTACCTGAGTTGAATCTAGCGATTTCCAATGGCCTTCTTCAATTAGAGTGCAGCTAGCTTGGAACTCTGATGTAGGAGTGTGTAGCAGCCATCTGCCTCCCAGACATACACACTTCTGAGAGCTGTGCTTATGGCCCATACCTCCCTCCTCCTGGCTGCTTTTACGGGTCCGCTTTCACAGCTTTTCGTTGTATGCGGGATTGTTGCGGAATGAGAACCTAGTGTCTGCCTTGTCACTTTCGCGCCAGGCCGAAAGCTTCCTCCAGAGCATGCACAGGTCTTTGGATTGAGCTTATGGCTTGTAGCTCGCACTTGCTGAACGCCTGTACGCTAGGCTTCCAAAGGATTTTGCCCGATGCGGGATTCAGTGTTTCTGAGAGGCAAGTGTCTCTTAGCTCAATCCAGCGACTTCTGGGCCATTCCTGCTTCGGATGGCAGCTACATACTAACATCCAAACCTGAGTAGCTAGTTGAAAGCTGTCTGTCTGGGGGAACTTCCTTCTGTGAGATGAGCTGACACACGGTACTTCCCAGTTCCACCCTGCCTCCAGATGTAGTTACGAACATCCTCACTGGTCCTGTGGGTCAAAGGTCATGAGACGCCAGGGGGAACCTGCTGGCTTCAATGGCTGTGTCTCCGGGGCACTACAGGGGTATTCATGGAATGTCCTAACTTGCAATTCTGCTAGCTTCTCACGGCCCTAAGAAGGCCGCTAGGAGAAAGCTGGCTTTGAAGCGTGCTCCCTTTGGAGAGCTGAGCTCAGGGCGGGACCCTCCCGCATGCTGCCTGCCCCTAGATGTGGCTGACAACATCCTTAGGTTAGTTGCAGGGAGAGGTGGTGAGAAAAGCATGTTGAAGGGTCAAGCATACCCAGGTGTACCTGAGTTGAATCCAGCGATTTCCAACGGCCTTCTTCAATTAGAATGCAGCTAGCTTGGAACTCCCATGTATGAGTGTGTAGCAGGCATTTGCCTCCCAGGCATACACACTTCTGAGAGTTGTGCTTATGGCCCATACCTCCCTCCTCCTGGCTGCCTGTACGGGTCCGCTTCCACAGCTTTTCGTTGTATGCGGGATAGTTGCGGAATGAGAACCTAGTGTCTTTCTTGTCACTTTCGCGCCAGGGGGAAAGCTTCCTCCAGAGCATGCACACGCCATTGGATTGAGCTTATGGCTCGCAGCTCCCACATGCTGAACGCCTGTACGCTAGGCTTCCAAAGGATTTCGCCCAATGCGGGATTCAGTGTGTCTGAGAGGCAAGTGTCTCTTAGCTCAATCCAGCGACTTCTGGGCCATTCCTGCCTCGGATGGCAGCTACATACTAACATCCAAACCTGAGGAGCTAGTTGAAAGCTGTCTGTCTGGAGGAACTTCCTTCTGTGGATGAGCTGACACACGGTCCTTCCCAGTTCCACACTGCCTCCAGATGGAGTTACGAACATCCTCACGGGTCATGTGGGTCAAAGGCCATGTGACGCCAGGGGCAACCTGCTGGCTTCACTGGCTGTGTCTCCGGGGCACTCGAGCGGTATTCATGGAACGTCCTGACTTGCAATTCTGCTAGCTACTCACGGCCAGAAGAAGGCAGCTAGGAGAAAGCTGGCTTTGAAGCATGCTCCCTTTGGAGAGCTCAGCTCAGGGCGGGACCCTCCCCCATGCTGCCTTCCCGTAGACGTGGCTGCTAGCATCCTTTGGTTAGTTGCAGGGAGAGGTGTTGAGAAAAGCATGTGGAAGGGTCGAGCCTGTACCCAGGTGTACCTGAGTTGATTCCAGCGATTTCCAACGGCTTTCTTCAGTTAGAGGGTAGCTACCTTGGAACTCCCATGTAGGAGAGTGTAGCAGACATCTGCCTCCCAGGCATACACACTTCTAAGCGTTGAGCTTATGGCCCATAACTCCCTCCTCCTGGCTGCCTGTACGGGTCCGCTTCCACAGCTTTTCGTTGTATGCGTGATAGTTGTGGAATGAGAACCTAGTGTCTGCCTTGTCACTTTCGCGCCAGGCGGAAAGCTTCTTCCAGAGCATGCAACCGCCTTTGAATTGAGCTTATGCCTCGTAGCTCCCACATGCTGAAGGCCTGTACGCTTGGTTTCCGAAGGATTTTGCCTGATGCGGGATTCAGCGCTTCTGAGAGGCAAGTGTATCTTAGCACAATCCAGCGACTTCTGAGCCATTCCTGCCTCAGATGGCAGCTACATAGTAACATCCAAACCTGAGTAGCTAGGTGAAAGCTGTCTCTCTAGGGGAACGTCCTTCTGTGAGATGAGCTGACACACGGTCCTTCCCAGTTCCACACTGCCTCCAGATGCACTACGAACATCCTCACTGGTCATGTGGGTCAGAAGCTAATCAGACGCCAGGGGCAACCTGCTGGCTTCAATGGCTGTGTCTCCGAGTCACTAGAGCGGTATTCAGGGAACGTCCTGACTTGCAATTCTGGTAGCATCTCATGGCAATAATAAGGCAGCTAGGAGAAAGCTGGCTTTGAAGCGTGCTCCCTTTGGAGAGCTGAGCTCAGGGCGGGACCCTCCCGCATGCTGCCTGCCCGTAGACGTGGCTGCTAACATCCTTAGGTTAGTTGCAGGGAGAGGTGGTGAGAAAAGCATGTGGAAGGGTCGAGCCGTACCCAGGTGTACCTGAGTTGAATCCAGCGTTTTCCAATGACCTTCTTCAACTAGAGTGCAGCTAGCTTGGAACTCCCATGTAGGAGTGCGTAGCAGACATCTACCTCCCAGGCATACACACATCGGAGAGTTGAGCTTATGGCCGGTAACTCCCTCCTCCTGGCTGCCTGTACGGGTTCGCTTCCACAGCTTTTCGTTGTATGCGGGATAATTGCGGAATGAGAACCTAGTGTCTGCCTTGTCACTTTCGGGCCAGGCGGCAATCTTCCTCCAGGGCATGCACACGCCTTTGGATTGAGCTTATGGCTCGTAGCTCCCACATGCTGAACGCCTGAACGTTTGGTTTCCAAACGATTTCGCCCGATGCGGGATTCAGTGTTTCTGAGAGGCAAGTGTCTCTTAGCTCAATCCAGCGACTTCTGGGGCATTCCTGCCTCAGATGGCAGCTACATACTAACATCCAAACCTGAGGAGCTAGTTGAAAGCTGTCTGTCTGGGGGAACTTCTTTCTGTGAGATGAGCTGACACACGGTCCTTCCCAGTTCCACACTGCCTCCAGATGGAGTTACGAACATCCTCACGGGTCATGTGGGTCAAAGGTCATGGGACGCCAGGGACAACCTGCTGGCTTCAATGGCTGTGTCTCTGGGGCACTAGAGCGGTATTCATGGAACGTCCTGACTTGCAATTCTGCGAGCTTCTCACGGCCCTAAGAAGGCAGCTAGGAGAAAGCTGGCTTTGAAGCGTGCTCCCTTTGGAGAGCTGAGCTCAGGGCGGGACCCTCCCGCATGCTGCCTGACCGTAGACGTGGCTGCTAGCATCCTTTGGTTAGTTGCAGGGAGAGGTGGTGAGAAAAGCATGTGGAAGGGTCAAGCCTGTACCCAGGTGTACCTGAGTTGAATCCTGCGATTTCCAACAGCCTTCTTCAATTAGAGTGCAGCTAGCTTGGAACTCCGATGTAGGAGTGTGTAGCAGCCATCTGCCTCCCAGACATACACACTTCTGAGAGTTGTGCTTATGGCCCATACCTCCCTCCTCCTGGCTGCTTTTACGGGTCCGCTTTCACAGCTTTTCGTTGTATGCGGGATAGTTGCGGAATGAGAACCTAGTGTCTGCCTTGTCACTATCGCGCCAGGCGGAAAGCTTCCTCCAGAGCATGCACAGGTCTTTGGATTGAGCTTATGGCTTGTAGCTCGCACTTGCTGAACGCCTGTATGCTAGGCTTCCAAAGGATTTCGCCCGATGCGGGATTCAGTGTTTCTGAGAGGCAAGTGTCTCTTAGCTCAATTCAGCGACTTCTGGGCCATTCCTGCTTCCGATGGCAGCTACATACTAACATCTAAACCTGAGTAGCTAGTTGAAAGCTGTCTGTCTGGGGGAACTTCCTTCTGTGAGATGAGCTGACACACGGTACTTCCCAGTTCCACAATGCCTCCAGATGGAGTTACGAACATCCTCACTGGTCCTGTGGGTCAGAAGCTCATGGGACGCCAGGGACAACCTGCTGGCTTCAATGACTGTGTCTCCGGGGCACTAGAGCGGTATTCATTGAACGCCCTGACTTACAATTCTGCTAGCTTCTCACGGCCCTAAGAAGGCAGCTGGGAGAAGCTGGCTTTGAAGCGTGCTCCCTTTGGAGAGCTGAGCTCAGGGCGGGACCCTCCCGCATGCTGCCTGCCCATTGACGTGGCTGCTAACATCCTTAGGTTAGTTGCAGGGAGAGGTGGAGAGAAAAGCATGTGGAAGGGTCAAGCCTGTACCCAGGTGTACCTGGGTTGAATCCAGTGATTTAAAATGGCTTTCTTCAGTTAGAGTGTAGCTAGCTTGGAACTCCCATGGAGGAGTGTGTAGCAGACATCTGCCTCCCAGGCATACACACTTCTGAGAGTTGAGCTTATGGCCCGTACCTCCCTCCTCCTGGGTGCCTGTACGGGTCCGCTTCCACAGCTTTTCGTTGTATGCGGGATAGTTGCTTAATGAGAACCTAGTGTCTGCCTTGTCACTTTTGCGCCAGGCGGAAAGCTTCCTCCAGAGCATTCACACACCTTTGGATTGAGCTTATGGCTCGTAGCTCCCACATGCTGAACGCCTGTACGCTTGGTTTCCAAAGGATTTCGCCCAATGCGGGATTCAGTGTTTCTGAGAGGCAAGTGTCTCTTAGCTCAATCCAGGGACTTCTGAGCCATTCCTTCTCGGATGGCAGCTACATACTAACATCCAAACCTGAGTAGCTAGTTGAAAGCTGTCTGTCTGGGTTAACTTCCTTCTGTGAGATGAGCTGACACACGGTCCTTCCCAGTTCCACACTGCCTCCAGATGGAGTTACGAACAACCTCACTGGTCATGTGGGTCAGAAGCTAATCAGACGCCAGGGGCAAACTGCTGGCTTCAATGGCTGTGTCTTCCTGGCACTAGAGCGGTATTCATGGAATGTCCTGACTTGCAATTCTGCTAGCTTCTCACGGCCCAAAGAAGGTAGCTGGTAGAAAGCTGGCTTAGAACCGTGCTCCCTTTGGAGAGCTGAGCTCAGTGCAGGACCCTCCCGCATGCTGCCTGCCCGTAGACGTGGCTGCTTACATCCTTAGGTTAGTTGCAGGGTGGTGGTGAGAAAAGCATGTGGAAGGGTCAAGCCTGTACCCAGGTGTCCCTGAGTTGAATCCAGCGATTTCCAACGGCCTTCTTCAGTTAGAGTGTAGCTAGATTGGAACTCCCATGGAGGAGTGTGTAGCAGACATCTGCCTCCCAGACATACACACTTCTGAGAGTTGAGCTTATGGCCCATACCGCCCTCCTCCTGGCTGCCTGTACGGGTCCGCTTCCACAGCTTTTAGTTGTATGCGGGATAGTTGCAGAAAGAGAACCTAGTGTCTTTCCTGTCACTTTCGCGCCAGGCGGAAAGCTTCCTGCAGAGCATGCACACGCCTTTGGATTGAGCTTTTGGCTCGTAGTTCCTACATGCTGAACGCCTGTACGCTTAGTTTCCAAAGGATTTCGCCCGATGCGGGATTCAATGTTTCTGAGAGGCAAGTGTCTCTTAGAACAATCCAGCGACTTCTGAGCCATTCCTGCCTCGGATGGCAGCTACATACTAACATCCAAACCTGAGTAGCTAGTTGAAAGCTGTCTGTCTGGGTGAACTTCCTTCTGTCTGATGAGCTGACACACGGTCCTTCCCAGTTCCACACTGCCTCCAGATGGAGTTACGAACATCCTCACTGGTCCTGTGGGTCAGAAGCTCATGGGACGCCAGGGGCAACCTGCTGGCTTCAATGGCTGTGTCTCCGGGGCACGAGAGCGGTATTCATGGAACGTCCTGACTTACAATTCTGCTAGCTTCTCAGGGCCCTAAGAAGGCAGCTAGGAGAAAGCTGGCTTTGAAGCGTGCTCCCTTTGGAGAGCTGAGCTCAGGGCGGGACCCTCCCACCTGCTGCCTGCCCGTAGACGTGGCTGCTAACATCCTTAGGTTAGTTGCAGGGAGAGGTGGTGAGAAAAGCATGTGGAAGGGTCAAGCCTGTACCCAGGTGTCCCTGAGTTGAATCCAGCGATTTCCAACGGCCTTCTTCAATTAGAGTGCAGCTAGCTTGGAACTCCCATGGAGGAGTGTGTAGCAGACATCTGCCTCCCAGGCATACACACTTCTGAGTGTTGTGCTTATGGCCCATACCTCCCTCCTCCTGGCTGCCTGTACGGGTCCGCTTCCACAGCTTTTCGTTGTATGAGGGATAGTTGCCGAATGAGAACCTAGTGTCTTTCTTGTCACGTTCGCGTCAGGGGGAAAGCTTCCTCCAGAGCATGAACACGCCTTTGGATTGAGCTTATGGCTTGCAGCTCCCACAGGCTGAATGCCTGTACGCTTGGATTCCAAAGGATTTCGCCCGATGCGTGATTCAGTGTTTCTGAGAGGCAAGTGTCTCTTAGCACAATCCAGCGACTTCTGAGCCATTCCTGCCTCGGATGGCAGCTACATACTAACATCCAAACCTGAGTAGCTAGTTGAAAGCTCTTTGTCTGGGGGAACTTCCTTCTGTGAGATGAGCTGACACATGGTCCTTCCCAGTTCCACACTGCCTCCAGATGGAGTTACGAACAACCTCACTGGTCATGTGGGTCAGAAGCTAATCAGACGCCAGGGGCAACCTGCTGGCTTCAATGGCTGTGTCTCCGGGGCACTAGAGCGGTTCATGGAATGTCCTGACTTGGAATTCTGCTAAACCTAACCCTAACCCTAACCCTAACCCTAACCCGCACCCTTACCCTAACCCTAACCCTAACTCTAACCCTAACACTATCCCTAACCCGTACTCTAAACCTAAACCTAACCCTGAATCTAACCCTAATCCGTACTATAACCATAACCTAACCCTAACCCTAAACCTAAACCTAACCCGTACTCTAACCCTATCCCGTAGCCTAACACTAAGTCTAACCCTATCCCTAACCCTAACCCGCACCTAAACCTATCCCTAACCCTAACCCTAACCCGCACCTAAACCTAACCCTAACCCGTACCCGAACCCTAACCCGTAACCTAATCCTAAACCTAACCCTAACACTATCCCTAAATCGTACTCTAAACCTAAACCTAACCCTAAATCTAACCCTAACACGTACTATAACCATAAACCTAACCCTAAACCTAAACCTAAACCTAACCCGTACTCTAACCCTATCCCTTAGCCTAACACTAAGTCTAACCCTAAACCCTAACCCTAAACCTAACCCTAACCCTAACCCTTACCCTAACACGAACCCAAACATTAAACCTAACCCGTACCCTAACACTAACCCAAACCCGTACTCTAACCCTAACCTTAACCCTAACCCTAACTCTAACACTAATCGAACCCGTACTCTAACACTAACCCTAAACCTAAACGTAACCCTAACCCGTTCTCTAACCCTAAATCTAACCCTAACACTAACCCTAACCCCCTACTATAACCCTAACCCTAAACCTAACGCTAACCCTAACCCTTACTCGGACCGTAACCCGAAATCGTACCCTAAACCTAACCCTAACCCTAACCCTAACCCTAAACCGCACCCTAAACTTAACCCTAACCCTAACCCAAGCCATAAAACTTAACCGTAACCTAACCCTAATCCATACCCTAACCATAACCCTAACCTTAACCATAACCTTAACCCGTACCCTAATTCTAAAACTAACCCGTGCCCTAACCCCAACCCTAACCTTAATACGTACCCTAACACTAACCCTAACCCTAACCCTGACCCTAAACCTAACCCTAACCCTTACACTAACCCTAACCCTAACCCTAACCCGCACCCTAAACCTAAACCTAACCCGTACCCTAACCCTAATCCGTAACCTAAACCTAACCGTAACCCTAAACTTAACCCGTATGCTAACCTCTCCCGTACCCTAAACCTAACCATAACTCATATCCTAACCCTAAACCTAACCCTAAGCCTAACCCGTACATTAACCCTAACCCTAACCCTAACCATACTCTAACCCTAACACTAACCCTCAACTGAAGCCTAACCCGTTCTGTAAACCTATACCATACCATAACCCTAAAACTAACCCTTACCCTAAACCTAATCCGTACCCTACACCTAACCCGTACACTAACCCTAACCCTAACCCTAAACCGTACCCTAAACCTAAATCTAACCCTAACCAGTACCCTAACCCTAACCCTAACCCTGAACCTAACCCTACCCCTAACCCGTACCCTAAGCCTAACCCTAAACCTAACCCTAACCCTAAACTTAACCCGTACGCTAACCCTATCCCGTACCCTAAACCTAAAACTAACCCGTATCCTAACTCTAAACCTAACCCTAAGCCTAAACCGTACATTAACCCCAACCCTAACACTAACCTCTAACCGTAACCCTAACCCGACCTTAACCCTAAAACTAACCCGTACCCTAACCCCAACCCTAACCCTAACCCATACCCTAACACTAACCCGAACCCTAACACTAACCCTTACCCTAACCATAAACCTAAACCGTACCCTAACCCTAAACGTAACCCTAACCTGTACCCAAACCCTAACTCTAACCCGTACCCTAACCCTAGACCTAACACGTACACTAAACCTATCCCGTAACGTAAAATTAATGCTAAACCGTACCGTAAACCTAACACTAACCCTAACCCTAACCCGTACACTAACACTAACCCGAACCCTAACCCTAACCCTAACCCTAAACGTACACTAACCCTAACCCTAACCCTAACCCTAACCCTAACACTAACCCTAACCCATACTCTAAACTAACCCTAACCCTAAACCTAACCCTATCCCGTACTCTAACCCTAACCCTAAACCTAACACTAACCATAACCCTAACACTAAACCTAACCCGTTCTCTAACCCTAAACCTAACCCTAACACTAACCCTAAACCCTACTATAACCATAACCCTAAACCTAACCCTAACCCTAACCCTAACTCGTACCGTAACCCGAACCCGTACCCTAACCGTAACCCTAATCCTAAACCTAAACCTAAACCTAACCCTGACCGTAAATCTAAACCTAATCCCATACCCTAACCCTAACCCGCATCCTAAACCTAACGCTAACCCTAGACCTAACCCGTACCCTAACCCTAACCCGTACCCTAACACTAACCCCAACCCTAAACCTAACCCATACCATAACCCTAACACTAACCCTAACCCGTACCCTAAACCTAACCCGTACCCATCCCTAACCCGATGCCTAACCCTAACCCACAACCTAAAACTAACCCTAACCCTAGACCTAAACCGTACCCTAAACCTAACCCACACCCTAACCCTAACCCTTACTTTAAAAGTAACCCTAACCTGTACCCTAACCCTAAAACTAACCCGTACCCTAACCCCAACCCTAACCCTAACCCATACCCTAACACTAACCCTAACTCTTACCCTGACCCAAAACCTAACCCTAACCCGTACACTAACCCTAACCCTAACCCTAACCCGCAACCTAAACTTAACCCTAACCAGTAACCTAACCCTAACCTGGAACCTAAACCTAACCCAAACCCTAAACTTAAACCGTACACTAACCCTATCCCGTACCCTAAACCTAACACTAACCCGTAACCTAACCCTAAACCTAACCCTAAGCCTAACCCATACATTAACCCTAACCCTAAACCTAACACTAGCCCTACCCCGTACTCTAACCCTAACCCTAACCCTAACCCTCTCCCGTACCCTAACCCTAACCCTTTCCCTAACCCCAACACTAACCCTAACCCGTACTCTATCCTTAACGCTAACCCTAACCCTAACCCTAACCCTAACCCGTACTGTAACCCTAACCCGTGCCATAACCCTAACCCTAACCCTATCCGTACACTAACCCTAACCCTAACACAAAACCTTACCATACTCTAACCCTAACCCTAACCCTAATCTGTACCCCAAACCTAACCCTAAACATAACTCGTACCCTAACCCTAACACTAACCCTGACCCTAATCCTAATCCTAACCCGTACCCTAAGCCTAACACATACTCTAATCCTAACCCTAACCCTAACCCTAACCCTAACCCGTACACTAAACCTAACCTTAACCCTTGACATAACCCGTACCCAACCCTATCCCGAACCCTTACCCTAACCCTAACCCATACCCTAGCTCTAACCCTAACCCTAACCCGCACCCTAAACCTAAACCTAACCCTAACCCTAACCATAACCCTTACCGTACCGTAACACTAACACATACCCTAACCCTAACCCTAAACTTAACCGTAACCCTGACCTATACACTAACCCTAAAACTAACCCGTAACCTAACCCCAACCCCAACCCTAACCCGTACCATAACCCTATCCCAAACGCTAACCCTGACCCTAAACCTTACCCTAACCCGTACCCTAATCCTAACCCTACCCCTAACCCTAAACCTAACCCTCACCTAAACCTAACCCTAACCCTACCCTAACACTAACCTGTAACCTAAACCTAACCTAACACTAAACTTAACACATACGCTAACCCTATCCTGTACCCTAAACCTAACCTTAACCTGTAACCTAACCCTAACCCTAACCCTAACCCTATCTGCACACTAACACTAACCCTAACCCTAACACAAACCCTAACTGTACTCTAACCCTAACCCTAACCCTAAACCTAACCCTGACCCTAACCCTAACCCTAACCCGTACCTTAAACCTAACCCGTATACTAACCCTAACCCTAACACTAATCCATACCCCAAACCTAACCCTAACCATAACTCGTACCCTAACCCTACCCTAACCCTGACCCTAATCCTAATCCTAACCCGTACCCTAAGCCTAACCCATACTCTGATCCTAACCCTAACCCTAACCCTAAACCGTACACTAAACCTAACCCTACCCCTTGACCTAACCCGTACCCAACCCTATCCCGAACCCTTACCCTAACCCTAACCCATACCCTGGCTCTAACCCTAACCCTAACCCTCACCCTAAACTTAAACCTAACCCTAACCATAACCCTTAACCGTACCGTAACCCTAACCCATACCCTAACCCTAACCCTAACCTTAACCGTAACCCTGACCTGTATCCTAACTCTAAAACTAACCCGTACCCTAAACCCAACCCTAATCCTAACCCGTACCATAACCCTATCACAAACGCTAACCCTTACCCTAAACTTATCCCTAACCTGTACCCTAACCCTAAACCGTACCCTAACCCTAACCCTAAACCTAACCCGTACCCTAACCCTAAACGTAAAGCTAACCCGTACCCAAACACTATCCCTAACACGTACCCTAACCCTAACCCTAACCCGCACACTAAACCTAACCCTAACCCTAGACCTAACACGTACACTAACTCTATCCCGTACCCCAGCCTTAATCCAAACCCGTACCGTAACTTTAACACTAACCCTAAACCTAACCCGAACCCGTACAATAACCCAAACCCGAACCCTAAACCTAACCCTAAACTGTACCCTAACCCTACCCGTTTCCTAACCCTAACCCTAAATATAACCCCTAACTCTAACACTAACCCGTAACCTAAACCTAACCTAACACTAAACTTAACCCATACGCTAACC
>JAVLSZ010000081.1:1282500-1587500 GCA_032313775.1 Urocyon cinereoargenteus
TACTGTAACCCTAACACATACCATAACCCTAAACCTAACCCGTACCCTAACCCTAACCCTAATTCGTACCCTAACCCTAACCCTAACCCGTTTCCTAAACCTAACCCATACCCTAAACCTAAACTTAAACCTAACCCGTACCCTAAACCTAACCCTAACCCGTACCCTAAACCTAACCCAAACCCTAACCCTACGCTGACCCTAACACTAAACTTAACCCGTAACCTAAGCCTAACCCATACCCCAACACTAACCCTAATCCTAACCCTAACACGTACCCTAAACCTAACCCTAACCCTTAACCAAACCCGTAACCTAACCCTAACCCTAACCCGTACCCAAACCCTAACAATAACCCTAAACCATACCTATCCCTAACACTAACCCTAACCCTAACCATAATCATTATCCGTACCCTAACCCTAAACCATACCCTAACACTAACCCTAAACTTAACCGTAACCATGACCCGTACATTAAACCTAAAATTAACCCGTATCCTAACCCCACCCTAAACCTAACCTGTACCCTAACCCTAACCCTAATCCTAACCCACACCAAACCTAACCCTGACCAGTAACCTAAGCCTAACCCTAACCCTAAACTTAACCCGTACACTAACCCTATCTCGTACCCTAAACCTAACCCTAAACCGTAACCTAACCTTAAACCTAACCCTAACCCTAACCCGTACCCTAACCCTAACCCTAACACTAATCCTAACCCGTACTCTACCATAACCCTAACCCTAACACTAACCCTCCCCGTACTCTAACACTAACCCTAACCCTAAACATAACCCGTATCTTAACCCTAACCCTAAACCTAACCCTAACAATAACACTAACCCGTGCTCTATCCCTAAGCCTAACCCTAACCCTAAACGTATTCTAACCCTAACCCTAACCCTCACACTAACCTTAACCCGTACTGTAACCCTAACCCATCCCATAACCCTAAACCTAACCCGTACCCTAACCCTAACCCTAATTCGTACCCTAACCCTAACCCTAACCCTGACCCTAACCCTAACCCTAACCCGTATCGTAAACCTAACCCATACCCTAACCCTAAACCAAACTCTAACACGTACCCTAAAGCAAACCCTAACCCGTACCCTAACCCTAACCCTAACCCTAACCCTGACCCTAACCCTAACCCGTACCCTAAGCTTAATGCATACCCTAACCATAAACCTAATCCTAACCCTAACCCTAACACGTACCCTAAACCTAACCCTAACCCTTAACCTAACCCGTAACCTAACCTTAACCTAACCCTAAGCCTAACACATACATTAACCCTAACCCTAACACTAACACTAACCCTACCCCATACTCTAACGCTAACCCTAACTCTAACCCTAACCCGTACCCTAAATCTAACCCTAACCCTAACCCTAACACTAACCCTACCCCAAACTCTAACCCTAACACAAACCCTAACCCTAAACAGTACTCTATCCCTGACCCTAACCCTAACCCTAACCCTAACCCTATCCGAACTCTAACCCTAACCCTAACCCTAACACTAAACCTAACCCGTACTCTAGCACTAACCCTAAACCTAAACGTAACCCTAACCCATACGCTAACCCTAACCCGTACCCTAACACTAACCCTAAACCTAACACTATCCCTAACCCGTACTCTAACCCTAAACCTAACCCTATCTCTAACCCAAACCCGTACTATAATCCTAAACCTAACCCTAAACCTAACCCTAACCCAAACCCATACTCTAACTCTGTCCCGTAGCCTAACACAAACTCTAACACTTACCCCTAACTCTAACCCTATCCCTAACATTTACATAACCCGTACCCAAATGGTAAACCTAACCCGTTTCCTAACACCAACCCAAACCCGAACTCTAACCCTAACCCTAACCCTAACCCTAAACCGCACCCTAAACTTAACCCTAACCCTAACGCTAACCATAACCCTTAACCGTACCCTAACCCTAACCCTAACTCGTACCCTAACCCTAACACTGACCCTAACCCTAACCCGTACACTAACCCTAACCCGTACTCTAATCCTAACCCTAACCCTAACCCAAATCCGCACCCTAAACTTAACACTAACCCTAACCCAAACCATAACCCTTAACCGTAACCTAACCCTAACCCATATCCTAACCCTAACCCTAACCTTAACCGTAACCCTAACCCGACCCTAACCCTAAAACTAACCCGTACCCTAACCCCAACCCTAACCCTAACCCGTACCCTAACATTAACCCATACCCTAACACTAACCCTTACTCTAACCATAAACCTAACCCTTAGCCTAACCCTAAACCTAACCCTAACCCGTACCCTAACCCTAACCCTAACCCTATCCCTAACCCTAACACTGACCCTAACCCTAACCCGTACACTAACGCTAAACCGTACCCTAATCCTAACACTAACCCTAACCTTATCGGTACTCCAACCCTAACCCTAACCCTACCCCGTACTCTAACCCTAAGCCTAACTCTAACCATAACCCGTACCTTAACCCTTAACCTAACCCTAACACTAACCCTACCCCATAACCTAACCCTAACCCTAAACCTAAACTTAACCCTAAACCGTACCTTAAACCTATCCCTAACCCTAACCCTGACCCTAACCCTAACCCAAACCGGTATGCTAAGCCTAACCCATACCCTACCCTAACCCTAACACTCACCCTAACCCGAACTCTAAGCCTAAACCTAACAATAACCCTAACCCGTACCCTAACCCTATCCCTAACACTAACCCTAACACTAAACCTAACCCGTACTCTAACCCTAACCCTATCCGGTACCCTAAACCACACCCTAACCCTAACTAGTACCCTAACACTAATCCTAACCCTGACCCTAACCCTAACCCTAACCCGTACCATAAACCTAACCCATACCCTAAACCTAACCCTGAACCTAACCCTAACCCTATCCCGTACCCTAAATCTAAACCTAACCCTTCTCTTAACCCGTACCCAACCCTATCCCGTAACCTAACCCTAACCCTAACCCGTACCCAAACCCTAAAAGTAACCCTAACCCATACACTAGCACTAACCCTAAACCTAACCCTAAGCCTAACCCGCACCCTAAACCTAAACCTAACCGTAACCCTAACCATAACCCTTACCCGTAGCCTAAACCTAACCCATATCTAACACTAACCGTAACCTTAACCGTAACCCTAACCCCTACCATAACTCTAAAAATAACCCGTACCGTAACCCCAAACGTAACTCTAACCCATACCATAACCCTATCCCTAAACCTAACCCGTACCCAAAACCTAACCATAACACGTACCCTAACCCAAACCCTAACCCTAACCCTTACCCTAACCCGTACACAAACGGTAAACCTAACCCGTACCCTAACACTAACCCAAACCCGTAATATAACCCTAACCCTAACCATTATCATAACCCGCACCCTAAACTTAACCCTAACCCTAACCCAAACCATAAACCTTAACCGTAACCTAACCCTAACCCACACCCTAAACCTAACCCTAACTTTAACCGTAACCCTAACCCATACCCTAACCCTAAAACTAACCCGAACCCTAAACCCAACCCTAACCCTAACCCTTACCCTAAACCTAACCCTAACCCTTACACTAATCCTAACCCTAACCCATACCCTAACCCTAACCTGTAACCTAACCCTAACCATAACCCTAAACTTAACCCGTATGCTAACCCTATCCCGTACCCTACACCTAACCCTAAACCGTATCCTATCCCTAAAGGTAACCATAAGCCTAAACCGTACATTAATCCCAAACCTAACCCTAACACTAACCGTACACCGTAATCTAACCCTAACCCTAACCCTAACCCTAACCCGTACACTAACCCTAACCCTAACCCTAACACTAACACTAATCCTACCCCGTACTCTAACACTAACCCTAACCCTAACCCTAACCCGTACCCTAAACCTAACCCTAACCCTAAACCTAACCCTAATCCATACTCTAACCCTAACCCTAACCCTAACACTAACCCTACCCCGTACTCTAACACTTCCCCTAACCCTAACCCTAACCGTATTATAACCCTAACCCTAAACCTCACCCTAACCCTAACCCGTACTGTAACCCTAACCCGTACCATAACCCTAACCCTAACCAGTAACCTAACCCTAACAATAAATCGTACCCTAACCTAACCCTAACCATGACACTAACCCTAACCCTAACCCGTACCCTAAACCTAACCTGTACCCTAACCCTAAACCTAACACTAAACCGTACCCTAAACCTAACCCTAAACCGTACCCTAACCCTAAACCTAACCCTAAACCTGACCCTAACCCTAACCCTAAAACGTACCCTAGGCCTAACCCATACCCTAACCCTAACCCTAACCCTAACCCTAACAACCCTACCCCGTACTCTAACCCTAACTCTAACCCTAACACTATCCTGTACCATAAACCTAACCCTAACCCGAACTTGTACCCAAACACTAACCCTAACCCTGGCCCTAAACCAAACCTTAACCTGTACCCTAAACCTAACCAATACCCTAACCCTAACCCTAAACCTAACCCTAACCCTATCCCGTACTCTAAACCTAACCCTAACCCTTGTCCTAACCCGTACCCAAACCTATCGTGTACACTAACCATAACCCTAACCCCTACCCAACCCTAAGAGTAACCCTAACTCATACCCTAGCGCTAACCCTAACCCTAACCCTAATTTTACCCGCACCCTAAACCTAAACCTAACTGTAACCCTAACCATAACCCTTACCCATACCCTAACACTAGCCCATAACCTAACACTAACCCTAACCATAACCGTAACCCTAAATCATACCCTAAACCTAAAACTAACCTGTACCGTAACCCCATCCCTAACCCTAAACCATACCATAACTCTATCCCTAATCCTAACCCTGACCCTAAACCTAACCCTAACCCGTACCCTAACCCTAAACTGCACCTAAACCTAACCCTAACCCGTACCCTAACCCTAACCCGTAACCTAAACCTAAACCTAAACCTAAACATATCCCGTACACTAACCCTGTCCTGTACCCTAAACCTAACCCTAACCTGAACCCTAACCCTAACCGTAACCCTAACCCTATCCATACACTAATCCTAACCCTAACACTAACACTATCCCTAACATACTCTAACCCTAACCCTAACCCTAAACCTAACCCTAACCCGTACTCTAACCCTAACCCGTACCCTAAGCCTAACCCTTACCCTAACCATAAACCTAACCTGTACCCAAACCCTAAACGTAACCCTAACCCGAATCGAAACCCTAACCTCACACGTACCCTAAACCTAAACCTAACCCGCACAATAAAACTAACCCTAACCCTAGACCTAACATGTACACTAAACCTATCCTGTACCGTAACTTTAACCCTAACCCGTACCGTAACCCTAACACTAACCCTAAACCTAACCCTAACCCTAACCCTACCCTAACCCTAACACTAACCCTAACCCATACTCTAACTTAACCCTAACCGTAAACCTAACCCTAACCCGTACTCTAACCATAACCCTAACCCTAACACTAACCATAATGCTAACACTAAACCTAACCCGTACTCTAACCCTAAACCTAACACTGACACTAACCCTAACCCCCTACTATAACCCTAACCCTAAACCTAACCCTATCCATAACCCTAACTCGTACCGTAACCCGAACCCGTACCCTAATGCTAACCTAACACTATACCTAACCCTAACCCTGACCCTTACCCTAAACCTAATCCCGTACCCTAATCCTGAACCTAACCCGCATCTAAACCTAACCCTAACCCTAGACCTAACCCGTACCCTAAACCTAACACGAACCCTAACACTAACCCTAACCCTAACCCGTACCATAAACCTAACACTAACCCTAAACCGTACCCTAACCCTAACCCGTACCCTAACCCTACCCTGATGCCTAACCCTAACCCACACCCTAAACCAAACCCTAACCCTAGACCTAACCCGTACCCTAAACCTATCTCGTACCCTAACCCTAATGCTAACCTGTACCTAACCCTAGACCTAACCCGTACCCTAACCCTAACCCATACCCTAACACTAACCCTAACCCTAAACCTAAACCGTACCCTAACCTTAACCCTAACCCTAACACTAACACTAACCCTAATCCTAACCCTATCCCATACACTAACCCTTACCCGTACACGTACCCGTACCCTAACCCTAACCCTAAATCTAACCCTAACACTAAACCTACCCCGTACTCTAACCCTAACACAAACCGTAACCCTAACCCGTACCCTAACGCGTAACCTAACCCTAACCCTAACCTGTACGCAAACACGTACCATAACCCTAACCCTAATCCTAACCCTAACCCTAAACCTAACCCATACCCTACACCTCACCCTAACCCATACCCTAACCCTAACTCATACCCTAACCCTAACCCTTACCCTAAACCCTAACCCTAACCCTAACCCATACCCTAAACCTAACCCTAACCCTAACTCGTACCCTAACCCTAACCCTTACCGTAACCCCTAAACCTAACCCTAACCCGTACCCTAACCATAACCCTAACCCATACCTAGCGCTAACCCTAACCCTAACCCTACGTCTAACCTGCAATCTAAACCTAAACCTAACCCTAACCTTAACCATAACCCTTACCCGTACCCTAACCATAACCCATGCCCTAACACTAACCCTAACCTTAACCGTAACCCTAACCCGTACCCTAACCCTAACCCTAACCTTAACCATAACGCTAACCCGTATCCTAACCCTAAAACTAACGCGTACCCTGAACCCAACCCTAAACCTAACCCATACCATAACACTAACCCTAACCCTAACACTGTCCCTAAACCTAACCTTATCACTTACACTAAACCTAACCCTAACCAGCGCCCTAAACCTAACCCTAACCCGTACCCTAACCCTAAACCGTAACCTAAACTGAACCCTAACCCAAACTTAAACCGTACGCTAACCCTATCCCGTACCCTAAACCTAATCCTAACCCGTATCCTAAACCTAAACCTAACCCTAAGCCTAAACCGTACATTAACCCTAACCCTAACCCTAACACTAACCCTACCCCGTACTCCTACCCTAACCCTAACCCTAACTCTAACCTGTACCCTAACCCTAACCCTAACACTAACACTAACCCTAACCTGTACTCTAACCCTAACCCTAACCATAACCTTACTCTAACCCTTACCCTAAACCTCACCCTAACCCTAACCCGTACTGTAACCCTAACCCATACCAATACCCTATCCCTAACCCGTACCCTAAACCTCACCCTAAACTGTACCCGAACGCTAACCCTAACCCTAACACTGACGTTAACCCTAACCCTAACTCGTACCCTAAGCCTAACGCATACCATAAACCTAACCCTAATCCAAACCCTAACCCTAACCCGTACCCTAAACCTAGCCCTAACCCTTGACCTAACCCGTACCCAACCATATCTCATAACCTAAACCTCACCCTAACCCGTACCCAAACCCTAACAGTAACCCTAAGCCATTCCCTAGCGCTAACCCTAACACTAAACCATACCCTAACCCGCACCCAAAACCTAAAGCTAACCCTAACCCTAACCATAACCCTTACCCGTACCCTAAACCTAACCCATACCCTAAACCTAACCCTAACCTTAACCGTAACTCTAACCCGTACCCTAATCCTAAAACTAACCCGTACCCTAACCCCAACCCTAATCCTAACACGTACCATAACCCTATCACTAACTCTAACCCTGACCCTAAACCTAACCCTTACCCTAACCCGCATGTAAACCTAACCCTAACCCGTAACCTAAATCTAACCGTAAACCTAAACTTATCCCGTACGCTAACCATATCCCATACGCTAAACCTAACCAAAACCCGTACCCTATCCATAACCCTAACCCTATCCGTACACCAACCCTAACACTAACCCTAACACTAACACTAACCTTAACCCGTACTCTAACCCTAACCCTAACCCTAACCTTACTCTAACCCTTACCCTAACCTTCACCCTACCCTAACCCGTACTGTAACCCTAACCATACCAATACCCTATCCCTAACCCGTACCCTAAAGCTAACCCTAAACCGTACCCTAACGCTAACACAAACCCTAACACTGACGTTAACCCTAACACTTCCCGTACCCTAACCCTACCCGTACCCTAAACCTATATCTAACCCTAACCCCTAACCCTAACCCTAACCCTTAACCTAACCCGTACCCAAATGGTAAACCTAACCCGTACCCTAACACTAACCCAAACCCGTACTCTAACCCTAACCCTAACCCTAACCCGCACCCTAAACTTAACCCTAACCCTAATCCAAACCATAACCCTTAACCGTAACCTAACCCTAACACATACCCTAAACCTAACCCTAACCTTAACCGTAACCCTAACCCTTACACTAACCCTAACACTAACTCGTATCCTAACTCCAATCCTAACCCTAACCCGTACCCTAACACTAACCCTAACCCTAACCGTGACCCTAAACCTGACCCTAACCCTTTCACTAATCCTAACCCTAACCTTAACCCGCACCCAAAACCTAACCCTAACCTGTACCCTAAACATAACCCGTAACCTAAACCTAACCCTAACCCTAAACTTAACCCGTACGCTAACCCTATCCCGTACCCTAAGCCTAACCCTAACCCGTATCCTAACCCTAAACCTTACCCTAAGCCTAACCCGTACATTAAACCTACTCCTAACACTAACACTAACCCTACCCTGTACTCTAAACCTAACCCTAACCCTAACCCTAACCCTAACCCGTACCCTAACCCTAACCCTAATCCTAAACCTAACACTAACTCTACCCCATACTCGAACCCTAACCCTAACCCTATCCGCACACTAACCCTAACCCTAACACTAAACCTAACCCGTACTCTAACCCTAACACTAACCCTAAACCTAACCCTAACCCGTACTCTAACCCTAACCCGTACCCTACATTAACCCTTAACCTAACCCTAAACCTAACCTGTACCCTAACACTAAACGGAACCCTAACCCGTACCCAAACCATAACCCTAACACGTACTCTAAACCTAACCCTACCCTAAACCTAACCCGAACCCGCACACTAAACCTAACCCTAACCCTAGACCTAACATGAACACTAACCCTATCCCGTACCGGAACCTTAATCCTAACCCATACCAGTACCCTAACACTAACCGTAATCCTAACCCTAACCCTAACCCTAACCCTAACCCTAACCCGTAAACTAACCCTAACCCGAACCCTAACCCTAAACCTAAACCATACCCTAACCCTACCCGTAGCCTACCCTAACACTAAGCCTAACCCCTAAACCTAACCCTAACCCTAACCCACACCTAAACCTAAACATAACCCTAAACCTATCCCACACCCGCACCTAAACCTAACCCTAACTCGTACCCTAACACAAACCCGTAACCTAAACCTAAACCTAACCCTAAACTTAACCCTTACGCTAACCCTATCCCGTACCCTAAACCTAACCCTATCCCATACCCTAACCCACACCCTATCCGTACACTAACCCTAACCCTAACCATAAACCTAACCCTAACCCGTACTCTAACCCTAACCCATACCCTAACACTAACCCTAACCCTAACACTAACCCTATCCCGTAATCTAATTCTAAACCTAACCCTAATTCTAACCCTAACGCATACTATAACCCTAACCCGTACCCTAACCCTAAACCTAACTCTAACCCTACCCCGAACTCTAACCCGAAACCTAACCCTAATTCTAACCCTAACCCGTACTATAACCCTAACCCTAACCGTACCCTAACCCTAACCCGTACTGTAACCCTAACCCATACCAAAACCCTAACCCTAACCCGTACCCTAACCCTAACCCTAATTCGTACCCTAACCCTAACCCTAAGCCTGACCCTAACCCTAACCCTAACCCGTACCCTAAACCTAACCCATACCCTAACCCTAAACCTAACCTTAACCCGTACCCTCAAACTAACTGTAACCCGTACCCTAACCCTAACCCTAACCCTGACCCTGAACCTAACCCTAACCTGTACCCTAAGCCTAACCCATACCCTAACCCTAACCCTAATCCTAACCCTAACCCTTAAGCGTACCCTAACCCTAACACTAACTCGTACCCTAACCCTAACACTGACCCTAACCCTAACCCGTACCCTAACCCTAAACCATACCATAAACCTAACCCTAACCCTAACCTTATCCGTACAGTAACCCTAACCCTAACCCTGCCCCGTACTCTAACTCTAACCCTAACTCTAACCCTAAAGCGTACCCTAACCCTAAACCTAACCCTAACACTAACCCTACCCGTACTCTAAACCTAACCGTAACCCTAACCGTAACCCTAACCCGTACCCTAAACCTAACCCTAACCCTAACTCGTAACCTAACACTAACCCTAAACCTGACCCTAACCCTAACCGTAACCCGTACCCTAAACCTAACCCATACCCTAACCCTAACCCTAATCTTAACCCTAACCCTATCCCGTACCCTATACCTAACCCTAACCCTTGTCCTAACCCATACCCAACCCTATCCCGTACCCTAACCCTAACTCTAACCCGTACCCAAACCCTAAGAGTAAACCTAACCCATACCCTAACGCTATCCCTAACCCTAACCCTAAGCCTAAACCGCACCCTAAACCTAAATCTAACCGTAACCCTAAACATAACCATTTCCCATACCCTAACCCTAACCCATAACCTAACACTAACCCCAACCTTAACCGTAACCCTAACCCGTACCCTAACCCTAAAACTAACCCGTACCATAACCCCAACCCTAACCCTAACCCGTACCATAACCCTATCCCTAATCATAACCCTCACCCTAAACCTAACACTAACCTGTACCCTAACACTAAACCGCACCTAACCCTAACCCTAACCCGTACCCAACCCTAATTCGTAACCTAAACCTAACCCGAACCCGTACCCAAATCCTAAGAGTAACCCTAACCCATGCCCTAGTGCTAACCTAACCCTAACCCTAACAGTAACACTAACCCGCACACTAAACCTAAACCTAACCTTAAACCTAACCATAACCCTTACCCGTACCGTAACCCTAACCCATACACTAACCCTAACCCTAAACTTAACCGTAACCAACCCTAACCCTAACCCTAAACCTAACCCTATTCCTGACCCTAACCCTAACCCTAATCCTGTACCCTAACCTTAACCCTAACCCGCATCTTAAACCTAACCCTAACCCTAGACCTAACCCGTAGCCTAACCCTAACCCGTACCCTAACACTAACCCTAGCCCTAACTCTAACCCGTACCCTAACACTAAACCTAACCTGTACCCTAACCCGTACCCTAAACCTAACCCGTCCCCAAACCCTAAACCTAACCCTAACACTAACCCTAACCTTCTACTATAACCCTAACCCTAAACCTAACCCTAACCCTAACCCTAACACGTACCATTAAATTTAACCGTACCCTAACCTTAAACCTAAACCTAAACTTAACCGTAGCCCTAACCCTAATCCAAATCCCGTACCCTAATCCTAACCCTAACCTGCATCCTAAACCTAACCCTAACCCTAGACCTAACACGTACCCTAACCCTAACCCGTACCCTAACACTAACCCTAACTCTAACCCTAACACGTACCCTAACCCTAACGAGTACCCTAATCCTAATTCTAACCCTAACCCGTACCCTAACACCAAACTGTACCCAAACCCTTACCCTAACACGTACCCTAACCCTAACCATAACCTAACCCGCACCCTAAATCTAAAACTAACCCTAAGCCGTACCCTAACCCTAACCCGTACCCTAACCCTAACCCTACCCGTAGCCTAACCCTAACACTAATTCTAAACCCTAACCCTAACCCGCACCTAAACCTAAACCTAACCCTAACCCTATGCCTAACCCTCACCTAAACCTAACCCTAACCCGTACCCTAACACAGACCCGTAACCTAAACCTAATCCTAATCCTAAACATAACCCTTATGCTAAACCTATCCCAAACCCTAAACCTAACCCTAACCCGTAACCTAACCCTAAACCTAACCCTAACCCCATCCGTACACTCACCCTAACCCTAACCATAAACCTAACCCTAACCCGTACTCTAACCCTAACCCGTACCCTAACTCTAACCCTAACCCTAACACTAACCCTAACCCGTACTCTAACCCTAAACCTAACCCTAATTCTAAACCTAACGCATACTATAACCCTAACCCGTACCCTAACACTAACCCTAAACCTAACACTAACCCTACCCCGTACTCTAACACTAAACATAACCCTAATTCTAACCCTAACCCGTACTATAACCCTAAACCTAAACCTAACCCTAACCCTAACCCTAACCCGTAGAGTAACCATAACCCGTATTCTAACACTAACCCTAACCCTAAACCTAAACCTAACCCTGACCCTAACCCTAACCCTAACCTGTACCCTAACCCTAAACCGTACCCTAACCCTAACCCTAAACCTAACCCGTACCCTAACCCTCTACGTAACCCTAACCCATACCCAAACCCTAACCCTAACACGTAACCTAACCCTAAACCTAACTCTAACCCGCTCACTAAACCTAACCCTAACCCTAGACCTAACACTTACACTAAACCTATCCCATACCCTAACCTTAACTCTAACCCGTACCGTAACCCTAACACTATCCCTAACCCTAAACCTAACCCTTACACTAACCCTAACCCGACCCTAACCCTGACCCTGAACTATACCCTAACCCTACCCGTAGCCTAAAGCTAACTCTAACTCTAACCACTAACCCTAACCCTAACCCTTACCTTAACCCGTACCCAAACGGTAAACCTAACCGGTAACCTAACAATAACCCAAACCCGTACTATAATCCTAAACCTAACCCTAACCCATACCCTAACCCTACCCGTAGACTAACCCTAACTCTAACACTAACCCTAACCCTAAACCTAACCCTTACCCTAACCCGTACAAAAACGGTAAACCTAACCCGTAACCTAACACTAACCCAAACTAGTACTCTAACCCTAACCCTAAACCTTACCCTAACCCTAACCCTAACCCGCACCCTAAACTTAACTCTAACCCTAACCCAAACCATAACTCTTAACCGTAACCTAAACCAAACCCATACCCTAACCTAACACTAACCTTAACAGTAACCCTAACCCGTAACCTAATCCTAAAACAAAAACGTACCCTAACCCCAACCCTAACCTTAAGGCGTACACTAACCCTAACCCTAACCCTAAACCTAACCCTAACCCTAACTCATACCCTAACCCTAACCCTAACCCTGACCCTAACCCTAACCTGTACCCTAAAACTAACCCATACCCTAACCCTAACACTAAACGTAACCCTAACCCTGACCCGTACCCTAAACTTAACCCTAACCCTTCACCTAACCCGTACCCAAACCTTTCCAGTACTCTAAACCTAACCCTAACCCTAACCCGTACCCTAACCCTAACCCTAACCCTAACCCTAACACTAACCCTAACCCGTACTCTAACCCTAATCCTAACACTAACCCTAACCGTAATGTAACCCTAACCTTAACCCTCACCCTTACCCTAACCCGTACTGTAACACTAACCCGTACCAATACACTAACCATAACCCGTACCCTAACCCTAACCCTAACTCGTACCCTAACCCTAACCCTAACCCTGACCCTATCCCTAACCCTAACCTGTACCCTAAACCTAACCCTAACCCGTAACCTAACGCTAAACCTAACCCTAAAACTGACGCTAACCCTAACCCGTACCCTAAGCCTAACTCATACCCTAAACCTAAACCTAATCCTAACCCTATCCCTAAACTGTACCCTAAACCTAAACCTAACACTTGAGCTAACCCGTACCCAAACCTATCCCGTAACCTAAACCTAAACTAACCCGTACCCAAACCGTAACAGTAACACTAACCCATTCCAGAGCGCTAACCCTAACACTAAACCTAAACCTAACCCTAAACCGCACCCTAAACCTAAAGCTAACCCTAACCCTAACCATAACCCTATGCCTAACCCTAACCCTAACCCTAAACCTAACCCTAAACCGTACCCTAACCCTAACCCTAACCCTAACCCTATCCGTACACTAAACCTAAACCTAACCCTAACACTAACCCTAACCCGTACTCTAACCCTAACCCTAACCCTAAACCTAACCCTAACCCGTACTCTAACTCTAACCCGTACCCTAACACTAACCCTTACCCTAACCCTAAACCTAACCCGTACCCTAACCCTAAACGTAACCCTAACCCATACCCAACACCTAATCCTAACACGTATCCTAACCCTAACCCTAACCCTAAACCTAACCCGCACACTAAACCTAACCCTAACCCTTGACCTAACTCGTACACTAACCATATCCCGTACCATAACCTTAACTCTAACGCGTACCGTAACCCAACACTAACCCTAAACCTAACCCTAACCCTAACCCTAACACTAACCCGTACAGTAACCCTAACCCGAACCCTAACCCTAAACCTAACCCGTACCCTAACCCTACCCGTAGCCTAACCCTACCTCTAACCCTAACCCTTAACCCTAACACTAACTCTAACCCGTACACAAAAGGTAAACCTAACTTGTACCCTAACACTAAACCAAACCCTTACTCTAACCCTAACACAAACCCTAACCCTAACCCTAACCCGCACCCTAAACTTAACCGTAACCCTAACACAAACCATAACCCTTAACTGGTAACCTAACCCTAACCCATACACTAAACCTAACCCTAACCTTAACCATAACCCTAACCTGTACCCTAACCCTAAAACTAACCCGTACCCTAAACCCAACCCTAACCCTAACCCATACACTAACACTAACCCTAACCCTAACCCTGACCATAAACCTAACCCTAACCCTTACACTAACCCTAACCCTAACCCTAACCTGCACCCTAAAAAAAACCCTAACAAGTACCCTAACCAAAAAAATAACCCGTACCCTAAACCCAACCATAACCCTAACCCGTACCCTAACACTAACCCTAACCCTAACCCTGAACCTAAACCTAACCCTAAACCGTACACTAACCCTCACCCTAACCTTATCCCGTACCCTAAACCTAACCCTAACCCGTATCCTAACCCTAAATATAACCCTAAGCCTAACCCGTACATTAACCCTAACTCTAACACTAAAATTAACCCTACCCTGTAGCCTAAACCTAACCCTAACCCTAACCCTAACCCAAACCCTAACCACAACACTAACCCTAACCCGTAATCTAACCCTCACCCTAACCCTAACCATAACCGTACTCTAAACCTAACCCTAACCCTCACCCTAACCATAACCCGTACTGTAACCCTAACCCGTACCATAACCCTAACCCTAACCCGTAACCTAACCCTAACCCTAACTCGTACACAAACCCTAACCCTATACTGTACCCTAAACCTAAACCTAACCCTTGCCTAACACGTACCCAACCCTATCCCATACACTTACCCTAAACCTAACCCGTACCCAAACCCTAACAGTAACCCTAACCCATACCCTAGCGCTAACCCTAAACCTAACCCTAACCCGCACCCTAAACCTAAGCCTAACCCTAACCCTAACCCTAACACTAACACTAAACCTAACCTGTACCTTAACCCTAAACGTAACCGTAACCCGTACCAAAACCTTAACCCTAACACGTACTCTAACCTTAACCCTAAACCTAAACCGCACACTAAACCTAACCCTAACCCTAGACCTAACACGTACACTAATCCTATCCCGTACCCTAACCTTAACCCTAATCCGTACCGTAACCCTAACACTAACACTAACCCTAACCCTAACCTGTACACTAATCCTAACCCGAACCCTAACCCTAACACTAACCCGTACCCTAACCCTAACCCTAACCCTAACCCTAAAACTAACCCGTACTTAACCCTAACGCTAACCCTAACCCTAACCACACTCTAACCATTACCCTAACCCATTCCCTAACCCCAACCCAAACCCTAACCCGTACCATAACCCTATCACTAACACTAACCCTGACCCTAAACCTAAACCTAACCCGTACCCTAACCCTAAACCTAACCCGCACATAAACCTAAACATAACGCGTACGCGAAACCTAACCGGTACCCTACACCTAAACCTAACCCTTACCCGTACCATAAACCTAACCCTAACCCTAACTCATACCCTAACCCTAAGCCTAACCCTGACCCTAACCCTAACCCTAAGCCGTACCATAAGCCTAACACATACACTAACCCTAAAACTAAACCTAACCCTAACCCGTACTCTAACCCTAACCCATGCCCTAACACAAACACTTACACTAACCCTAAACCTAACACGTACCCTAACCATAAACGTAACCCTAACCCGCACACTAAACCTAACCCTAACCCTAGACATAACCCGGACCCTAAACCTATCCCGTACCCTAACACTAGTCCTAACCCGTATCCTAACCCTAACACTAACCCTAACCCTAACACTAACCCTAAACCGTACACTAACCCTAACCCTAACCCTAACCCGTACCCTAACCCTAACCCGCACCGAAACCTAACCCTAACCCGTACCCTAACCCTAACCCGTAACCTAAACCTAACCCTAACCCTAAACTTAACCCATACACTAACCCTATCCTATACCCTAAACCTAACCCTAACCCATACCCTAACCCTAAATCTAACCCTAACCATATCCATACACTAACCCTAACCCTAACCCTAGCACTAACCCTAACCCGTACTCTAACATTAACCCTAAACCTAAACATGACCCTAACCCGTACTCTAACCCTAACCCGTACCCTAACACTAACACTTACCCTAACCCTAAACCTAACCCGTACCCTAACCCTAAACGTAACCCTAAACCGTACCGAAACACTAACCCTAACACGTACCCTAACCCTAACCCGCACACTAAACCTAACCGTAACCCTACACCTAACACGTACACTAACCCTATCCCGTCCCATAACCTTAACCCTAACCCGTACCGTAACCTTAACACTAACCCTAACCCTAATCCTAACCCTAACCCGTACAATAACCCTAAACCGAACCCTAACTCTAACCCTAACCCGTACCCTAAAACTACCCGTAGCCTAAACCTAACCCTAACCCTAACCCCTAACCCTAACCCTACCCCTAACCCTTACCCTAACCCGTACCCAAATGGTAAACCTAACCCGTACCCTAACACTAACCCAAAACCGTACTCTAATGCTAACCCTAATCCTAACCCTAAACCGCACCATAAACTTAACCCTAACCCTAACCCAAATCATAACCCTTAACCGTACCTAACCCTAACCCATACCCTAACCCTAACCCTAAACTTAATCATAACCCTAACCCGTACCCTAACCCTAAACTAACCCGTACCCTAATCCCAACCCTAACCATAACCCGTACCCTAACACCAACCCTAATCCTAACCTGTACCCTAACCAATACAATAAACCTAGCCCTAACCCTAACCTGAAACCTAACCCAAACCCTACACCTACACCTAACCCGTACCCTAACACTAACCTGTACCCAAACCTAACCCTAACCCCTAACCCTAACACTAAACTGTACCCGAAACATAAGCCTAAACCTAACTCGTACCCTACCCCTAACCCTAAGCCTGACCCTAACCCTAAACCTAACCCGTACCCTAACCCTAACCTGTACACTAAACCTAACCCTAACCCTAACTCGTACACTATCCCTAAACCTAACCGTGACCCTAACCCTAAACCTAACCAGTACCCTAACCCTAACACTAACCCTAACCCGTACACTAACCCTAACCCTAACCTGTACCCTAACCCTAACACTAACCCTAACCCTAACCCGATGCATAACCCTAACCCACACCCTAAACCTCACCCTAACCCTAGAACCAACCCGTACCCTAACCCTATCCCGTACACTAACCCTAACGCTAACCCGTACCATAACCCTAACACTAACACTAACCCTAATCCTAACCCTATCCCGTACACTAACCCTAACCCTAACCCTAACCGTACCCTAACCCTAACACGTAGGCTAACCCTAACACTAACCCTAACCCCTAACCCTACTATAACCCTAACCCTTACCCTAACCTGTACCCTAAAGCTAACCCTAACCTTAACTGTAACCCTAACCCGTACCCTAACCCTAAAAATAACCCATACCCTAACCCCAACCCTAACCCTAGCACGTACCATAACCCTATCCCTAACCCTAACCTTGACCCAAACCTAATCCTAACCCGTACCCTAACACTAACCCGTAACCTAAACCTAACCCTAACCCTAAACTTAACCCGTACACTAACCCGATCCCATACCCTAGACCTAACCCTAACCCGTACCCTCACCCTAACCCTAACCCTAACCCTATCCGTACACTAACCCTAACCCTAACCCTAAAACTAACCCTAACCCGTACTTTAACCCTAACCCTAACCCTAAAACTAACCCTAACCCATAATCTACCCCTAACCTGTCCCTTAACACTAACCCTTACCCTAACCCTAAACCTAACCCGTACCCTAACCCTAAATGTAACCCTAACCCGTACCCAAACCCTAACCGTAAAACGTACCCTAACCCTAAACCTAACCCTAACCCTAACCCGCACACTAAACCTAACACTAACACTAGACCTACCACGTACACTAACCCTATCCTGTAACCTAACCTTAACCCTAACCCGTACCATAACCCTAACACTAAGCCTAACCCTAATCCTAACCCTAACCCTAAGCCGGACACTAACCCTAACCCGAACCCTAACCCTAACCCTAACCCGTACCCTAAACCTACCCGTAGCCTAACCGTAACTTTAACCCTAACCCCTAACCCTAACCTTAACCTTTACCCTAACCCATACCCAAACGGTAAACCTAACCCATACCCTAACACTAACCCAAACCCGTACTCTAACCCTAACCTATACCTTAACCCTAACCCTAACCTTAACCATAACGCTAACCCGTATCCTAACCCTAAAACTAACCCGTATTCTGAACCCAACCCTAACCCTAACCCGTACACTAACACTAACCCTAAACCTAACCCTGACCCTAAACCTAACCTTATCACTTACACTAACCCTAACCATAACCCTAACCCGCGGGCTAAACCTAACCCTAAAACATACCCTAACCCTAATCCGTAACCTAAACTTAACCCTAACCCAAACTTAACCCGTACGCTAACCCTATCCCGTACCTTAAACCTAATCCTAACACGTATCCTAACCCTAAACCTAACCCTAAGCCTAAACCGTACATTAACCCTAACCCTAACCCTAACCCTAACCATACTCTAACCCTAACACTAACCCTCACCTTAACCCTAACCCGTACTGTAAACCTATACCATACCATAACCCTAAAACTAACCCGTACTCTAAACCTAACCCGTACCCTAAACCTAACCCGTACACTAACCCTAACCCTAACCCTAAACCGTACCCTAAACCTAACTCTAACCCTAACCCGTACCCAAACCCTAACCCTAACCCTGAACCTAACTATACCCCTAACTCGTACCCTAAGCCTAACCCTAAACCTAACCCTAACCCTAAACTTAACCCATACGCTACCCCTATCCCATACACTAAACCTAACCCTAACCCGTATCCTAACTCTAAACCTAACCCTAAGCCTATACCGTACATTAACCCCAACCCTAACACTAACACTAACACTAATCCTACCCAGTACACTAACCCTAAACCTAAACCTAACCCTAACCCGTACACTAACCCTAACCCTAACCCTAAACCTAACCTTACCCTAACCCTAACACTAACCCTAACCCGTACCCTAACCCTAACCCTAACCCTAACACTAACCGTAACCGTACTCTAACACTAACCCTAACCCTCACCCTAACCCTAACCTGTACTGTAACCCTAACCCGTACCAAAACCCTAACCTTAACCCGCACCCTAACCCTAACCCTAACTCGTACCCTAACCCTAACGCTGACCCTAGCCCTAAACCGTACTGTAACCCTATACCGTACCATAACCCTAAATCTAACCCGTACCCTAACCCTATCCCGTACCCTAAACCTAACCCTAACCCGTATCCTAACCCTAAACCTAACCCTAAGCCTAACCCATACATTAACCCAAACCCTAACCCTAACACTAACCCTACCCAATACTCTAACCCTAACCCTAACCCTAACTCTAACCCGTACCCTAACCCTAACCCTAACACTAACACTAACCCTAAACTATACTATAACCCTAATCCTAACCGTACTCTATCCCTAACCCTAACCCTCACCCTAACCCTAACCCGTACTGTAACCCTAACCCGTACCAATACCCTAACCCTAACCCGTACCCTAACCCTAACCCTAACCCGTACCCTAACACTAACCGTAACTCTAACCCTAACACGTACCCTAACCCTAACCAGTACCCTAATCCTAACCCTAACCATAACCAGTACCCTAACACCAAACTGTACCCAAACCCTTACCCTAACACGTACCCAAAACCCTAACCCTAACCCTAACCCGCACACTAAACCTAACCCTAACCCTAGACCTAACACGTACACTAACCCTATCCCGAACCCTAACCTTAACCCTAACCCGTACCGAAACCGTAACACTAACCCTAACCCTAACCCTAAACCTAACCCTAACGCGTACACTAACCCTCACCCGAACGCTAACCCTAACCCTAACCCTAACCCGTACCCTAACCCTACCCGTAGCCTAACCCTAACTCTAACACTAACGCCTAACCCTAACCCTATCCCTAACCCTTACCCTAACCCGTACCCAAACGGTAAACCTAACCCGTACCCTAACACTAACCCAAACCCGTACTCTAACCCTAACCCTAAACCTAAACCTAACCCTAACCCGCACCCTAAACTTAACCCTAAACCTAACCCAAACTATAACACTTAACCATAACCTAACCCTAACCCATACCTTCAACCTAAACTTATACTTAACCATAACCCTAACCCGTACCATAACCCTAAAACTAACCCGTACCCTAACACCAACCCTAACCATAACCTGTACACTAACACTAACCCTAAACCTAACCCTGACCCTAATCCTAACCCTAACCCATACACTAACCCTAACCCTAACCCTAAAACGTACCATAGTCCTAACCAGTACCCTAATCCTAACCCTAACCCTAACCCATACCCTAATCCTAAACTGTACCCAAAACCTTACCCTAACACGTACCCTAACCCTAACCCTAACCCTAACCAGCACACTAAACCTAACCCTAACCCTAAACCTAACACGTACACTAACCCTATCCCGTACCCTAACCTTAACCCTAACCTGTACCGTAACCCTAACACTAACCCTAACCCTAACCCTAACCCTAACACGTACACTAACCCTCACCCGAACGCTAACCCTAACCCTAACCAGTACCCTAACCCTACCCGTAGCCTAACCCTAACTCTAAAACTAACGCCTAACCCTAACCCTATCCCTAACCCTTACCCAAACCCATAGCCAAACGGTAAACTTAACCCGTACCCTAACACTAACACAAACCGGTACTCTAAACCTAACCCTAAACCTAAACCTAACCCTAACCCGCACCCTAAACTTAACCCTAACCCTAACCCAAACTATAACCCTTTACCGTAACCTAACCCTAACCCATACCATCAACCTAAACCTAACTTTAACCATAACCCGAAACCGTACCATAACCCTCAATCTAACCCATACCCTAACCCCAACCCTAACCATAACCTGTACATTAACACTAACACGAAACTTAACCATGACCCTTAACCTAACCCTAAACCTTACACTATCCCTAACCCTAACCCTAAACCGCAACCTAAATCTAACCCTAACCAGTACCCTAACCCGTAACCTAAACCTAACCAAACCCTAAGCTTAACCCGTACGCTAACCCTATCCCGTACCCTAAACATAACCCTAACCCATATCCTAACCCTAACCTAACCCTAAGCTAACCCGTACATTAACCCTAACCCTAACCCTAACACTAACCCTACCCCGTACTCTAACCCTAACCCTAACCCTAAACCTAACACTAACCCGTACCCTAAACCTAACCCTAACCCGTACCCTAACCCTAAACCTACCTTAAACCTGACCCTAAACCTAAACCTAACACGTACCCTAAGCCTAACCCATAACCTAAACCTAACACTAACCCTAACACTAACATCAAACCTAACCCGTACTCTAAACCTAACCCTAACCCTAACCCGTACCCGTACACTAAACCTAACCCTAACCCTAACCCTAACACTAACCCTAACCCATACTCTAACCCTAACCCTAACACTAACCCTACCCCGTACTCTAACACTAACCCTAACCCTAACCCTAACCCGTAATCTAACCCTGACCCTAACCCTAACCCTAACACTAACCCTAACTTGTACTGTTTTTTTTTTATTTTTTTCTTAACCTGTATTCTAACCCTAACCCTAACCCTAAACCTAACCCTATCCCGTTCCCTAACCCTAAACCGAACCCTAACTTGTACCCTAACCCTACCCGTAGCCTAACCCTAACTCTAACGCTAACCCCTAACCCTAAACCTAACCCTAACCCTTGACCTAACCCGTACCCAACCGTATCCCGCACCATAACCCTAACCCTAACCCGTACCCAAACCCTAACAGTAACCCTAACCCATACCCTAGCGCTAACCCTAACCCTAACCATAAGACTAACCCGCACCCTAAACCTAAACCTAACCCTAAACCTAACCATAAACCTTACCCGTATCCTAACCCTAACCCATAACCTAACACTAACCCTAACCTTAACCGTAACCCTAACCCGTAACCTAACCCTAAACTAACCCGTACCCTAACCCCAACCCTAACCCTAACCCGTACCATAACCCTATCCCTAACCCTAACACTGACCCTAAGCCTAACCCTAACCCGTACCCTAACCCTAACCCACACCTAAACCTAACCCTACCCCGTACCCTAACTCTAACCCATTACCTAAACTTAACCCTAACCGTAAACTTAAACCATACACTAACCCTATCCCGTACCCTAAACCTAACCCTAACCCGTACCCTAACCCTAACCATAACCCTAGCCCTATCCATACACTAACCCTAACCCTAAACCTAACACTAACCCTAACCCGTACCCTAACACTAACCCTAACCCTAACCCTGACCCTAAACCTAACCATAACCCTTACACTAATCCTAACCCTAACCCTAAACCGCACACAAAACCTAACCCTAACCCGAACCCTAACCCTAACCCGTGACCTAAACCTAACCATAATCCTAAACTTAACCCGTACGCTAACCCTATCCCGTACCCGAAACCTAACCCTATCCCGTATCCTAACCATAAACCTAACCCTAAGCCTAAACCGTACATTAACCCCAAACCTAACCCTAAAACTAACCCTACCCCGTACTCTAAACCTAACCCTAACCCTAACGCTAATCATACACCGTACTCTAACCCTAAACTTAACCCTAACCCTAACCTGTACCCTAACCCTAACCCTAACACTAACCCTACCCTGTACTCTAACCCTAACCCTAACCCTAACACTAATCATACACCGTACTCTAACCCTAAACCTAACCCTAACCCTAACCCGTACCCTAACCCTAACCATAACCCTAACCCGTACCCTAACACTACCCCTTACCCTAACCCTAAACCTAACCCATACCCTAACCCTAAACGTAACCTTAACCCGTACCCAAACCCTAACCCTAACACGAACCCTAACCCTAAACCTAACCCTAACCCACACACTAAACCTAACATTAACCCTAGACCTAACATGTACCCTAACCCTAACCCTAACCCTAACCCTACCCGCACACTAAACCTAACATTAACTCTAGACCTAACACGTACACTAACCCTATCCCGTACGGTAACCTTAACAATAACCTGTACTGTAACCCTAAAATGAACCCTAACCCTTACCCTAACCCTAACCCTAACCCTAAACCTAACCCGTACAATAACCCTAACCCTAACCCTAACCCTAACACGAACGCTAACCCGTACCCTAACCCGTACCCTAACCCCAACCCGTAACCTAGACCTAACCATAACCCTAAACTTATCCCATACGCTAACCCTATCCCGTACCCTAAACCTAACCCTAACCCGTAACCTAACCCTAAACCTAACCCTATGCCTAACCCGTACATTAAACCTAACCCTAACACTAACACTAACCCTACCCCGTAATCTAACCCTAACCCTAACCCTA
Source organism: Urocyon cinereoargenteus (assembly GCA_032313775.1). Classification (NCBI taxonomy): domain Eukaryota; kingdom Metazoa; phylum Chordata; class Mammalia; order Carnivora; family Canidae; genus Urocyon; species Urocyon cinereoargenteus. The sequence continues at coordinate 1,306,750 of JAVLSZ010000081.1, forward strand.
AACCTAACCCTAACCCGTACCCTAACCCTCACCCTAAACCTTTCCCTAACCCTCACACTAACCTTAACCCTTACCCTAACCCTAACCCTAACCCTTACACTAACTGTACTCTAACCCTAACCCTAAACCTCACCCTAACCCTAACCCGTACTGTAACCCTAACATGTAACATAACCCTAACTCTAACCCGTACACTAACCCTAACCCTAACTCATAGCCTAACACTAACCCTGACCCTAAACCTAACCCATACCCTAAACCTAACCCGTACCCTAAACCTAAACCTAACCCTAAGCCGTACCCTAAACATAACCCTAACCCTAACTCATACCCTAACCCTAACCTTAACCCTGACACTAACCCTAACCCGTACTCTAAACCTAACCCATACCCTAACCCTAATCCTAAACCTAACCCTAACCCTTCCCTAAACCTAACCCTAACCCTTGACCTAACCCGAACCCAACCCTATCTCGTACCCTAACCCTAACCCTAACCCGTACCCAAACCCTAACAGTAACCCTAACCCATTTGCTAGCACAAACCCTAACCCTAAACATAATCCTAAACCGCACCCTAAACCTAAACCTAACCCTAACCCTAACCATAACCCTTACCCGTACCCTAACCCTAACCCATACCCTAAAACTAACCCCAAACTTAACCGTAACCCTAACCCGTACCCTAACCCTAAAACTAAGCCGTACCCTAACCCCAACCCTAACCCTAACCTGCACCTAAACCTAACCCTAACCCGTACCCTAACCCTAACTCGTAACCTAAACCTAAACCTAACCCTAAAGTTAACCTGAACACTAAACCTATCCCGTACCCTAAGCCTAACCCTAACCCGTACACTTACCCTAACCCTAACCCTAACACTATCCGTACACTAACACTAACCCTAACGCTAACAATAATCCTAACCAGTACTCTAACACTAAACCTAACCCTAAACCTAACCCTAACCCGTACTCTAACCCTAACCCGTACCCTAACACTAACCCTTACCCAAACCATAACCCTAACACGTACCCTAACCCTAACCCTAACCCGCACACTAAACCTAACCCTAACCCTAGACCTAACACGTACACTAACCCTATCCCGTACCGTAACCTTAACCCTAACCCGTACCATAACCCTAACACTAACCCTAAACCTAACCCTAACCCTAACACTAACACTAACCCGTACACTAACCCTAACTCGAACCCTAAACCTAACCCTAATCCTACCCGTAGCCTAACCCTAACCCTAAACATAACTCCTAAACCTAACGCTAACCCTAACCCTTACCCTAACCCTTACCCAAACAGTAAACCTAACCCGTACCCTAACACTCACCCAAAGCCGTATTCTAACCCTAACCCTAACCCTACCTGCACCCTAAACTTAACCCTACCCTAACCCAAACCGTAAACCTTAGCCGTAACTTAACCCTAACCCATACCCTAAACCTAACCCTAACCTTAACCATAACCCTAATCCGTACCCTAACACTAATCCTAAACCTAAGCCTGACCCTAAACCTAACCCTAAACCATACACTAACCCTAACCCTTACCCTAACCCGCACCCTCAAACTAACCCTAACCCGTACCCTAACCCAGACCCGTAACCTAAACCTAAACCTAACCCTAAACTTAAACCGTATGCTAACCCTATTCCTTACCATAAACCTAACCCTAACTCGTATCCTAACCCTAAACCTAACCCTTAGCCTAACCCGTACACTAACCCTAACCCTAACCCTAACACTAACCTAACCATACTCTAACACTAACCCTACCCTCACCCTAACCCTACCCCGTACTGTAATCCTAACCCGTACCATAACCCTACCCTAACCCATAAGCTAACGCTAACCCTAACTCATACTCTAACCCTAACCCTAACCCTGACCCTAAACCTAACCCTAACCCGTTCCCTAAACCTAACCTGTACTTTAACCTTAATCCTAACCCTAATCCGTACCCTAAACCTAATCCTAACACTAACTCGTACCCTAAACCTAACCCAAACCCTGACCCTAACCCTAACCCTAACCCGTACACTAAGCATAACCCATAACCTAACCCTAACCCTAAACCTAACCCTAACCCCTACCCTAAACCTAACACTAACCCTTGACCTATCCCGTACCCAAACCTATCCCGTACCCTAACCCTAACCCTAACCCGTACCCAAACCCTAACAGTAACCCTAACACATACCCTAGCGCTAACCCTAACCCTAACACTAACCCTAACCCTAAACCTAACCCTAACCCTGACCCTAACACTAACCCTATCCCGTACCCTAACCCTAAACCGTACCCGAACACTAACCCTAAACCTAACCCATACCCTAACCCTAAACGTGACACTAACCCGTACCCAAACACTAACCCTAACACGTATCCTAACCCTAACCCTAACCCTAAACCTAACCGCACACTAAACCTAACCCTAACCCTAGACCTAACACGTACACTAACCCTATCCCGTACCCTAAACTTAACGCTAACCCGTACCGTGTCCCTAACACTAATCCTAACCCTAACCCTAACCCGTACACTAACCCTAACCGAACCTTAAACCTAACCCTAACCCGTACCCTCACCCTACCCGTAGCCTATTCCTAACTCTAACCCTAACCCCTAACCCTAAGCCTAACCGTAACCCTTACCCGAACTCGTACCCAAATGGTAAACCTAACCCATACCGTAACACTAACCCAAATCTGTACTCTAACCCTAACAATAACCCTAACCCTAACCCTAACCCGCACCCTAAACTTAACCCTAACCCTAACCCAAACCATAACACTTAACCGTAACCTAACCCTAACCCATAACCTAACCCTAACCCTAACCTTAACCATAACCCTAATCCGTAACCTAACCCTAAAACTAACCCGGACCCTAACCCCAACCCTAACCCTAACCCATACCCTAACACTAACCCTAACCCTAACCCTGACCCTAAACCTAACCCTAAACCTTACTCTAACCCTAACCCTAACCCAACCCGCACCCTAAACCTAACCCTAACCCGTACGCTAACCCTAACCCGTAACCTAAACTGAACCCTAACCCTAAACTTAAAGAGTTCGCTAACCCTATCCCGTACCCTAAACCTAACCCTAACCCTTGTCCTAACCCGTACCAACCCTATCCCATAAACTAACCCTAACCCTAACCCATATCCAAACACTAAGAGTAAACCTAACCCATATCCTAGCACTAACCCTAAACCTAACCCTAAGCCTAACACGCACCCTAAACCTAAACCTAACCGTAATCCTATCCATAACCCTTAACCGTACCCTAACCCTAATCCATAACCTAACACTAACCCTAACCTTAACTGTAAACCTAACCCGTACCCTAACCCTAAAACTAACCCATAAGGTAACCCTAACCCTAACCCTAACCTGTAACATGACCTTATCCCTAATCCTAACCCTGACCCTAAACCTAACCCTAACCTGTACCCTAACACTAACCCGCACCTAACCCTAACCCTAACCCGTACCCGTACCCAACCCTAATTCGTAACCTAACCCTAAACCTAACCCGTACCCAAACCCTAAGAGTAACTCTAACCCATACCCTAGCGCTAACCCTAATCCTAACCCTTACCATAACACTAACTCGCACCCTAAACCTAAACCTAACCCTAACCCTAACCATAACCCTTACCCATACCCTAACCTTAACCCACACCTTAACCCTAACCCTAAATGTAACCGTAACCCTGACCCATAACCTAACCCTAAAATTAACCTGTACCCTAACCCCAACCATAACCCTAACCCTAACCCATACCTTAACCCTAACCCGGACCTAAACTGTACCCTAACCCGTACCCTAAACCTAAACAGTAACCTAAACCTAAATCTAACCCTAAACTTATCCCGTACACTAGCCCTCTCCCGTACCCTAAAACTAACCCTAACCTGTAACCAAAACCTAACCCTAACCTTAACCCTATCCGAACACTAAACCTAACCCTAACCCTATCCCATACACTAACCCTAACACTAACACTAACCCTAACTTGTACTCTAACCCTAACCCGTACCCTAACACTAACCCTAACCCTAACACTATCCCTAACCCGTACCCTAACCCTAAACGTAACCCTAACCCGTACCCAAACCCTAACCCTGACACGTACCCTAACCCTACCCTATCCTGCACACTGAAACTAACCCTAACCCTAGACCTAACATGTACACTAAACCTATCCTGTACCGTAATATTAACCCTAACCCGGAACGTAACCCAAACACTAAACCTAACCCTAACCCTAACCCTAAACCTAACCCTAACCCGTAGACTAACCCTAACCCTAACCCTAACCCGTACCCTAACACTAACCCTACCCTAACCCGAAACCTAACCCATACACTAACCCTAAACGTAACGTTAAACCGTACCCAAACCCTAACCCTAACCCGTACCCTAACCCTAACCCTAACTCTAACCCGCACACTAAACCTAACCCTAACCCTAGACCTAACACGTACACTACACCTATCCCATACCGTAACCTTAACCCTAACCCGTAACGTAACCCTAACACTAACCCTAACCCTAACCCTAACCCGAACCCTAACCCTAACCCTAACCCTAAACTTACCCTAACGCTAAACCTAACCCTAACACTAACACTAACCCTAACACGTACTCTAACCTAACCCTAACCCTAAACATAACCCTAACCCGTACTCTAACCCTAACCCAAACACTAACACTAACCATAACCCTAACACTAAACCTAACACGTACTCTAACCCTATACCTAAACCTAACACTAACCCTAACCCCCTACTATAACCGTAACCCTAAACCTAACCCTAACCCTAATCCTAACTCGTACCATAACCCGAACTCGTAACCTAACCCTAACCCTAACCTTATCCTAACCCTAACCCTGACCCTAACCCTAAACCTAATCCCGTACATTAACCCTAACCCTAACCCGCATCCTAAACCTAACCCTAACCCTAGACCTAACCCGTACCCTAACCCTAACCCGTACCCTAACACTAACCCTAACCTTAACCTGTACCATAACCCTAAAACTAACACTAACCCGTACCCTAACCCTAACCCGTACCCTAACACTAACCCTAAACCTAAACGTACCCTACCCTAACCCTAACCCTAACCCTAACCCGTATCCTAACACTACCCCTACCCTAAACCTAAACCTAACCCATACCCTAACCCTAAACGTAACGTTAAACCGTACCCAAACCCTAACCCTAACACGTACCCTAACCCTAACCCTAACTCTAACCCGCACACTAAACCTAACCCTAACCCTAGACCTAACATGTACACTACACCTATCCCGTACCGTAACCTTAACCCTAACCCGTAACTTAACCCTAACACTAACCCTAACCCTAACCCTAACCCTAACCCTAACCCTAACCTGTACACTAACCCTAACCCTAACCCTAACCCTAAACTTACCCTAATGCTAAACCTAACCCTAACACTAACACTAACCCTAACACGTACTCTAACCTAACCCTAACCCTAAACATAACCCTAACCCGTACCCTAACACTAACCCTACCCTAACCCTAAACCTAAACCATACCCTAATGCTAAACGTAACGTTAAACCGTACCCAAACCCTAACCCTAACACGTACCCTAACCCTAACCCTAACTCTAACCAGCACACTAAACCTAACCCTAACCCTAGACCTAACACGTACACTACACCTATCCCATACCGTAACCTTAACCCTAACCCATAACGTAACCCTAACACTAACCCTAACCCTAACCCTAACCCTAACCTGTACACTAACCCTAACCCTAACCCTAAACTTACCCTAACGCTAAACCTAACCCTAACACTAACACTAACCCTAACACGTACTCTAACCTAACCCTAACCCTAAACATAACCCTTACCCGTACTCTAACCCTAACCCAAACACTAACACTAACCGTAACCCGAACTCGTAACCTAACCCTAACCCTAACCTTAACCTAACCCTAACCCTGACCCTAACCCTAAACCTAATCCCGTACCCTAACCCTAACCCTAACCCGCATCCTAAACCTAACCCTAACCCTAGACCTAACCCGTACCCTAAACCTAACCCGTACCCTAACACTAACCCTAACCTTAACCTGTACCATAACCCTAACACTAACCCTAACCCGTACCCTAACCCTAACCCGTACCCTATCCCTAACCCGATGCCTAACCCTATCCCAACCCTAAACCTAACCCTAACCCTAGACTTAATCTGTACCCTAAACCTATCCCATAACCTAACCCTAACGCTAACCTGTACCCTAACCCTAACACTAACACTAACCCTAATCCTAAACCTATCCTGTACACTAACTTTAACCCTAACCCTAACCCGTACCCTAACCCTAACCCTAACCCTAAACCTAACCCTGACCCTAACCCTAACCCTAATCACGTACCCTAACCCTAACCCTAACTCGCATCCTAAACCTAAATCTAACCCTAACCCTAACCCGTACCATAAACTTAACACTAACCCTAACCCGTACAAAAACCCTAACACGTACACTAACCCTAACCCGATGCCTAACCCTAACCCACACACTAAACCTAACCCTAACCATAGACCTAAACCGTATCCTCAACCTATACCATACCCTAACCCTAATCCCAACCTGTACCCTAATCCTAACACTAACACTAACCCTAATCCTAACCCTATCCCGTACACTAACCCTAACCCGTACCCTAACCCTAACCCGTACCATTACACGTACCTTAACCCTAACCCTAACACGTACCCTCACCCGTAACCTAAACTTAACCCTAACCTGTACGCTAACACGTACCGTAACCCTAACACTAATCCTAACCCTAACCATAAACCTAACCCATACCCTACCCCTCACCCTAACCCATACCCTAACCCTAACTCGTACCCTAAAACAAACCCTTACCCTAACCCCTAATCCTAACCCTACACCGTACCCTAAACCTAAACCTAACCCTAACACTAACCCTAACCCGTACTCTAACCCTAACCCTGACCCTAAAACTAACCCGTACCCTATCCCGAAACGTAATGCTAACCCGTACACAAACCCTATCTCTAACACTTACCCTAACCCTATCCCTAACCCTAACTCGCACACTAAACCTAACCCTAACCCTAGACCTAACACGTACACTAACCCTATCCCGTAGCCCAGCCTTAAACCTAACACTAACCCTAACCCTACCCTAACCCGTACCCTCAACCTACCTGTAGCCTAACACTAAATCTAACCCTAAACCCTAACCCTAACCCTAACCCTAACCCTAACCCTTACCCTAACCCGTACCCAAACGGTAAACCTAACACGTACCCTAACACTAACTCAAACCCGTACTATAACCCTAAACCTAACCCAAACCCGCACCTTAACTTAACCCTAACCCTAACCCAAACCATAACCCTTAAAGGTAACCTAACCCTAACCCAACCCTAAACCTAACACTGAGTTAAACGTAACCCTAACCCGTAACATAAACCTTAAACTAACCAATACCCTAACCCCAACCCTAATCCTAACCCATACCCTAACACTAACACTAACCCTAAACCTGACCCTAAAACTAAATTTAACACTTACACTAACCCTAACACTAACCCTAACCCGCACCCTAAACCTAACCCTAACCTGTACCATAACACTAACCCATAACCTAACCTAACCCCAACCCTATATTTAACCCATAGGCTAACCCTATCCCGTACCCTAACCTATCCCTAACCCGTAAACTAACCCTAAACCTAACCCTAAGCCTAACCCATACATTATCTCTAACACTAACCCTAACACTAACCCTACCCCGTATTCTAAACCTAACCCTAACCCTAACCCTTACCATAACCCTAACCCGTACCCTACCTAACCCTAACCCTAACACAAACCCTAACCTGTACTCTAACCCTAACCCTAACCCTAACACTAACCCTACCCCGTACCCTAACACTAACCCTAACCCTAACCCGTACCCTAACCCTAACCCTATACCTAACCCTAACACTAACCCTAACCCGTAATCTATCACTAACCCTAACCCTAACACTAACCCTAACCGTATTCTAACCCTAACCCTAACCCTCACACTAACACTAATCCTAACCCTAACCCTAACACTAACCCTACCCCGTACTCTAACCCTAACACAAACCCTAACCCTAAACCGTACCCTAACCCTAACCTTAACCCTAACTCTAACCCTAACCCTAACCCTAACCCTAACTGTACTCTAACCGTAACACTATCCCTCACTCTAACCCTAACCGTACTGTAAGCCTAACCCGTACCATAACCCGAAACCTAACCCTAAACTTAATTGTAACCCTGACCTGTACTCTAACCCTAAACTAAACCGTACCCTAACCCCAACCCTAACACTAACACGTACCCTAACCCTATCCCTAATGCTAACCCTGACCCTAAACCTAAACCTAACCCGTATCCTATCCCTAACCCTAAACCTAACCCTCACCTAAACCTAACCCTAACCCGTACCCTAACCCTAACCCGTAACCTAAACCTAACCCTAACCCTAAACTTAACCCCTATGCTAACCCTATCCCGTACCCTAAACCTAACCCTAACCCGTACCCTAATCCTAACCCTAACCCTATCCGTACTCAAACCCTACACCTAACCCTCACCCTAACACTAACGCTAACCCATACTCTAACACTAACACTAACCCTAAACCTAACCCTAAACCTAACCCTAACCCTAACCCTAACACTAACCCTAACCCGTACTCTAACCCTCAACCTAACCCTTAACCTAAACCTAACCGTACTCTAACCCGAACCCTAACCCGAACCCTAACACTAACCCGTACTCTAACCCTAACCCATACCATAATCATAACCCTAACCCTAACCTTAAGCGTAACCCAGACCCGTACCCTAACCCTAAATCTAACCCGTACCCTAACCCCAAACCTAACACTAACCCGTACCCTAACCCTATCCCTAACGCTAACCCTGACCCTAAACCTAACCCTAACCCGAACCCTAACCCTAACCCGTAACCTAAACCTAAACCTAACCCTATACTTAACACGTACGCAAACAATATCCCGTACCCTAAACCTAACCCTAACCCATACCCTAACCCTAACGCTAACCCTAACAATATCCGACCTCTAAACCTAACCCTAAGCTAACCCTAACACTAACCATAACCCGTACTCTAACCCTAAACCTAAACTTAACCCTAACCTGTACCCTAACCCTAACCCGTAACCTAAACCTAAACCTAACCCTAAACTTAACCCGTATGCTAACCCTATCCTGTACCCGAAACCTAACCCTAACCCGTACCCTACACCCTCACCCTAACCCTATCCGCACTCTAACCCTAACCCTAACACTAACACTAACCCTAACCCGTACTCTAACCCTAACACTAACCCTAACCCTAACCGTACTCTAACCCTAACCCTCACCCTTACACTAACCCGTACTGTAACCCTAACCCGTACCATAATCCTAAACCTAACCCTAACTTAAGGGTAACCCTGACCCGTACCATAACCCTAAATCTAACCCGTACCCTAACCCCAACCCTAACCTGTACCCTAAACCTATCCCTAAAGCTAACCCTGACCCTAAACCTAACCCTAACCCGTACCCTAACCCTAACCATAACACTAAACCTCACCTAAACCTAACCCTAACCCGTACCCTAAACCTAACCCATACCTTAAACCTAACCCTAACCCTAAACTTAACACGTATGCTAAACCTATCCCGTACCCTAACCCTAACACTAACCTGTACCCTAACCCTAACCCAAACCCTAACACTATCCGAACTCTAACCCTAACCCTAACATAACCCTTACACTAACCATAAACCGTACTCTAACCCTAACCCTAAACCTAACCCTAACCTGTACCCTAACCCTAACCAGTAACCTAAACCTAACCCTAACCCTAACCCTAACTCTAACCCTAACCCATACACTAAACCTAACCCTAACCCTAAACCTAAACCTAACCCGTACTCTAACCCTAACCCGTACCCTAACACTAACCCTTACCCTAACCCTAAACATAACCCATACCCTAACCCTAAACGTAACCCTAACCCGTACTCTAACCCTAACCCGTACCCTAACACTAACCCTTACCCTAACCCTAAACATAACCCATACCCTAACCCTAAACGTAACCCTAACCCGTACCCAAAACCTAACCCTAACACGTACCCTAACCCTAACCCTAACCTAACCCGCACGCTAAACCCAACCCTAACCCTAAACCTAACACGTACACTAAACCTATCCTGTACCGTAACCTTAACCCTAACCCGTACCGTAACCCTAACACTAACCCTAACCCTAACCCTAACCCATACACTAACCCTAACCCTAACCCTAAACGTACCCTAACCCTAACCCTAACCCTAACACTAACCCTAACCCGTACTCTAACCTAACCCTAATCCTAAACCTAACCCTTACCCATACTCTAACCCTAACACTAACCCTAACCCTAAACATAACCATAAAACTTACCCGTACCCTATCCCTAACCCATACCTTAACACTAACCCTAACTTTAACCGTAACCCTACCCCGTACCCCAACCTTAAAACTAACCCGTACCCTAACCCCAACCCTAACCCTAACCCGTACCATAACCCTATCCCTAACCCTAAACCTGACCCTAAATCTAACCCTAATCCATACCATAACCCTAACCCGCACCTAAACCTAACCCTATCCCGTAACCTAACACTAACTCGTAACCTAAACCTAACCCTAACCCTAAATTTAACCCGTACACTAACCCTATCCCGTACCCTAAACCTAACCCTAACCCGTACACTAACCCTAACCCTAAACCTAACCCTATCCGTACACTGACCCTAACCCTAACCCTAACACTAAACCTAACCTGTACTCTAACCCTAACCCTAACCCTAAACCTAACCCTAACCCATACTCTAACCCTAACTCGTACCCTAACACTAACCCTTACCCTAACCCTAAACCTAACACGTACCCTAAACCTAAACGTAACCCTAACCAGTACCCAAACCCTAACCCTAACACGTACCCTAACCCTAACCCTAACCCTAACCCTCACACTAATCCTAACCATAACTCTAGACCTAACACGTACACTAAACCTATCTCGTACCGGAACCTTAAACCTAACCCGTACCATAACCCTAACAATAAGCCTAACCCTAAACCTAAACCTAACCCTAACCCGTACACTAACCCTAACCCGAACCCTAACTCGTACCCTAACCCTACCCGTAGCCTAACCCTAAATCTAACGCTAACCCCTAACCCTAAACCTAACCCTAACCCTTACCCTAACCCGTACCCAAACAGTAAACCTAACCCGTACCTTAACTCTAACCCAAACCCATACTCTAACCCTAACCATAACCCTAACCCGCACACTAAACCTAACCCTAACACTAGACCTAACACGTACACCAAACCTATCCCATACCGGAACCTTAAACCTAACCCGTACCATAACCCTAACAATCAGCCTAACCCTAAACCTAACCCTAACCCTATCCCATACCCTAAACCTAACCTGTACCCTAACCCTAAACCTAACCTGTACCCTAACCCTAAACCTAACCCTAACCCTAACCCGTACCCTAAACCTAACACTAACCCATACCCTAACCCTAAAACTACCCTAAACCTGAACCTAACCCTAACCCTAACACGTACCCTAAGCCTAACCCATAACCTAACCCTAATCCTAACCCTAACACTAACACTAAACCTAACCCGTACCCTAACCCTAACCCTAACCCTACCCCTAACCCGTACCCGTACACTAAATCTAACCCTAACCCTAACCCTAACCCTAACACTAACCCTAACCCGTACTCTAACCCTAATCCTAACCCTAACACTAACCCGTACTCTAACCCTGACCCTAACCCTAAACCTAACATTAACCCTAACACGTACTCTAACCCTAACCCTAACCCTAACCATAACCTAACCCTTACCCTAAACCTTACCCTAACACGAACCCGTACTGTAACCCTAACACGTACCATAACCCTAACAATAATCCTATCCCTAAACCTAACCCTAACCCTATCCCGTACCCTAAACCTAACCTGTACCCTAACCCTAAACCTAACTCTAACCCGTACCCTAAACCTAAGACTAACCCATACCCTAAACCTAAACCTACCCTAAACCTTACCCTTACACTAACCCTAACACGTACCCTAACCCTAACCCGTAACCTAAACCTAACCCTAACCCTAAACTTAACCCCTACGCTAACCCTATCCCGTACCCTAAACCTAACCCTAACCCGTACCCTAAACCTAACCCTAAACCTAACCCTAAACATACTCAAACCCTAAACCTAACCCTCACCTAACACTAACCCTAACCCATACTCTAACACTAACCCTAACCCTAAACCTAACCCTAAACCATACGCTATCCCTAACCCGTACCCTAACACTAACACGAACCCTAACACTATCCCTGAACCGTACTCTAACCCTAAACCTAACCCTATCTCTAACCCAAACCCGTACTATAACCCTAAACCTAACCCTAACCCTAAACCTAACCCTAATCCGTACTCTAACCCTATCCCGTAGCCTAACACTAACTCTAACCCTAACCCCTAACCCTAAACCTAACCCTAACCCTTACCTAACCCATACCCAAACGGAAACCTAACCCGTACCCTAACACTAACCCAAACCCGTACTCTAATCCTAACCTTAACCCTCACCCTAAACGTAAAACTAACCCTAACCCTAACCATAACCCTTACCCGTACCCTAACCCTAAACCATACCCTAACCCTAACCCTAAACTTAACCGTAACCCTGACTCGTACCCTAACCCTAAAAGTAACCCGTACCAAACCCCAACGCTAACCCTAACCCGAACCCTAACCCTAACCATAACCCTAACTCTAACCCTAACCCGTACCCTAACCCTAACCCTAACCCTAACCCGTACTCTAACCCTAACCCTAACCCTAACCGTATTCTAAACCTAACCCTAACCCTCACCCTAACCGTAACCCGTACTGTAACCCTAATCTGTAACATAACACTAAACCTAACCCGTACCCTAACCCTAACCTAATTCGTACCCTAACCCTAACCGTAACCCTGACCTAACCCTAATCCTAAACCTAACCCAAACCCGCACCCTAAACCTAACCCTAACCCGTACCCTAACCCTAAACCTACCCTAAACCTGACCCTAACCCTAACACTAACAGGTACCCTAAGCCTAACCCATAACCTAAACCTAACACTAACCCTATCACTAACACCAAACCTAACCCGTACTCTAACCCTAACCCTAACCCTAACCCGTACCCGTACACTAAAACTAACCCTAACCCTAACACTAACACTAACCCTAACCCGTACTCTAACACTAACCCTAACCCTAACCCTAACCCGTACTCTAACCCTGACCCTAATCCTAACCCTAACACTAACCCTATCCTGTACTCTTTTTTTTTTAATTTTTTTAAATTTTTTTCCCTAACTTGTACTCTAACCCTAACCCTAAACCTAACCGTAACTTAACCCTAACCCTAACCTAACCCTAACCCGTACTCTAACCCTAACCCGAACCCTAACACTAACCCTTACCCTAACCCAAAACTTAAACCATACCCTAACCCTAAACGTAACCCTAACCCGTACCCAAAACCTAACCCTAACACATACACTAACCCTAACCCTAACCTAACCCGCACACTAAACCTAACCTTAACCCTAGACCTAACACGTACACTAAACCTATCCCGTACCGTAACCTTAACCCTAACCTGTACCGTAACACTAACACTAACCCTAACACTAACCATAACCCGTACTCTAACCCTAATCCTAACCCTAACACTAACCCGTACTCTAACCCTGACCCTAACCCTAACCCTAACACTAACCCTAACCCGTACTCTAACCCTAAACCTAACCCTAACCGTAACCTAAACCTAACCCTAAACCTCACCCTAACCCGAACCCGTACTGTAACCCTAACCCATACCATAACCCTAACCCTAATGCGTACTCTAACCCTAACCCTAATTCGTACCCTAACCCTAACCCCAACCCTGACCCTAACCCTAAACCTAACACGTACCCTGAACCTAACCTGTACCATAACCCGAACCCTAACCTAACTCACACCCTAAACTTAACCCTAACTCTAACCCAAACCATAACCCTTAACCGTAACTTAACCCTAACCCATACCCTAACCCTAAACCTAACCATAACCATAATTCCTACCTGTACCCTAAATGTAAAACTAACCCGCACCCTAACCGCAACCCTATCCCGTACCCTAACACTAAACCTAACCCTAACACTGACCCTAAACCTAAGCCTAACCCTTACACTAACCCTAACCCTAACCCGCACCCTAACACTAACCCTAACCGTAACCCTAAAACTAACCCTAACCTGTACTCTAACCCTAACCCTAACCCTAACACTAACCTTATTCTAACCCTAACCCTAAACCTCACCCTAACCCTAACCCGTACTGTAAACCTAACCCGTACCATAACCATAACCCTAACCAGTACCCTAACCCTAACCCTAATTCGTACCCTAACCCTAACCCTAACCCTGACCCTAACCCTAACCCTAACCCGTACCCTACACCTAACCCGTACCCTATCCCTAACCCTAACCCAAACCCGTACACTAAACCTAACACTAACCTGGACCCTAACCCTAAGCCTAACCCTAAACCTGACCCTAACCCTAAACCTAACATGTACCCTAAGCCTAACCGTTACCCAAACCCTAACCCTAACCCTAACACTAACCCTACCCCGTACTCTAACCCTAACTCTAACCCTAACCCTAACCCCTACCCGTACCCTAACCCTAACCCTAACACTAACCCTAACACTAACCCTATCCCGTACTCTAACCCAAACCCTAACCCTAACACTAACCGTACACTAACCCGTACCCTAAACCTCACCCTAACCCTAACACATACCCTAACACTAACCCTAACCCTGACCCTAACCCTAAACCTAACCCGTACACTAAACCTAACCCATACCCTAAACCTAACACTAAACCTAACCCTAACCCTATGCCGTACCCTAAACCTAACCCTAACCCTTGTCCTAACCCATACCCAACCCTATCCCGTACACTAACCCTAACCATAACCCGTACCTAAACCCTAAGAGTAACCCTAACCCATACCCTAGCGCTAACCCTAACCCTAACCCTAAGCCTAAACTGCACCCTAAACCTAAAACTAACCGTAACTCTAACCATAACCCTTACCCGTACCCTAACCCTAAACCATAACCTAACACTGACCCTAACATTAACCGTAACCCTAACCCATAACGTAACCCTAAAAATAACCTGTACCGTAACCCCAACCCTAACCCTAATCCTAACCCTGACCCTAAACGTAACCCTAACCCGTATCCAAACCCTAACCATAACACGTACCCTAACCCTAACCCTAACCCTTGCCATAAACCGTACCCAAACGGTAAACCTAAACCGTACCACAACACTAACCCAAACCAGTACCCCAACCCTAACCCTAACCATAACCATAACCCGCACCCTAAACTTAACCCTAAACCTAACCCAAACCATAATCCTTAACCGTAACCTAACCCTAACCCATACCGTAAGCCTAACCCTAACCTTAACCGTAACCCTAACCCATACCCTAACCCCAAAAGTAACCCATACCCTAACCTCAACCCTAACCATAACCCGTAACCTAACACTAACCCTAACCCTAACCCTGACCCTAAACCTAACCCTAACCCTTACACTAATCCTTACCCTAACCCTAACCCGCACCCAAAACCTAACCCTAACCCGAACCCTAACCCTAACCCGTGACCTAAACCTAACCATAACCCTAAACTTAACCCGTACACTAACCCTATCCCGTACCCGAAACCTAACCCTAACCCGTATCCTAACCCTAAGCCTAAACCATACATTAATCCCAAACCTAACCCTAACACTAACCCTACCCCATACTCTAACCCTAACCCTAACCCTAACACTAATCCTACACCGTACTCTAACCCTAAACCTAACCCTAACCCTAACCCGTACGCTAACACTAACCCTAAACCCTAACCCTAACCCGTACTCTAACCCTAACCCTAACCCTAACCGTACTCTAAACGTAACCCTAACCCTCACCCTAACCCTAACCCGTACTGTAACCTTAACCCTAACCCTAACACTAACCCTACCCCGTATCTAACACTAACCCTAACCCTAACCTTTACCCTAACCCTAACCCTAACCCTAACATTAAGACTAACCCTAACCCTTACTCTAACCCTAACCCTAACCCTAACCCTAACCGTATTCTAAACCTAACCCTAACCCTCACCCTAACCGTAACCCATACTGTAACCCTAACCCGTACCATAACCCTAACCCTAACCCGTAACCTAACCCGAATCCTAATTCGTACCCTCACCCTAACCGTAGTCCTGACCCTAACCTTAACCCTATCCCGTACCCTAAACCTAACCTGTACCCTAACCCTAAAGCTAACCCTAACCCGTACCCTAAACCTAACCCTAACCCGTACCCTAAACCTAAACCTACCCTAAACCTGAACCTAACTCTAATCCTAATACGTACCCTAAGCCTAAACCATAACCAAAACCTAACACTAACCCTAACACTAACACCAAACCTAACCCGTAATCTAACCCTAGCCCTAACCCTAACCCATACCCGTAGCTAAACCTAACCCTAACCCTAACACTAATCCTAACCCGTACTCTAACCGTAACCCTAACCCTCACTAACCCTACCCCGTACTCTAACACTAATCCTAACCCTAACCCTAACCCGTACTCTAACCCTGACCCTAACCCTAACCCTAACACTAACCCTAACCTGTACTGTTTTTTTTTATTATTTTAAAAATTTTTTCCTAACCTGTACTCCAACCCTAACCCTAACCCTAACCGTAACCTAACCCTAACTGTAACCCTAAACCTAACCCTAACCCGTACTCTAACCCTAACCCATAACCTAAAACTAACCCGAAACCTAACACTATCCCTAATCCGTACCCTAACCCTAAATGTAACCCTAACCCGTCCCCAAACCCTAACCCTAACACGTACCCTAACACTAACCCTAACCCTTACCCTAACCCATACCCTAACCCTAAACGTAACCCTAACCCGTACCCAAAACCTAACCCTAACATGTACCCTAACCCTAACCCTAACCTAACCCGCACACTAAACCTAGCCTTAACCCTAGACCTAACACGTACACTAAACCTATCCCGTACCGCAACCTTAACCCTAACCTGTACCGTAACCCTAACACTAACCCTAACCTTAATCCTAACCCGTACACTAACTCTAAACCTAACCCTAAACGTACCCTAACCCTAAACCTAACCCAAACCCTAACACTAACCCTAACCCGTACTCTAACCTAACCCTAATACTAAACCTAACCCTTACCCGTACTCTAACACTAACACTAACCCTAACCCTAACCCTAACCATAAACCTTACCCGTACCCTATCCCTAACCCATACGCTAACACTAACCCTAACTTTAACCGTAACCCTACCCCGTAACCCAACCTTAAAACTAACCCGTACCCTAACCCTAACCTGTACCATAACCTCATCCCTAACCCTAACCCTGACCCTAAACCTAACCCTAACCCGTACCATAACCCTAACCCGCACCTACACCTAACCGTATCCCGTACCCTAACACTAACCCGTAACCTAAACCTACCCCTAACCCTAAATTTAACCCATTCACTAACCCTATCCCGTACTCTAAACCTAACCCTAACCCGTACCCTAACCCTAACCCTAACCCTAAACATAACCCTAACCCATACTCTAATCCTAACCCGTACCCTAACACTAATCCTTACCCTAACCCTAAACCTAACACGTACCCTAACCCTAAACGTAACCCTAACCAGTACCCAAACCCTAACCCTAACATGTACCCTAACCCTAACCCTAACCCTAACCCGCACACTAAACCTAACCCTAACTCTAGAACTAACACGTACACTAAATCTATCCCAAACCGGAACCTTAAACCTAACCCGTACCGTAACCCTAACAATAAGCCTAACCCTAAACCTAAACCTAACCCTAACCCGTACACTAACCCTAACCCGAACCCTAACTAATACCCTAACCCTACCCGTAGCCTAACGTTAACTCTAACGCTAACCTCTAACCCTAAACCTAACCCTAACCCTTACCCGAACCCGTACCCAAACGGTAAACCTAACCCGTACCCTAACTCTAACCCAAACCCGTAATCTAACCCTAACCCTAACCCTAACCCACACACTAAACCTAACCCTAACACTAGACCTAACACGTACACTAAACCTATCCCGTACCGGAACCTTAAACCTAACCCGTACCATAACCCTAACAATAAGCCTAACCCTAAACCTAACCCTAACCCTATCCCGTACCCTAAACTTAACCTGTACCCTAACCCTAAACCTAACCCTAACCCGTACCCTAAAGCTAACACTAACCTGTACCCTAACCCTAACCCTAACCGTAACCTAACCCTAACCCTAACCCTCACCCTAACCCGAACCCGTACTGTAACCCTAACCCGTACCATAATCCTAACCCTAATGCGTACTCTAACCCAAACCCTAATTCGTACCATAACCCTAACCCTAACCCTGACCCTAACCCTAACCCAAACCCATACCCTAAACCTAACCTGTACGCTAACCCTAACCCTAACCTAACTCACACCCTAAACTTAACCAAAACCCTAACCCAAACCATAACCCTTAACCGTAACTTAAACTTAACCCATACCCTAACCCTAACCCTAACCTTAACCATAATCCCTACCTGTACCCTAAACCTAAAACTAACCCGTACCCTAACTGCAACCCTAACCCATACCCTAACACTAACCCTAACCCTAACCCTAACCCTGACCCTAAACCTAAGCCTAACCCTTACACTAACCCTAACCCTAACCCGTACCCTAAACCTAACCCTAACCTGAACCCTAACCCTAACCCGTAACCTAAACCTAACCCTAACCCTAAACTTAACCCGTACGCAAACCATATCCCGTATACTAAACCTAAACATAAACCGTATCCTAACCCTAAACCTAGCCTAAGGCTAACCCGTACATTAACCCTAACCCTAACACTAACCCTACCCCGTACTCTAACACTAACTCTAACCCTAACCCTTACCCTAAACCAAAACCTAACCCTAAACCTAAACCTAACCGTACTCTAACCCTAACCCTAACCCTCACCCGAACCCTAACCTGTACTGTAACCCTAACCCGTACCATAACCCTAACCCTAACCCGTACCCTAAGTCTAACCCTAATTCTTACCCTGACCCTAACCCTAACCCTGACCCTAAACCTAACGCTAACCCGTACCCTAATCCTAACCCTAACCCTAACCCTCACCTAAACCTGACCCTAACCCGTACCCTATCCCTAACGCGCACCTAAACCTAAGCCTAACCCGTGCCCTAACCCTAACCCATCAGCTAAACCTAAACTTAACCCTAAACTTAACCCGTACACTAAACATATCCCATACCCTAAACCTAACAGTAACCCTTACGCTAACCCTAACCCTAACCCTAACACTATCCGTACACTAACCCTAACCCTAACACTAACACTAACCCTAACCGGTACTCTAACCCTAACCTTAAACCTAAACCTAACCCTAACCCGTACTATAACCCTATCCCATACCCTAACACTAATATTTACCCTAACCCTAAACCTAACCCGTACCCTAACCCTAAACGTAACCCTAACCCGTCCCCAAACCCTAACCCTAACACGAACCCTAACACTAACCCTAACCCTTACCCTAACCCGTAACCATACGGTAAACCTAACTAGTACCCTAACACTAACCCAAACCCGTACTCTAACCCTAAACATAAACCTAACCCTAACCCGTACTCTAACCCTATCCCGTACCCTAACACTAACATTTACCCTAACCCTAAACCTAACCCGTAACCTAAGCCTAACCGATACCCTAACCCTAAACCTAACCCTAACCCTAACACTAACCCTACCCCGTACTCTAACCCTAACCCTAACCCTAACCCCTACCCGTACCCTAACCCTAATCCTAACCCTAACACTAACCCTATTCCGCACTCTAACCCTAACCCTAACCCTAACCCTTACCGTACTCTAACCCGTACCCTAAACCTCACCCTAACCCTAACACGTACCCTAAAACTAACCCTAACCCTGAACCTAACCCTAAACCCTACCCGTACGCTAAACCTAACCCATACCCTAAACCTAACCCTAACCTATCCCGTACCCTAAACCTAACCCTAACCCTTGTCCTAACCCGTACCCAACCCTATCCCATACACTAACCCTAACCATAACCCGTACCCAAACCCTAAGAGTAACCCTAACCCATACCCTAGCGCTAACCCTAACCCAGCCCTAAGCCTAACCCGCACCCAAAACCTAAACCTACCATAACCCTAACCATAACCCTTACCTGTAACCTAACCCTAAACCATAACCTAACACTGACCCTAATATTAACCGTAACCCTAACCCGTACCGTAACCCTAAAAATAACCTGCACAGTAACCCCAACCCTAACCCTAATCCTAACCCTGACCCTAAACGTAACCCAACCCGTATCCAAACCCTAACCATAACATGTACCCTAAACCTAACCCTAACCCTTGCCCTTAACCGTACCCAAACGGTAAACCTAAACCGTACCCTAACACTAACCCAAACCAGTACTCTAACCCTAACCCTAACCCTAACCATAACCCTCACCCAAAATTTAACCACAACCCTAACCCAAACCATAATCCTTAACCGTAACCTAACCCTAACCCATACCGTAACCGTAACCCTAACCTTAACCGTAACCCTAACCCATACACTAAACCCAAAACTAACCCGTACCCTAACCACAACCCTAACCCGAACCCGTACCCTAACACTAACCCTAACATTAACCCTGACCCTAAACCTAACCCTAACCCTTACACTAATCCTTACGCTAACCCTAAATCGCACCCAAAACCTAACTCTAACCCGAACCCTAACCCTAACCCTAACACGGACCCTAACCCTACCCGTTGCCTAATCCTAACTCTAACCCTAACCCCTAACCCTAAGTCTAACCCTAACCCTTACCCGAACCCGTACCCAAACGGTAAACCTCACCCGTACCCTAACACTAACCCAAACCCGTACTCTAACCCTAACCATAACCCTAACCCTAACCAGCACCCTAAACTTAACCCTAACCCTAACCCAAACCATAACCCTTAACAGTAACCTAACCCTAAACCATAACTTAAACCTAACCCTAACCTTAAACATAACCCTAATCAGTACCTAAACCCTAAAACTAACCCATACCCTAACCCCTACCCTAACGCTAACCCGTAGCCACACAAACCCTAACCCTAACCCTGACCCTAAACCTAACCATAACCCTTACACTAACCCTAAACCGTAACCTAAACCGAACCTTAACCCTAAACTTAACCCGTTCGCTAACCCTATCCCGTACCCTAAACCTAACCTTAACCTGTATCCTAACCCTAACCTAACCCTAAGCCTAACCCGTACATTAACCCTTACCCTAACCCTAAAACTAACCCTACACCGTATTCTAAACCTAACCCTAACCCTAACCCTACCCTGTACCCTTAACCTATCCCTAACCCTAACTCGTACCCTAACCCTAACCCTAAACCTGACCCTAACCTTAACGCTAACCCGTACCCTAAAACTAACCCATACCCTAACCCTAAACATAAACCTAACCCTAAACCTAACCCGTATCCTAAACCTAACACTAACCCTTGACCTAACCCGTACGCAACCGTATCCCACACCCTAACCCTAACCCCCTACTATAATCCTAACCCTAAACCTAACCCTTACCCTAACCCTAACTCGTACCATAACCCGAACCTGTACCCAACCCTAAACCTAACCCTAACCTAACCCTAACCCTGACCCTAAGCATAACCCTAATCCCGTACCCTAACCCTAACCCTAACCCGCATCCTAAACCTAACCCTAAACCTAGACCTAACCCGTAGCCTAACCCTAACCCATACCCTAACACTAACCCGTACCTTAACCCTAACACTAACCCTAACCCTAACCCGTACGCTAACCATAACCCTAACCCATACCCTAACCCTAACCCGTACCCTAACCCTAACCCAGGGCCTAACTCTAAACCACACCGTAAACCTAACCCTAACCCTAGACATAACCCGTACCCTAAACCTATCCCGTACCATAACCCTAGTCCTAAACCGTATCCTAATCCTAACACTAACCCTAACCCTAACACTAACCCTAAACCGTACACTACCCTAACCCTAACCCGTACCCGTACCCCAACCCTAAAGGGCACCGAAACCTATCCCTAACCCGTACCCTAACCCTAACCCGTTACCTAAACCTAACCCTAACCTTAAACTTAACCCATAAACTAACCCTATCCTATACCCTAAACCTAACCCTAACCCGTACCCTAACCCTAAATCTAACCCTAACCCTATCCGTACACTAACCCTAACCCTAACCCTAACACTAACCCAAACCCGTACTCTAACATTAACCCTAACCCTAAACGTAACCCTAACCCGTACTCTAACCCTAATCCGTACCCTAACACTAATCCTTACCCTAACCCTAAACCTAAACCGTACCCTAACCCTAAACGTAACCCTAAACTGTACCCAAACCCTAACCCTAACACGTACCCTAACCCTAACCTTAACCCTAACCCTAACCCGCACACTAAACCTAACCCTAACCCTACACCTAACACATACACTAACCCTATCCCGTACCATAACCTTAACCCTAACCTGTACCGTAACCCTAACACTAAACCTAACCCTAACCCTAACCCGTACACTAACTCTAACCCGAAACCGAACTCTAACCCTAACCCGTACCCTAAACCTACCCGTAGCCAAACCCTAACCCTAACCCTAACCCTTAACCCTAACCCTAACAATAACCCTTACCCTAAACCGTACCCAAATGGTAAACCTAACCCGTACCCTAACACTAACCCAAAATCGTACTCTAATGTTAACCCTAACCCTAACCCTAACCCGCACCCTAAACTTAACACTAACCCTAACCCAAACCATAACCCTTAACCGTAACCTAACCCTAACCCATACCCTAACCCTAACCCTAACCTTAAACATAAACCTAACCCGTACCCTAACCCTAAAAGTAACCCGTACCCTAATCCCAACCCTAACCCTATCCCATAACCTAACACTAACCCAAACCCGTACTCTAACCCTAAACTTAACCCTAACCCTAACCCGTAAAATAACCCTAACGTGTACCCTAACCCTAAACCTAAACCGTACCCTAACCCTAAATGTAACCCTAACCTGAACCCAAACCCTAACAATAACACGTACCCTAACCCTAACCCGCACACTAAACCTAACCCTAACCCTAGACCTAACACCTACACTAACCCTAACCCATAGCCTAACCTTAACCCTAACCCGTAACGTAACCCTAACACTAACCCTAACCCTAATCCTAACCCATACCCTAACCCTACCCGTAGCCTAAGCCTAACTCTAACCCTAACCCCTAACCCTAACCCTTACCCTAACACGTACCCAAACGGTAAACCTAACATGTACCCTAACACTAACCCAAACCCGTACTCTAACCCTAACCCTAACACTAACCCTAACCCACCCTTACCCTAACCCGTACCCAAACGGTCAACCTAACCCGTACCCTAACACTAACCCAAACCTCTAACCCTAACCCTAACCCTATCCGTACACTAAACCTAACCCTAACCCTAACACTAACCCTAACCCATACTCTAACCCTAACCCTAACACTAAACTTAACCCTAACCCGTACTCTAACCCTAACCCGTACCCAACACCTAACCCTAACACGTATCCTAACCGTAACCCTAACCCTAACTCTAACCCGCACACTAAACCTAAACCTAATCCTAGACCTAACACGTACACTAACCATATCCCGTATCGTAAACTTAACCCTAACCCGTACCGTAACCCAAACACTAACCCTAAACCTAAACCTAACCCTAACCCAACCCATACACTAACCCTAACCCGAATCCTAAACCTAACCCGTACCCTAACCCTACCCGTAGCCTAACCCTAACTCTAACCCTAAGCCCTAACCCTAACCCTAACCCTAACCCTTACCCTAACCCGTACCCAAATGGTAAACCTAACCCGTACCCTAACACTAACCTAAACCCGTACTCTAACCCTAACCCTAAACCTAACCCGCACCCTAAACTTAACCCTAACCTTAACACAAACCATAACCATTAACCGTAACCTAACCCTAACCCATACCCTAACCCTAAAACTAACCCGTACCCAAAACCCAACCCTAACCCTAACCCGTAACCTACCACTAACCCTAACCCTAACCCTGACCCTAAACCAAACCATAACCATTACACTAACCCTAAACCTAAACCTAAACCGCACCCTAAAACAAACCCTAACCTGTACCCTAACCGTAACACTAACCCGTACCCTAACCCCAAACATAACCCTAACCTGTACCCTAAAACTAACCCTAACCCTAACCCTGACCCTAAACCTAACCCTAAACCGTACACTAACCCTAACCCTAACCTTATCCCGTACCCTAAACCTAACCCTAACCCGTATCCTAACCCTAAACCTAAACCTAAGCCTAACCCGTACATTAACCATAAACCTAATTCTAAAATTAACCCTACACGGTACTCTAAAGCTAACCCTAACCCTAATCCTAACCCAAACCCTAACCCTAACATGAACCCTAACCCATACACTAACCCTAACTCTAACCCTCACACTAACCATAACCCGTACTGTAACCCTAACGCGTAAAATAACCCTAACCCTAACCCTAACCCGTAACCTAACCCTAACCCTAACTCGTACACTAACCCTAATCCTAACCCTGACCCTAACGCTGACCCTAACTCCTACCCTAAACCTGAACCGCACCCTAAACCTAACCCTAACCGAACCTGTACCCTAAACCTAACCCTAACTCGTACCCTAACCCTAACCCTAACCCTGACCCTAACCCTAACCCTAACCCATACCCTAAGCCTAACCCATACCCTAACCCTAACCCTAAACCTAACCCGTACCCAAACCCGTACCCTAAACCTAAACCTAACCCTTGACCTAACCCGTTCCCAACCCTATCCCGTACCCTAACCCTAACCCTAACCCGTAACCAAACCTTAACAGTAACCCTAACCCATAACCTAGAGCTAACCCTAAACCTAACCCTAACCCGCACTGTAAACCTAAGCCTAACCCTAACCCTAACACTAACCCTAAACCTAACCCTTACACTGACCCTAAACCTAACCCTAACCCACACCCTAAACCTAACCCTAACCCTAGAACTAACCCGTACCCTAACCCTATCCCATACACTTATCCTAACTCTAACCCGTACCATAACCCTAACACTAACACTAACCCTAATCCTAACCCTATCCCGTACACTAAACCTAACCCTAACCCTAAACTGTACCCTAACCCTAACCCGTAGGCTAACCATAACACTAACCCTAACCCCTAACCCTACCATAACCCTAACCCTTACTTAACCCGTACCCTAAAGCTAACCCTAAACATAACCGTAACCCTAACCCATACCCTAACCCTAAAAATAACCTGTACCCTAACACCAACCCTAACCCTAGCACGTACCATAACCCTATCCCTAACCCTAACCCTGACCCAAACCTAACCCTAACCCGTACCTTAACCCTATCCGTACACTATCCCTAACCCTAACCCTAAACCTAACCCTAACCCGTACCCTAACCCTAACCCATACCCTAACCCTATCCGTACACTAGCCCTAACCCTAACCCTAAACCTAACCCTAACCCGAAATCTAACCCTAACCCATACCCTAACCCTAACCCCTACCCTAACACTAACCCTAACCCTAGCCCTAACCCTAACCCGTACTCTAACCCTAAACCTAAACCTAACTCTAACACTAACCCGTACTATAACCCTAACCCGTACCATAACACTAACCCTAACACTAACAGTAACCCTACCCCGTACTCTAACCCTAAACCTAACCCTAATTCTAACCCTAACCTGTACTGTAACCCTAACCCTAACCCTAACCCTAAAGCATACAGTAACCCTAACGCGTACCCTAAACCTAACCCTAACACTAAACCTAACCCTAACCTTGACCCTAAACCTAACCCTAACACGTACCCTAACCCTAAACCGTACCCTAACCCTAACCCTAAACCTAACCCGTTCCCTAACCCTAACTGTAACCCTAACCCGAACCCAAACCCTAACAATAACACGTACCCTAACCCTAACACTAACCCGCACACTAAACCTAACCCTAACCCTAGACCTAACACCTACACTAACCCTATCCCGTAGCCTAACCTTAACCCTAAACCGTAACGTAACCCTAACACTAACACTAACCCTAATCCTAACCCGTACCCTAACCCTACCCGTAGCCTAACCCTAACTCTAACCCTAACCCCTAACCCTAACCCTAACCATAACGCTTACCCTAACACGTACCCAAACGGTAAACCTAACACGTACCCTAACACTAACCCAAACCTGTACTCTAAACCTAACCCTAACACTAACACTAACCCTAACCCTTACCCTAACCCGTACCCAAACAGTAAACCTAACCCGTACCCTAACACTAACCCAAACCCGTACTCTAACCCTAACCCTAAACGTATCCGTACACTAAACCTAACCCTAACCCTAACACTAACCCTAACCTGTACTCTAACCCTAACCCTAACACTAAACCTAACCCTAACCCGTACTCTAACCCTAACCCGTACCCAACACCTAACCCTAACACGTATCCTAACCGTAACCCTAACCCTAACCGTAACCCGCACACTAAACCTAAACCTAATCCTAGAACTACCACGAACACTAACCATAACCTGTTTCGTAACCTTAACCCTAACCCGTACCATAACCCAAACACTAACCCTAAACCTAAACCTAACCCTAACCCAACACATACACTAACCCTAACCCGAACCCTAAACCTAACCCGTACCCTAACCCTACCCGTAGCCTAACCCTAACTCTAACCCTAAGCCCTAACCCTAACACTAACTCTAACCCTTACCCTAACCCGTACCCAAACGGTAAACCTAACCCGTACCCTAACACTAACCCAAACCCGTACTCTAACCCTAACGCTAACCCTAACTTGCACCCTAAACTTAACCCTAACCTTAACACAAACCATAACCATTAACCGTAACCTAACCCTAACCCATACCCTAACCCTAAAACTAACCCATACACTAAACCCAACCCTAACCCTAACCCTAACCCGTAACCTACCACTAACCCTAACCCTAACCCTGACCCTAAACCAAACCATAACCATTACACTAACCCTAAACCTAACCCTAACCCGCACCCTAAAACAAACCCTAACACGTACCCGAACCGTAAAACTAACCCGTACCCTAACCCCAACCATAACCCTAACCCGTACACTAACACTAACCCTAACCCTAACCCTGACCCTAAACCTAACCCTAAACCGTACACTAACCCTAACCCTAACCTTATCCCGTACCCTAAACCTAACTCTAAAATTAACCCTACACCGTACTCTAAAGCTAACCCTAACCCTAATCCTAACCCAAACCCTAACCCTAACACGAACCCTAACCCGTACTCTAACCCTAACTCTAACCCTCACACTAACCATAACCCGTACTGTAACCCTAACCCGTAACATAACCCTAACCCTAACCCGTAACCTAACCCTAACCCTAACTCGTACACTAACCCTAACCCTAACCCTGACCCTAACCCTAACCCTAACCCCTACCCTAAACCTGAACCGTACCCTAAACCTAACCCTAACCGAACCCGTACCCTAAACCTAACCATAACCCTAACTCGTACCCTAACCCTAACCCTAACCCTGACCCTAACCCTAACCCTAACCCGTACCCTAAGCCTAACCCATACCCTAACCCTAACCCTAAACCTAACCCTAACCCTAACCCGTACCCTAAACCTAAACCTCACCCTTGACCTAACCCGTACCCAACCCTATCCCGTACCCTAACCCTAACCCTAACCCGTAACCAAACCTTAACAGTAATCCTAACCCATAACCTAGAGCTAACCCTAAACCTAACCCTAACCCGCACCGTAAACCTAAGCCTAACCCTAACCCTAACGCAAACCGTAAACCTAACCCTTACACTGACCCTAAACCTAACCCTATACCGTACCCTAACCCTAAACATAAACCTAACCCACACACTACACCTAACCCTAACCCTAGACCTAACACGTACACTAACCCTATCCCGTACCCTAAACTTAAACCTAACGCGTACTGTAATGCTAATACTAACACTAACCCTAACCCTAACCCTAACCCGTACACTAACCCTAACCTAAACCCTAACCCTAACCCTAATCCTAACCTGAACCCGTACCCTAACCCTAACCCTAACCCTAACCCTAACACTAACGCTAACCTGTACTTAACCCTAACCCTAACCCGAAACCTAACACATACCCTACCCCTACCCCTAACCCGTACCCTAACCCTAACCCATACCCAAAACTAACCCTAACCCCTAACCCTAACCCTAAACCGTACCCTAAACATAACCCTAAACCTAACTCGTACCCTACCCCTAACCCTAACCCTGACCCTAACTCTAAACCTAACCCGCACACTAAACCTAACCCTAACCCTAACACGTACACTATCCCTAAACCTAACCGTGACCCTGACCCTAACCCTAACAAGTACCCTAACCCTAACACAAACCCTAACCCTAACCCTAACACGTACACTAACCCTAACACTAACCCGTACCCTAAACCTAACACTAACACTAACCCTAACACGATGCCTAACACTAACCCACACACTAAACCTAACTGTAACCCTAGACCTACCCGTACCTAACCCTATCCCGTACACTAACCCTAACGCTAACCCGTACCATAACCCTAACACTACACTAACCCTAATCCTAACCCTATCCCGTACACTAACGCTAACCCTAACCCTAAACCGTACCCTAACCGTAACCCGTAGCCTAACCCTAACACTAACCCTAACCCCTAACCCTACCATAACCCTAACCTTTACCCTAACCCGTACCCATACGTTAAACCTAACCCGTACCCAAACCCTAACACAAACCCGTACCCTAACCCGTACCCTAACCCTAACCCGTACCCGAACCCGTACACTAACCCTAACCCTAACCTGTACCCTAACACGTAGCATAACCGTAACCCTAACCCTAACCCTAACCCGCACACTAAACCTAACCGTAACTCTAGAACTAACATGTACACTAACCCTATCCCGTACCCTAACCTTAACCCTAACCCGTACCGTAACCCTAACACTAACCCTAACACTAACC
Source organism: Urocyon cinereoargenteus (assembly GCA_032313775.1). Lineage (NCBI taxonomy): Eukaryota > Metazoa > Chordata > Mammalia > Carnivora > Canidae > Urocyon > Urocyon cinereoargenteus. Next base: position 1,336,306 of record JAVLSZ010000081.1, read on the forward strand.
CTACCCCGTACTCTAACCCTAAACCTAACCCTAACTCTAACCCTAACCTGTACTGTAACCCTAACCCTAACCCTAACCCTAACCCGTATAGTAACACTAATGCGTACCCTAACCCTAACCCTAAACCTAACCCTAACCTTGACCCTAAACCTAACCCTAACCCGTACCCTAACCCTAAACCGTACCCTAACCCAAACCCTAAACCTAACCCATACTCTAACCCTAAATGTAACCCTAACCCACACCCAAACCCTAACCCTAGCACGTACCCTAACCCTAACCCTAACCCGCACACTAAACCTAACATAACCCTAGACCTAACCCCTACACTAACCCTATCCCGTAGCCTAAACTTAACCCTAACCCGTAATGTAACCCTAACACTAACCCTAACCCTAAACCTAACCCGTACCCTAACCCTACCCGTAGCATAACCATAACTCTAACCCTAACCCCTAACCCTAACCCTAACCCTTACCCTAACCCGTACCCAAACGGTAAACCTAACCCGTACCTTAACACTAACCAAACCCGTACTCTAATCCTAACCCAAATCTAACCCTAACCCGTACCCTCACCCTTCCTGTAGCCTAACCCTAACTCTAACCCTAACCCCTAACCCTAACCCTAGCCCTTACCCTAACACGTACCCAAACGGTAAACCTAACACGTACCCTAACACTAACCCAAACCCGTACTCTAACCATAACCCTAACCCTAACCCTAACCCACACCTGAAACTTAACACAAACCATTACCCTTAACCGTAACCTAACCCTAATCCATACCCTAACCCTAACCCTAACATTAAACGTAACCCTAACTCGTACTCTAACCCTAAAACTAACCAGTACCCTAACCCCAACCCTAACCTTAACGCGTACACTTACACTAACCCTAACCCTAACCCTGACCCTAAACCTAACCCTAACTGTACACTAACCCTAACCCTAACCCTAACCCTAACCCTAACACTAACCCTAAACAGTACTCTAACCCTAAACGTAACCCTAACACTAACCCTAACCCCCTACTATAATCCTAACCCTAAAACAAACCATAACTCGTACCGTAACCCGAACCCGTACCCAACCCTAACCCTAACCCTAAACTTAACCCTAACCCTGACCCTAAGCCTAACCCTAATCCCGTACCCTAACCCTAACCCTAACACGCATCCTAAACCTAACCCTAAACCTAGACCTAACCTGTAGCCTAACCCGAAACCATACCCTAACACTAACCCGTACCTTAACCCTAACACTAACCCTAACCCTAACCCGCACGCTAACCATAACCATAACCCATACCCTAACCCTAACCCGTACCCTAACCCTAACCCAGGGTATAACTCTAAACCACACAGTAAACCTAACCCTAACCCTAGACATAACCCGTACCCTAAACCTATCCCGTACCCTAACCCAGGTCCTAACCCGTATCCTAACCCTAACACTAACCCTAACCCTAACCCTAACACTAACCCTAAACCGTAAACTAACCCTAACCCTAACCCGTACCCGTACCCTAACCCTAACCCACACCGAAAACTATCCCTAACCCGTACTCTAACCCTAACCCGTAACCTAAACATAACCCTAACCCGAAACTTAACCCGTACACTAACCCTATCCTATACCCTAAACCTAACCCTAACCCATACCCTAACACTAAATCTAACCCTAACCCTATCTGTACACTAACCCTAACCCTAAACCTAACACTAACCCTAATCCGTACTCTAACACTAACCCTAACCCTAAACGTAACCCTAACCCGTAATCTAACACTAACCCGTAACCTAACACTAACCCTTACCCTAACCCTAAACCTAAACCGTACCCTAACCCTAAACGTAACCCTCAACCGTACCCAAACCCTAACCCTAACATGTACCCTAACCCTAACCCTAACCCGGACACTAAACCTAACACTAACCCTACACCTAACACGTACACTAACCATATCCCGTCCCATAACCTTAACCCTAACCCGTACCATAAACCTAACACTAAACATAACCGTAACCCTAACCCTAACCCGTACACTAAACCTAACCCGAACCCTAAACCTTACCCTAACCCGTACCCAAATGGTAAACCTAACCCGTACCCTAACACTAACCCAAAACCGTATTCTAACGCTAACCCTAACCCTAACCCTAATCCCCACCCTAAACTTAACCCTAAGCCTAAACCAAACCATAACCCTTAACCGTAAACTAACCCTAACCCATACCCTAACCCTAATCCTAACCTTAATCATAACCCTAACCCGTACCCTAACCCTAAAACTAACCCGTTCGCTAATCCCAACCCTAACCCTAACCCGTACCCTAACACTAACCCTAACCCTAACCTGTACCCTAACCCATACCATAAACCTAGCCCTAACCCTAACCCGAAACCTAACCATACCCTACACCTACCCCTAACCCGTACCCTAACACTAACCTGTACCCAAACCTAACCCTAACCCCTAACCCTAACCCTAAACCATACCCTAAACATAACCCTAAACCTAACTCGTACCCTACCCCTAACCCTAACCCTGACCCTAAACCTAAACCTAACCAGTACCCTAACGCTAACCCGTACACTAAACTTAACCCTAACCCTAACTCGTACACTATCCCTAAACCTAACCGTGACCCTAACCCTAACCCTAACCAGTACCCTAACCCTAACACTAACAATAAACCTAACCCTAACCCGTACACTAACCCTAACCCTAACCCGTACACTAATACTAACACTAACCCTAACCCTAACCCGATGCCTAACCCTAACCCACACCCTAAACCTAACCCTAACCCTAGAACTAACCCGTACCCTAACCCTATCCCGTACACTAATCCTAACTCTAACCCGTACCATAACCCTAACACTAACACTAACCCTAATCCTAACCCTATCCCGTACACTAACCCTAACCCTAACCCTAAACTGTACCCTAACCCTAACCCATAGGCTAACCCTAACACTAACCCTAACCCCTAACCCTACCATAACCCTAACCCTTACCTTAACCCGTACCCTAAAGCTAACCTTAAACTTAACCGTAACACTAAACCGTACCCTAACCCTAAAACTAACCCGTACCCTAACCCCAACCCTAACCCTAGCACGTACCATAACCCTATCCCTAACCCTAACCCTGACCCAAACCTAAACCTAACCCATACACTAACCCTAACCCGTAACCTAAACCTAACCCTAACCCTAAACTTAACCCATACACGAACCCTATCCCGTACCCTAAACCTAACCCTAACCCGTACCCTAACCCTAACCCTAACCCTATCCGTACAGTAACCCTAACCCTAACCCTAACACTAACTCTAACCCGTACTTTAACCCTAACCCTAACCCTAAAACTAACCCTAACCAATAATCTACCCCTAACCGATCCCCTACACTAACCCTTACCGTAACCCTAATCCTAACCTGTACCCTAACCCTAAACGTAACCCTAACCCGTACCCAAACCCTAACCCTAACACGTACCCTATCCCTAACCCTAACCCTAACCATAACACGCACATTAAACCTAACCCTAACCCTAGACCTACCATGTACACTAACCCTATCCTGTACCCTAACCTTAACCCTAAACCATACCGTAACCCTAACACTAACCCTAACCCTAACCCTAACTCTAACCCTAAGCCGGACACTAACCCTAACCCGAACCCTAACCCTAACCCTAACCCGTACCCTAAACCTACCCATAGCCTAACCGTAACTCTAACCCTAACCCCTAACCCTAACCGTAACCCTTACCCTAACCCGTACACAAACGGTAAACCTAACCCATAATCTAACACTAACCCAAACCCGTACTCTAACCCTGACCCATAACTTAACACTAACCCTAACCTTAACCGTAACGGTAACCCGTATCCTAACCCTAAAACTAACCCGTATTCTGAACCCAAACCTAACCCTAACCCGTACACTAACACTAACCCTAAACCTAACCCTGACCCTAAACCTAACCTTATCACTTACACTAACCCTAACCCTAACCCGCGCCCTAAACCTAACCCTAAACCGTACCCTAACCCTAATCCGTAACCTAAACTTAACCCTAACCCAAATTTAACCCGTACGCTAACCCTATACCGTACCCTAAACCTAACCCTAACCCGTATCCTAACCCTTAACCTAACCCTAAGCCTAACCCGTATATTAACCCAAACCCTAACCCTAACACTAACCCTACCCCGTACTCTAACTCTAACCCTAACTCTAACTCTAACCCGTACCCTAACCCTAACCCTAACACTAACACTAACCCTAACCTGTACTCTAACCCTAACCCTAACCCTAACCCTAACCGTACTCTATCCCTAACCCTAACCCTCACCCTAACCCTAACCCGTACTGTAACTCTAACCCATACCAATACCCTAACCCTAACCCTTACCCTAACCCTAACCCTAACTCGTACCCTAACGCTAACCCTAACCCTGACCCTAAACCTAACCCTAAACCGGACCCTAAACCTAACCCGTACCCTAACTGTAACCCTATACCTAACCCGTACCCTAAACCTAACCCTAAACCGTACCCTAACGCTAACCCTAACCCTAACACTGACGTTAACCCTAACCCTAACTCGTACCCTAAGCCTAACCCATACCCTAAACCTAACCCTAATCCAAACCCTAACCCTAACCCGTACCCTAAACCTAACCCTAACCCTTGACCTAACCCGTACCCAAACCTATCCCGTACCCTAACCCTAAACCTAAAACGTACCCAAAACCTAACATTAACCCTAACCCATAACCTAGCGCTAACCCTAACCCTAACTCAAAACTGTCCCCTAAACCTAAAACTTACCCTAACCCTAAACATAATCCTTACCCATACCCTAACCATAACCCATACCCTAACCCTAACCCTAACCTTAACCATAACACTGACCCGTACACTAACCCTAAAACTAACCCGTACCCTAACCCCAAACCTAACAAAACCCGTAACCTAACCCTATCCCTAACGCTAAACCTGACACTAAACCTAAACCTAACCATAACCCTAGCCCTAACTCTAACCCTAACCCTAACCCTCACCTAAACCTAACCCTAACCCATACCCTAACCGTATCCCATTCCCTAAACCTAGCCCTAACCCGTACCCTAACCCTAACCCTATCCGTACTCTAACCTTAACACTAACCCTAACCCTAACACTAACCCTAACCCGTACTCTAAACCTAACCACAACCCTAAACCTAACCCTAACCCATACTCTAACCCTAACACGTACCCTAACACTAACCCTAATCCTAACACTGTCCCTAACCGTACTCTAACTCTAAACCTAACCCTAACTCTAACCCTAACCCGTACCATAACCCTAACCCTAACCCTAACCCTAACCCTAAACCTAACCCTTACACTGACACTAAACCTAACCCTATACCGTACCCTAACCCTAAACCTAAACCTAACCCGCACACCTAACCTAACCCTAACCCTAGATCTAACACGTACACTAATCCTATCCCGTACCCTAAACTTAAAACTAACCCGTACCGTAACGCTAATACTAACACTAACCCTAACCCTAACCCTGCCCGTACACTAACCCTAACCTAAACCCTAACCCTAACCCGAACCCATACCTAACCCTAACCCTAACCCTAACCCTGACCCTAACACTAACGCTAACCCGTACTTAACACTAACCCTAACCCGAAACCTAACCCATACCCTACCCCTACCCCTAACACGTACCCTAACCCTAACCCGTACACAAAACTAGCCCTAACCCCTAACCTTAACCCTAAACCGTACCCTAAACATAACCCTAAACCTAACTCGTACCCTACCCCAACCCTAACACTGACCCTAACCCTATACCTAACCCGTACCCTAACCCTAACCCGTACACAAAACCTAACCCTAACCCTAATGCATACACTATCCATAAACCTAACCGTGACCCTAAACCTAACCCTAACCAGTACCCTAACCCTAACACTAACACTAACCCTAAGCCGTACAATAACACTAACCCTAACCCGTACCCTAAACCTAACACTAACCCTAACCCTAACCCGATGCCTAACCCTAACCCACACCTAAACCTAACTCTAAACCCTAGAACTAACCCGTACCCTAACCCTATCCCGTACACTAACCCTAATGCTAACCCGTACCATAACCCTCACACTAACACTAACCCTAATCCTAACCCTATCCCGTACACTAACCCTAACCCTAACCCTAAACAATACCCTAACCCTAACCCATAGCCTAACCCTAACACTAACCCTAATCCATAACCCTACCATAACCCTAACCCTTACCCTAACCCGTACCCAAACGTTAAACCTAACCCGTACCCAAACACTAACACAAACCCGTACCCTAACCCGTACCCTAACCCTATCCCGTACTGTTACCCGTACCTTAAACCTAACCCTAACCCGTACCCAAAACCGTACACTAACCCTAACCCTAACCTGTATCCTAACACGTAGCATAACCAAAACCCTAACCCTAACCCTAACCCGCACATTAAACCTAACCGTAACCCTAGAACTAACATGTACACTAACCCTATCCCGTACCCTAACCTTAACCCTAACCCGTACCGTAACCCTAACACTATCCCTAACCCTAACCCTAACCCTAACCCGTACACTAACCCTCACCCGAACCCTAACCCTAACCTGCACCCAAACCCTACCTGTAGCGTAACCCTAACATTAACCCTAACCCTAACTCTAACCCTAAACCTTACCCTAACCCGTACCCAAATGGTAAACATAACCCGTACCCTAACACTAAACCAAACCCGTACTCTAACCCTAACCCTAAACCTAACCCTAACCCTAACCCGAACCCTAAACTTAACCCTAAACCTAACCCAAACCATAACCCTTAACCATAACCTAACCCTAACCCGTATCCTAAACCTAACCTTAACCTTAAACATAACCCTAACCCGTACTCTAACCCTAAAACTAACCCGTACCCTCACCCCAACCCTAACCATAACCGTACACTAAAACTAAACCTAACCGTAACCCTGACCCTAAACCTAACCCTAACCCTTACACTAACCCTAACCCTAATTCTAACCCGCACCCTAAACCTAACCCTAACCCATACCCATACCCTAACCCTAACCCGTAACCTAAACCTAACCCTATCAATAAACTTAACCCATACGCTAACCCTATCCCGTACCCAAAACCTAACCCTAACCTGTATCCTAACCCTAAACTAACCCTAAGCCTAACCCGTACATTAACCCTAAGCCTAACCCTAACACTAACCTTACCTCGTACACTAACCCTAACCCTAACCCTAACCTGTACCCTAAACCTAACCCTAACCCTAATTCATACTCTAACCCTAACCCTAACCCGTACCCTTACCCTAACCCTAACCTGTACCCAAACCATAACCATAACCCTAACCCATACCCTAGCGCTAACCGTAACCCTAACCCTAAGCCTAACCCGCACTCTAAACCAAAACCTAACCGTAACCCTAACCATAACCCTTACCCGTACCCTAACCCAAAACTATACCCTATACTAACCCTAACCTGAAACGTAACCCTAACCCGTAAGCTAACACTAAAACTAACACGTACCCTAACCCCAACCCAAACCCTAGCACGTATCATAACCCTATCCCTAACCCTAACCCTGACCCAAACCTAACCCTAATCCATACCCTAACCCTAACCCGCACCTAAACCTAACTCTAAACCGTACCCTAACCCTAACCCGTAACCTAAACCTAACCCTAACCCTAAACTTAACCCGTACACTAACCCTATCCCGTAACCAAAACCTAACCCTAACCCTTACCCTAACCCTAACCCTAACCCTATCCGTACACTAACCCTAACCCTAACACTAACATTAAGCCTAACCCATACTCTAACCCTAACCCTAACCCTAAAACTAACCCTAACCCATATTCTACCCCTAACCCGTCCCCTACACTAACCCTTACCCTAACCCTAAACCTAACCCGTACCCTAACCCTAAACGTAACCCTAACCCGTACCCAATCCCTAACCCTAACACATACCCATCCCTAACACTAACCCTAACCCACACACTAAACCTAACCCTGACCCTAGACCTACCACGTACACTAACCATATCCCGTACCCTAACCTTAAACCTAACCCATACCATAACCCTAACACTAACCCTAACCTAACCCTAACCCTAACCCTAAGCCGGACACTAACCCTAACACGAACCCTAACCCTAACCCTAACCCTTACCCTAAACCTACCCGTAGCCTAACCGTAACACTAACCCTAACCCCTACCCCTAACCCTAACCCTAACCCTTACCCTAACCCGTACCGAAACTATAACCTAACCCATACCCTAACACTAACCCAAACCCGTACTCTAACCCTAACCCATACTTAAACCTAACCCTTACCTTAACCATAACGCTAACCCATATCCTAACCCTAAAACTAACCCGTACCCTGATCCCAAACTTAACCCTAACCCATACCCTAACACTAACTCGAAACCTAACCCTGACCCTAAACCTAACCATATCACTTACACTAAATCTAACGCTAACCATAACCTGCGCCCTAAAACTAACCCTAACCTGTACCCTAACCCTAACCCATATCCTAAAATTAACCCTAACCCAAACTTAACCCGAACGCTAACCCTATCCTGTACCCTAAACCTAACCCTAAAACATAACCTAACCCTAAACCTAACCCTAAGCTTAACCCGCACATTAACCCTAACCCTAACCCTAACCCTAACACTAACCTTACCCCGCACTCTAACCATAACACTAAACCTAACTCTAACCTATAACCTAACCCTAACCCTAAAACTAACACTAACCTAACCTGTACTCTAAACCTAACCCTAACCCTAACCGTACTCTAAACCTAACCCTAACCCTCACCCTAACCCTAACCCGTACTGTAAACCTAACCTGTACCAATACCCTAACCCTAACCCGTACCCTAACCCTAACTCATACCCTAACACTAACCCTAACCCTGACCCTAAACCTAACCCTAACCCGTACCCTAAACCTAAACCATACCCTAACCGTAACCCTACCCCTAACCCGTATCCTAAACCTAACCCTAAAATGTACCCTAACGCTAACCCTAACCCTAACACTGACGTTAAACCTAACCCTAACTAATACACTAAGCCTAACCCATACCCTAAACCTAACCCTAATCCAAAACCCAACCCTAAACCGTACACTAATCCTAGCCCTAACGCTTGACCTAACCCGTACCCAAACCTATCCCATAACCTAACCCTCACCCTAACCCGTACCCAAACCCTAACAGTAACCCTAAGCCATTCTCTAACGCTAACCCTAACACTAACCCTAACCCTAACCCTAACCCACACCCTAAACCTAAAGCTAAACGTAACCCTAACCATAACCCTTACCCGTACCCTAAACCTGACCCATACCCTAACCCTAACCCTAAACTTAACCGTAACATTAACCCTTACCCTAACCCTAACCCTAACCAGCACGTAAACCTAACCCTAACCCTTAACCTAAATCTAACCCTAACCCTAAACTTAACCCGTACGCTAACCCTATCCCGTACCCTAAACCTAAACCTAACCCATACCCTAACCCTAACCCTAACCCTATCCATACACTAACCCTAACACTAACACTAACCCTAACCCGTACTCTAACCCTAACCCTAACCCTAACCCTAAACCTAACCCTAACCCGTACTTTAACCCTAAACCTAACCCTAACTCTAAAGCTAACCCGTACTATAACCCTAACCCTAAACCTAACCCTAACCCTAACCCGTACAGTAACCCTAACCCGTACCCTAAACCTAACCCTAACCCGTAACCTAACCCTAAACCGTACCCTAAACCTAACCCTAAATCTCACCTGTACCCTAACACTAAACGTAACGCTAACCCGTACCCAAACCCTAACCCTAACACGTACCCTATCCCTACTCCTAACCCTAACCCGCACACTGAACCTAACCCTAACCCTAGACCTAACACGTACACTAACCCGAACCCGTACCCTAACCTTAACCCTAACCGGTACCGTAACCCTAACACTAACTCTAACCCTAACCCTAAACCTAACCCTAACCCGTATACTAACCCTAACCCGAATCCTAAACTTAAACCTAACCCGTACTCTAACCCTACCCGTAGCCTAACCCTAAATCTAAAACTAACCCCTAACCCTAACCCTAACCCTAACACTAACGCTAACCTGTACCCTAACCCTAAACCTAACCTTAACCCTAACCCTGACCCTAAACCTAACCCTAACCCATAACCTAACCCTAACCTGTAACCTAAACCTAACTCTAAACCTAAACTTAACCCGTACGCTAACCCTATCCCATACCCTAAACCTAACCCTAACCCGTAAACTAACCCTAAACCTAACCCTAAGCCTAACCCGTATATTAACCCTAACCCTAACACTAACACTAACCCTACCCCGTACCCTAACCCTAACCCTAACCTGTACCCTAACCCTAAACCTAACCCTAACACTAAACCTAACCCGTACTCTAACCCTAAACCTAACATTAACACTAACCCTACCCCGTACTCTAACACTAACCCTAACCCTAACCCTAACCCATACCCTAACCTTAAACCTAACCTTAACACTAACCCTAACCTGTAATCTATCCCTAACCCTAACCCTAACCCTAAATGTATTCTAAAACTAACCCTAAACATCACCCTAACCCTAACCCGTACTGTAACCCTAACCCATACCATAACCCTAAACCTAACCCGTACCGTAAAGCTAACCCTAATTCGTACCCTAACCCTAACCCTAACCCTGACACTAACCCTAACCCATATCCTAAACCTAACCCATACCCTAACCCTAAACCTAACCCTAACCCGTACCCTAAACCTAACCCTAAACCGTACCCTAACCCTAACCCTAACCCTATGCCTAACCTGAACATTAACCCTAACCCTAACACCAAGACTAACACTACCCCGTACTCCAACCCTAACCCTAACTCTAACCCTAACCCGTACCCTACGCCTAACCCTAACCCTAAACCTAACACTAACCCTAATCCGTACTCTAACCCTAACCCTAACCCTAACCCTAACACTAACCGTACTCTAACCCTAACACTAACCCTCACCCTAACCCTATCCGTACTGTAACCCTAACCCATACAATAACCCTAACCCTAACCCGTAACCTAAACCTAAGCCTAACCCTAAACTTAACCCGTACGCTAACCCTATTCTGTTCCCTAAACCTAACTCTAACCTCTACCCTAACCCTAACCCTAACCTTATCCGTACTCTAACCCTAACCCTAACACTAACCCTAACCCTAACCCTAGCACTATCTGTACACTAACCCAAACCCTAACCCTAACACTAACGCTGACCCATACTCTAACACTAATCCTACCCCTAAACCTAAACCTAAAACATACCCTAACCCTAACTCGTACCCTAACACTAACCCTTACCCTAGCCCCTAAACCTAATGCTACACCGTAACCTAAACTTAACCCTAACCCATACCCTAAACCTAACTGGTACCCTAACCCTAACCATAACCCTTACCCATACCCTAACCCTAACCCATACCCTAACACTAACCCCAACCTTAAGGTAACCCTAACCCATACCCTAACCCTAAAATTAACCCGTACCCTAACCCCAACCCTAACCGTCACCCGCACCTAAACCTAACCCTAACCCGTACCCTAACCCTAACCCGTAACCTAAACCGAAACCTAACCCTAAACTTAACCTGAACACTAAACCTATCCCGTACCCTAAACCTAAACCTAACCCATACACTAACCCTAACCCTAACCCTAAAACTATCTGTATACTAACCCTAACCCTAAACCTAACACTAACGCTAACCCGTACTCTAACACTAAACCTAACCCTAAACCTAACCCTAACCTGTACTCTAACCCTAACCCGTACCCTAACACTACCCCTTACCCTAACCCTAAACCTAACCCGTACCCTAACCCTAAACGTAACCCTAACCCGTACCCAAACCCTAAACCTAACACGTACCCTAACCCTAACCCTCACCCTAACCCTAACCCGCACACTAAACCTAACATTAACCCTAGACCTAACACATACACTAACCCTATCCCGTAACGAAACCTTAACCCTAACCTGTACTGGAACCCTAACCCTAACCCTAACCCTAACCCTAACCCTAAACCTAACCGTACACTAACCCTAACCCTAATACTAACCCTAAACCTAACACGAACCCTAACCCGTACCCTAACCCGTACCCTAACCTCAACTCGTAACCTAAACCTAACCGTAACCCTAAACTTATCACATACGCTAACCCTATCCCGTACCCTAAACCTAACCCTAACCCGTAACCTAACCATAAACTTAACCCTAAGCCTAACCCGTACATTAAACCTAACCCTAACCCTAACACTAACCCTACCCCGTAATCTTACCCTAACCCTAACCCTAAACCTTTCCCTAACCCTAACCCTAATCCTAACCTTAACCCTAACCTGAACACTAACCTTAACCCTTACCCTAAGCCTAACCCTAACCCTTACCCTAACAATTACTCTAACCCTAACCCTAACCCTCACCCTAACCCTAACCCGTACTGCAACCCTAACATGTAACATAACCCTAACTCTAACCCGTACCTAACCCTAACCCTAACTCATAGCCTAACACTAACCCTGACCCTAAACCTAACCCATACCCTAAACCTAACCCGTACCCTAACCCTAAACCTAACCCTAAGCCGTACCCTAAACCTAAACCTAACCCTAACTCATACCCTAACCCTAACCTTAACCCTGACCCTAACCCTAACCCATACCCTAAACCTAACCCATACCCTAACCCTAATCCTAAACCTAACCCTAACCCTAACCCTTAACCTAAACCTAACCCTAACCCTTGACCTAACCCGTATCCAACCCTATCTTCTACTCTAACCCTAACCCTAACCCGTACCCAAACCCTAACAGTAACCCTAACCCATTTCCTAGCGCTAACCCTAACCCTAAACCTAATCCTAACCCGCACCCTAAACCTAAACCTAACCCTAACCCTAAACATAACCCTTACCTGTACACTAACCCTAACCCATACCCTAACACTAACCCCAAACTTAACCGTAACCCTAACCCGTACCCTAACCCTAAAATTAACCCGTACCCTAACCCCAACCCTAACCCTAACCAGCACGTAAACCTAACCCTAACCCTTAACCTAAATCTAACCCTAACCCTAAAATTAACCCGTACGCTAACCCTATCCTGTACCCTAAACCTAACCCTAACCCGTACCCTAACCCTAACCCTAACCCTATCCATACACTAACCCTAACACTAACACTAACCCTAACCCGTACTCTAACCCTAACCCTAACCCTAAACCTAACCCTAACCCGTACTCTAACCCTAAACCTAACCCTAACTCTAAAGCTAACCCGTACTATAACCCTAACCCTAAACCTAACCCTAACCCTAACCCGTACAGTAACCCTATCCCGTACCCTAAACCTGACCCTAAACCATACCCTAACCCTAACCCTAACCCTATCCGTACACTAAACCTAACACTAACTCTAACACTAACCCTAACCCGTACTCTAACCCTAACCCTAACCCTAAACCAAAACCTAACCCTAACCTGTACCCTAAACCTAAACCTTACCCTTCACCTAACCCGTACTCAACCCTTTCCCATACTCTAAACCTAACCCGTTCCCTAACTCCAACCCTAAACCTAACCCATACCATAACCCTAACCCTAACATTAACCCTAACCCGTACTCTAACCCTAACCCTAACACTAACCTAACGGTACTATAACCCTAACCCTAACCCTCACCCTTAACCTAACCCGTACTCTAACACTAACCTGTACCAATAACCTAACCGTAACCTGTACCCTAACCCTAACCCTAATTCGTACCCTAACCCTAACCCTAACCCTGACCCTAAACCTAACCCTAACACGTACCCTAAACCTAACCCTAACACGTAACCTAACGCTAATCCTAACCCTAACCCTGATGCTAACCCTAACCGTACCCTAAGCCTAACCCATACCCTAAACCTAATCCTAATCCTAACCCTAACACTAACCTGTACCCTAAACCTAAACCTAACCCGTGACCTAACCCGTACCCAACCCTATCCCGTAACCTAACCCTAAACTAACCCGGGCAAACCCTAACAATAACACTAACCCATTCCCGAGCGCTAACCCTAACACTAACCCTAACCCTAACCCTAACCCGCACCCTAAACCTAAAGCTAACCCTAACCCTGACCATAACACTTACCCTAACCCTAACCCTAAACCTAACACTAACCCTAACCCGTACTCTAACCCTAACCCTAACCCTAACCCTACCCGTACTCTAACCCTAACCCTAACCCATTCCCTAACCCCAAACCTAACCCTAAACCCTACATAACCCTAACACTGACCCTAACCCTGACCCTAAACCTAACCCTAACCCGTACCCTAACCCTAACCCTAACCCGCACCTAAACCTAACCCTAATGCGTAACATAAACCTAACCCGTACCCTACCCCTAACCCTAACCCTAACCCGTACCCTAAACCTAACCCTAACCCTAACTCGTAACCTAAACCTAACCCTAACCCTGACCCTAACCCTAACCCTAACCCGTACCCTAAGCCTAACACATACCCTAACCCTAACCCTAAACCTAATCCTAACCCTATCCCGTACCCTAAACCTAACCCTAACCCTTGACCTAAACCGTACCCAAACCTATCCAGTACCCTAACCCTAAACCTAACACGTACCCAAAACCTAACATTAACCCTAACCCTAACACTAACCCTAATCCTAAACCTATCCCATACACTAACCCTAACCCTAATCCTAAGCCGTACCCTAACCCTAACCCTAACCCTAAACCTAATCCTGACCCTAACCCTAACCCTAATCCCGTACCCTAACCCTAACCCTAACCCGCATCCTAAACCTAATTCTAACCCTAAACCTAACCCGTACCATAAACCTAACACTAACCCTAAACCGTATAAAAAACTTACACATACACTAACCCTAACCCGATGCCTAACCCAAACCCACACACTAAACCTAACTATAACCCTAGACCTAAACCGTACCCTCAACCAATCCCATACCCTAACACTAACGCTAACCTGCACCCTAACCCTAACACTAACACTAACACTAATCCTAACCCTATCCTGTACACTAACCCTAACCCGTACCCTAACCCTAACCCGTACCATTACACGTACCTTAACCCTAATCCTAACCCGTACCCTCACCCGTAACCTAAACCTAAACCTAAACTGTATGCTAACACGTACCATAACCCTAATCCTAACCCTAACCATAAACCTAACCCATACCCTATCCCTCAACCTAACCCATTCCCTAACCCTAACTCGTACCCTAACACTAACCCTTAAACTAACCCCTAACCCTAACGCTACACCGTAACCTAAACCTAACCCTAAACCTAACTCGTAACCTAACCCTAATCCTAACCCTGACCCTGACACTAACCGGTACCCGAACCCTAATCCGTACCCTAACCCTAACCCTAACCCTAAACCTAAACCTAACCCCAACCCGTACAGTAACCCTAACCCGTACCCTAACACTAACCCTAACTCTAAACCTAACCCTAACCCTGACCCGTACCCTAACCGAAACCGTACCCTAAACCTAACTCTAAACCTAACCCGTACCCTAACCTTAAACGTAATGCTAACCCGTACACAAACCCTATCCCTAACACGTACCCTAACCCTATCCCTAACCCTAACCGGCACACTAAACCTAACACTAACCCTAGACCTAACACGTACACTAACCCTATCCCGTAGCCCAGGCTTAACCCTAACCCGAACCCTAACCCTACCCTAACCCGTATCCTAACCCTAACTGTAGCCTAACCCTAAATCTAACCCTAAACCCTAACCCTAACCCTGACCCTAACCCTTACCCTAACCCGTACCCAAACGGTAAACCTAACCCGTACCCTAACACTAACCCAAACCCGTACTCTAACCCTAACCCTAACCCAAACCCGCACCCTTAACTTAACCCTAACCCTAACCCAAACCATAACCCTTAACCGTAACCTAACCCTAACGCATACCCTAAACCTAACCCTAACCTTAACCGTAGCCCTTACCCGTAACGTAACCCTAAAACTAACCCATACCCTAACACCAACCCTAACCCTAACCCATACCCTAACACTAACCCTAACCCTAAACCTGACCCTAAACCTAACCCTAACACTTACACTAAACCTAACCCTAACCCTAACCTGCACCCTAAACCTAACCCTAACCGGTACCATAACCTTAACCCGTAACCTATACCTAACCCTAACCCTAAACTTAACCCGTATGCTAATCCTATCCCGTACCCTAAACCTAACCATAACCCGTATCCTAACCATAAACCTAAACCTAAGCCTAATCTGTACATTAACCCAAACCCTAAACCTAACACTAACACTACCCCGTACTCTAACCCTAACCCTAACACTAACCCTAACCCTAACCCGTACCCTAACCCTAAACCTAACCCTAACACTAACCCTACCCTGTACTCCAAACCTAACCCTAACCCTAACCCTAACACTAACCCTAACACATACACTAATCCTAACCCTAAACCTAACCCTAACCCTAACCCTAACACTAACGCTAACCTGTACCCTAACCCTAACCCTAACCCTAACCCTGACCCTAAACCTAACCCTAACCCGTACACTAACCCTAACCCTAACCCTAACACACACCCTAAACCTAACCCTAACCCATAACCTAACCCTAACCTGTAACCTAAACCTATCTCTAAACCTAAACTTAACCCGTACGCTAACCCTATCCCATACACTAAACCTAACCCTAACCCGTAAACTAACCCTAAACCTAACCCTAAGCCTAACCCGTATATTAACCCTAACCCTAACCCTAACACTAACCCTACCCCGTACCCTAACCCTAACCCTAACCTGTACCCTAACCCTAAACCTAACCCTAACACTAAACCTAACCCGTACTCTAACCCTAACCCTAACACTAACACTAACCCTACCCCATACTCTAACACTAACTCTAACCCTAACCCGTACCCTAACCTTAAACCTAACCTTAACACTTACCCTAACCTGTAATCTATCCCTAAACCTAACCCTAACCCTAACCCTAAATGTATTCTAAAACTAACCCTAAACATCACCCTAACCCTAACCCGTACTGTAAAGCTAACCCTAATTCGTACCCTAACCCTAACCCTAACCCTGACACTAACCCTAACCCGTATCCTAAACCTAACCCATACCCTAACCCTAAACCTAACCCTAACCCGTACCCTAAACCTAACCCTAAACCGTACCCTAACCCTAACCCTAACCCTAAGCCTAACCTGAACATTAACCCTAACCCTAACACCAAGACTAACACTACCCCGTACTCCAACCCTAACCCTAACTCTAACCCTAACCCGTACCCTAACACTAACCCTAACCCTAACCCTAACACTAACCCTAATCCGTACTCTAACCCTAACCCTAACCCTAACCCTAACACTAACCGTACTCTAACCCTAACACTAACCCTCACCCTAACCCTATCCGTACTGTAACCCTAACCCATACAATAACCCTAACCCTAACCCGTAACCTAAACCTAACCCGTAACCTAAACCTAAGCCTAACCCTAAACTTAACCCGTACGCTAACCCTATTCTGTTCCCTAAACCTAACTCTAACCTGTACCCTAACCCTAACCCTAACCCTATCCGTACTCTAACCCTAACCCTAACCCTAACACTAACCCTAACCCTAACCCTAGCACTATCTGTACACTAACCCAAACCCTAACCCTAACACTAATGCTGACCCGTACTCTAACACTAATCCTAACCCTAAACCTAAACCTAAAACATACCCTAACCCTAACTCGTACCCTAACACTAACCCTTACCCTAGCCCCTAACCCTAATGCTACACCGTAACCTAAACCTAACCCTAACCCATACCCTAAACCTAACTGGTACCCTAACCCTAACCATAACCCTTACCCGTACCCTAACCCTAACCCATACCCTAACACTAACCCCAACCTTAAGGTAACCCTAACCCGTACCCTAACCCTAAAATTAACCCGTACCCTAACCCCAACCCTAACCGTCACCCGCACCTAAACCTAACCCTAACCCGTACCCTAACCCTAACCCGTAACCTAAACCGAAACCTAACCCTAAACTTAACCTGAACACTAAACCTATCCCGTACACTAAACCTAACCCTAACCCATACACTAACCCTAACCCTAACCCTAACACTATCCTTATACTAACCCTAACCCTAACACTAACGCTAACCCGTACTCTAACACTAAACCTAACCCTAAACCTAACCCTAACCTGTACTCTAACCCTAACCCGTACCCTAACACTACCCCTTACCCTAACCCTAAACCTAACCCGTACCCTAACCCTAAACGTAACCCTAACCCGTACCCAAACCCTAACCCTAACACGTACCCTAACCCTAACCCTCACCCTAACCCTAACCCGCACACTAAACCTAACATTAACCCTAGACCTAACACATACAATAACCCTATCCCGTACCGAAACCTTAACCCTAACCTGTACTGTAACCCTAACCCTAACCACAACCCTAACCCTAACCCTAAACCTAACCGTACACTAACCCTAACCCTAATACTAACCCTAAACCTAACACGAACCCTAACCCGTACCCTAACCCGTACCCTAACCTCAACTCGTAACCTAAACCTAACCGTAACCCTAAACTTATCACATACGCTAACCTTATCCCGTACCCTAAACCTAACCCTAACCTGTAACCTAACCATAAACTTAACCCTAAGCCTAACCCGTACATTAAACCTAACCCTACCCCTAACACTAACCCTACCCCGTAATCTTACCCTAACCCTAACCCTAAACCTTTCCCTAACCCTAACCCTAATCCTAACCTTAACCCTAACCCGAACACTAACCTTAACCCTTACCCTAAGCCTAACCCTAACCCTTACCCTAACAATTACTCTAACCCTAACCCTAACCCTCACCCTAACCCTAACCCGTACTGCAACCCTAACATGTAACATAACCCTAACTCTAACCCGTACCTAACCCTAACCCTAACTCATAGCCTAACACTAACCCTGACCCTAAACCTAACCCATACCCTAAACCTAACCCGTACCCTAACCCTAAACCTAACCCTAAGCCGTACCCTAAACCTAAACCTAACCCTAACTCATACCCTAACCCTAACCTTAACCCTGACCCTAACCCTAACCCATACCCTAAACCTAACCCATACCCTAACCCTAATCCTAAACCTAACCCTAACCCTAACCCTTAACCTAAACCTAACCCTAACCCTTGACCTAACCCGTATCCAACCCTATCTTCTACTCTAACCCTAACCCTAACCCGTACCCAAACCCTAACAGTAACCCTAACCCATTTCCTAGCGCTAACCCTAACCCTAAACCTAATCCTAACCCGCACCCTAAACCTAAACCTAACCCTAACCCTAAACATAACCCTTACCTGTACACTAACCCTAACCCATACCCTAACACTAACCCCAAACTTAACCGTAACCCTAACCCGTACCCTAACCCTAAAATTAACCCGTACCCTAACCCCAACCCTAACCCTAACCAGCACGTAAACCTAACCCTAACCCTTAACCTAAATCTAACCCTAACCCTAAACTTAACCCGTACGCTAACCCTATCCCGTACCCTAAACCTAACCCTAACCCATACCCTAACCCTAACCCTAACCCTATCCATACACTAACCCTAACACTAACACTAACCCTAACCCGTACTCTAACCCTAACCCTAACCCTAAACCTAACCCTAACCCGTACTCTAACCCTAAACCTAACCCTAACTCTAAAGCTAACCCGTACTATAACCCTAACCCTAAACCTAACCCTAACCCTAACCCGTACAGTAACCCTAACCCGTACCCTAAACCTAACCCTAACCCGTAACCTAACCCTAAACCGTACCCTAAACCTAACCCTAAATCTCACCTGTACCCTAACACTAAACGTAACGCTAACCCGTACCCAAACCCTAACCCTAACACGTACCCTATCCTTACTCCTAACCGTAACCCGCACACTAAACCTAACCCTAACCCTAGACCTAACACGTACACTAACCCGAACCCGTACCCTAACCTTAACCCTAACCGGTACCGTAACCCTAACACTAACTCTAACCCTAACCCTAAACCTAACCCTAACCCGTATACTAACCCTAACCCGAATCCTAAACTTAACCCTAACCCGTACTCTAACCCTACCCGTAGCCTAACCCTAAATCTAAAACTAACCCCTAACCCTAACCCTAACCCTAACCCTTAACCGAACCCGTACCCAAATGGTAAACCTAACCCGTACCCTAACACTAACCCAAACCCGTACTCTAACCCTAACCCTAACCCGTACCCAAAACCTAACCTTAACACGTTCCCTAACCCTAACCCTAACCTAACCCGCACACTAAACCTAAACCTAACCCTAGACCTAACACGTACACTAAACCTATCCCGTCCCGTAACCTTAACCCTAACCCGTACCGTAACCCTAACACTAACCCTAACCCTAACCATAAAACTTACCCGTACCCTATCCCTAGCCCATACCCTAACACTAACCCTAACTTTAACCATAACCCTACCCTGTACCCCAACCTTAAAACTAACCCGTACCCTAACCCCAACCCTAACCCTAACCCGTACCATAACCTTATCCCTAACCCTAACCCTGACCCAAAACATAACCCTAACCCATACCATAACCCTAACCCGCACCTAAACCTAACCCTATCCCGTACCCTAACACTAAGCCGTAACCTAAACCTAACCCTAACCCTAAATTTAACCCGTACACTAACTTTATCCCGTACCCTAAACCTAACCCTAACCCTAACCCAAACCTAACCCTATCCGTACACTAACCCTAACCCTAACCCTAACACTAACCCTAACCCGTACTCTAACCCTAACCCTAACCCTAAACCTAACCTTAACCCATACTCTAACCCTAACCCGTACCCTAACACTAACCCTTACCCTAACCCTAAACCTAACATGTACCCTAACCCTAAACGTAACCCTGACCAGTACCAAACCCTAACCCTAACACGTACCCTAACCCTAACCCTAACCTGCACACTAAACCTACCCTAACTCTAGACCTAACACGTACACTAAACCTATCCCGTACCGGAACCTTAAACCTAACCTGCACCGTAACCCTAACAATAAGCCTAACCCTAAACCTAAACCTAACCCTAACCTGTACACTAACCCTAACCCGAACCCTAACTCGTACCCTAACACTACCCGTAGCCTAACCCTAACTCTAACGCTAACCCCTAACCCTAAACCTAACCCTAAACCTTACCCTAACCTGTACCCAAAAGGTAAACCTAACCCGTACCATAACTCTAACCCAAACCCATACTCTAACCCTAACCCTAACCCTAGCCGCACACTAACCCTAACCGCAACACTAGACCTAACACGTACACTAAACCTATCCCATACCAGAACCTTAAACCTAACCCGTACCATAACCCTAACAATAAGCCTAACCCTAAACGTAACCCTAACCCTATCCCATACCCTAAACCTAACCTGTACCCTAACCCTAAGCCTAAACCTAACCCGTACCCTAAACCTAACACTAACCCGTACCCTAACCCTAAAGCTACCCTAAACCTGACCCAAAACCTAACCCTAACACGTACCCTAAGCCTAAACCATATCCTAACCCTAACCCTAACACTAAACCTACCCCGTACTCTAACCCTAACCCTAAACCGTACCCGTACACTAAACCTAACCCTAACCCTAACCCTAAGCCTAACACTAACACTAACCCGTACACTAACCCTAATCCTAACCCTAACACTAACCCTAACCCGTACCCTAACCCTAACCCTAACCGTAACCTAACCCTAACCCTAACCCTCACCCTAACCCGAACCCATACTGTAACCCTAAACCATACCATAACTCTAACCCTAATGCGTACTCTAACCCTAACCCTAATCCGTACCCTAACCCTAAACCTAACCCTGACACTAACCCTAACCCTAACCCGTACCCTAAACCTAACCTGTACCCTAACCCTAACCCTAACCTAACTCACACCCTAAATTTAACCCTAACCCTAACCCAAACCATAACCCTTAACTGTAACTTAACCCTAACCCATACCCTACCCTAACCCTAACCTTAACCTTAATCCCTACCTGTACCCTAAACCTAAAAGTAACCCGCACCCTAACCGCAACCCTAACCCGTACCCTATCACTAACCTAACCCTAACCCTGACCCTAAAAATAAGCCTAACCCTTACACTAACCCTAACCCTAACCCGCACCCTAAACCTAACCATAACCTGAACCCTAACCCTAACCCGTAACCTAAACCTAACCCTAACCCTAAACTTAACCCGTATGCAAACACTATCCCGTACCCTAAACCTAAACATCACCTGTATCCTAACCCTAAACCTAACCCTAAGCCTAACCCGTACATTAACCCTAACCCTAACCCTAACACTAACCCTACCCCGTACTCTAACGCTAACACTAACCCTAACCCTAACCTATACCCTAACCCTAAAAGTAACCCTAACACTAACCCTAACCCGTACTCTAACCCTAACCCTAACACTAACACTAACCCTACCCCGTACTCTAACACTAACCCTAACCCTAACCCTAACCCGTACCCTAACCCTAACCCTAAACCTAACCCTAACACTAACCCTAACCCTTAATCTATCCCTAACCCTAACCCTAACCCTAACCCTAACCCTAACCCTAACCCTAACCCTAACCGTATTCTAAAACTAACCCTAATCCTCACCCTAACCCTAACCGGTACTGTAATCCTAACCCATACCATAACCCTAAACCTAACTCGTACCCTAAACCTAACCCTAATTCATACCCTAACCCTAACCCTAACCCTGACACTAACCCTAACCCGTATCCTAAACCTAACCCATACCCTAACCCTAAACCTAACCCTAACCCGTACCCTAAACCTAACCCTAAACCGTTCCTTAAACCTAACCCTAACCCTAAGCCTCACCTGAACATTAACCCTAACCCTAACACTAAGACTAACCCTACCCTGTACTCCAACCCTAACCCTAAATCTAACCCTAACCCGTACCCTAACACTAACCCTAACCCTAACCCTAACACTAACCCTAATCCGTACTCTAACCCTAATCCTAACCCTAACCCTAACCATAACCGTACTCTAACCCTAACACTAACCCTCACCTTAACCCTATCCGTAATGTAACCCTAACCCGTATAATAACTCTAACCCTAACCCGTAACCTAAACCTAACCCGTAACCTAAACCTAAGCCTAAACCTAAACTTAACCCGTACGCTGACCCTATCCTGTTCCCTAAACCTAACTCTAACCTGTACCCTAACCCTAACCCTAACCCTATCCGTACTCTAACCCTAAAACTAACCCTAAACCTAACACTAACCCTAACCCTAACCCTAACACTATCTGTACACTAACCCTAACCCTAACCCTAACACTAACGCTAACCCGTACTCTAACACTAAACCTAACCCTAAACCTAAACCTAACACATGCCCTAACCCTAACTCGTACCCTAACACTAACCCTTACCCTAACCCCTAACACTAACGCTACACCGTAACCTAAATCTAACCCTAACCCATACCCTAAACCTAACCCGTACCCTAACCCTAACCATAACCCTTACCCGTACCCTAACCCTAACCCATACCCTAACACTAACCCCAACCTTAAGGTAATCCTAACCCGTACCCTAACCCTAAACCTAACCCGTACCCTAACACCAACCCTAACCGTCACCCGCACCTAAACCTAACCCTAACCCGTACCCTAACCCTAACCCGTAACCTAAACCGAAACCTAACCCTAAACTTAACCTGAACACTAAACCTATCCCGTACCCTAAACCTAACCCTAACCCATACACTAACCCTAACCCTAACCCTAACACTAACTGTACACTAACCCTAACCCTAACCCTAACACTAACGCTAACCCGTACTCTAACACTAAACCTAAGCCTAAACCTAACCCTAACCTGTACTCTAACTCTAACCCGTACCCTAAATATACCCCTTGCCCTAACCCTAAACCTAACCCGTACCCTAACCCTAAACGTAACCCTAACCCATACCCAAACCCTAACCCCAACACGTACCCTAACCCTAACCCTAACCCTAACCCTAACCCGCACACTAAACCTAACATTAATCCTAGACCTAACACGTACACTAACCCTATCCCGTACCGTAACCTTAACCCTAACCTGTACTGTAATCCTAACACTAACCCTAACCCTAATCCTAACCCTAACCTTAAACCTAACCGTACACTAACCCTAACCCTAATACTAACACTAAACCTAACACGAACCCTAACCCGTACCCTAACCCGTACCCTAACTCCAACCCGTAACCTAAACCTAACCGTAACCCTAAACTTATCACATACGCTAACCCTATCCCATACCCTAAACCTAACTCTAACCCGTAACCTAACCATAAACCTAAACCTAACCCTAACCCGTACGTTAAAACTAACCCTAATCCTAACACTAACCCTACCCCGTAATCTAACCCTAAACCTAAACCTAAACCTAAACCTAACCCGTATCCTAACCCTAACCCTAAATTTTCCCTAACCCTACCCCTAACCCTAACCCTAAACCTAAACCTAACCCTAACCCATACACTAACCCTAACCCTAACACTAACACGCACCCTAAACCTAAACCTAACCCATAACCTAACCCTAAACCTAACCCTAAAACAAACCCTACCCCGTACTCCAAACCTACCCCTAACCCTAACCCAAATCCATACACTAATCCTAACATTAACCCTAACACTAACCCTAACCCTAACGCTAACCTGTAACCTAACCCTAAACTTTACCCTGACCCTAAACCTAACCCTAACCCGTACACTAACCCTAAACCTAACCCTAACACGCACCCTAAATCTAACCCTAACCCATACCCTAACCCTACCCCGTAACCTAAACCTAACCCTAAACCTAAACTTAACCCGTACGCAAACCCTATCCCATACCCTAAACCTAACCCTAACCCGTAAACTAACCCTAAACCTAACCCTAAGCCTAACCCGTACATTAACCCTAACCCTAACCCTAACACTAACCCTACCCCGTACTCTAACCCTAACCCTAACCCTAACCCTAACCCTAACCTGTACCCTAACCCTAAACCTAACCCTAACACTAACCCTAACCCGTACTCTAACCCTAACCCTAACACTAACACTAACCCTACCCCGTCCTCTAACACTAACCCTAACCCTAACCCGTACCCTAACCCTAACCCTAAACCTAACCCTAACACTAACCCTAACCCGAAATCTATCCCTAACCCTAACCCCAACCCTAACCGTATTCTAAAACTAACCCTAACCCTCACCCTAACCCTAACCCGTACTGTAACCCTAACCCATACCATAACCCTAAACATAACCCGTACCCTAAAGCTAACCCTAATTCGTACCCTAACCCTAACCCTAACCCTGACATTAACCCTAATCCGTATCCTAAATTTAACCCATACCATAACCCTAAACCTAACCCTAACCCGTACCCTAAACCTAACCCTAAACCGTACCCTAACCCTAACCCTAACCCTAAGCCAAACCTGAACATTAACCCTAACCCTAACACTAAGACTAACACTACCCCATACTCCAACCCTAACCCTAACTCTAACCCTAACCCTAACCCTAACTCTAACCCTAACCCTAACCCTAACACTAACCCTAATCCGTACTCTAACGCTAACCCTAACCCTAACCCTAACCGTACTCTAACCCTAACACTAACCCTCACCCTAACCCTATCCGTACTGTAACCCTAACCCATACAATAACCCTAACCCTAACCCGTAACCTAAACCTAACCCGTAACCTAAACCTAAGCCTAACCCTAAACTTAACCCGTACGCTAACCCTATTCTGTTCCCTAAACCTAACTCTAACCTGTACCCTAACCCTAACCCTAACCCTATCCGTACTCTAACCCTAACCCTAACCCTAACACTAACCCTAACCCTAACCCTAGCACTATCTGTACACTAACCCAAACCCTAACCCTAACACTAATGCTGACCCGTACTCTAACACTAATCCTAACCCTAAACCTAAACCTAAAACATACCCTAACCCTAACTCGTACCCTAACACTAACCCTTACCCTAGCCCCTAACCCTAATGCTACACCGTAACCTAAACCTAACCCTAACCCATACCCTAAACCTAACTGGTACCCTAACCCTAACCATAACCCTTACCCGTACCCTAACCCTAACCCATACCCTAACACTAACCCCAACCTTAAGGTAACCCTAACCCGTACCCTAACCCTAAAATTAACCCGTACCCTAACCCCAACCCTAACCGTCACCCGCACCTAAACCTAACCCTAACCCGTACCCTAACCCTAACCCGTAACCTAAACCGAAACCTAACCCTAAACTTAACCTGAACACTAAACCTATCCCGTACACTAAACCTAACCCTAACCCATACACTAACCCTAACCCTAACCCTAACACTATCCTTATACTAACCCTAACCCTAACACTAACGCTAACCCGTACTCTAACACTAAACCTAACCCTAAACCTAACCCTAACCTGTACTCTAACCCTAACCCGTACCCTAACACTACCCCTTACCCTAACCCTAAACCTAACCCGTACCCTAACCCTAAACGTAACCCTAACCCGTACCCAAACCCTAACCCTAACACGTACCCTAACCCTAACCCTCACCCTAACCCTAACCCGCACACTAAACCTAACATTAACCCTAGACCTAACACATACACTAACCCTATCCCGTACCGAAACCTTAACCCTAACCTGTACTGTAACCCTAACCCTAACCACAAACCTAACCCTAACCCTAAACCTAACCGTACACTAACCCTAACCCTAATACTAACCCTAAACCTAACACGAACCCTAACCCGTACCCTAACCCGTACCCTAACCTCAACTCGTAACCTAAACCTAACCGTAACCCTAAACTTATCACATACGCTAACCTTATCCCGTACCCTAAACCTAACCCTAACCTGTAACCTAACCATAAACTTAACCCTAAGCCTAACCCGTACATTAAACCTAACCCTACCCCTAACACTAACCCTACCCCGTAATCTTACCCTAACCCTAACCCTAAACCATTCCCTAACCCTAACCCTAATCCTAACCTTAACCCTAACCCGAACACTAACCTTAACCCTTACCCTAAGCCTAACCCTAACCCTTACCCTAACAATTACTCTAACCCTAACCCTAACCCTCACCCTAACCCTAACCCGTACTGCAACCCTAACATGTAACATAACCCTAACTCTAACCCGTACCTAACCCTAACCCTAACTCATAGCCTAACACTAACCCTGACCCTAAACCTAACCCATACCCTAAACCTAACCCGTACCCTAACCCTAAACCTAACCCTAAGCCGTACCCTAAACCTAAACCTAACCCTAACTCATACCCTAACCCTAACCTTAACCCTGACCCTAACCCTAACCCATACCCTAAACCTAACCCATACCCTAACCCTAATCCTAAACCTAACCCTAACCCTAACCCTTAACCTAAACCTAACCCTAACCCTTGACCTAACCCGTATCCAACCCTATCTTCTACTCTAACCCTAACCCTAACCCGTACCCAAACCCTAACAGTAACCCTAACCCATTTCCTAGCGCTAACCCTAACCCTAAACCTAATCCTAACCCGCACCCTAAACCTAAACCTAACCCTAACCCTAAACATAACCCTTACCTGTACACTAACCCTAACCCATACCCTAACACTAACCCCAAACTTAACCGTAACCCTAACCCGTACCCTAACCCTAAAATTAACCCGTACCCTAACCCCAACCCTAACCCTAACCAGCACGTAAACCTAACCCTAACCCTTAACCTAAATCTAACCCTAACCCTAAACTTAACCCGTACGCTAACCCTATCCCGTACCCTAAACCTAACCCTAACCCATACCCTAACCCTAACCCTAACCCTATCCATACACTAACCCTAACACTAACACTAACCCTAACCCGTACTCTAACCCTAACCCTAACCCTAAACCTAACCCTAACCCGTACTCTAACCCTAAACCTAACCCTAACTCTAAAGCTAACCCGTACTATAACCCTAACCCTAAACCTAACCCTAACCCTAACCCGTACAGTAACCCTAACCCGTACCCTAAACCTAACCCTAACCCGTAACCTAACCCTAAACCGTACCCTAAACCTAACCCTAAATCTCACCTGTACCCTAACACTAAACGTAACGCTAACCCGTACCCAAACCCTAACCCTAACACGTACCCTATCCTTACTCCTAACCGTAACCCGCACACTAAACCTAACCCTAACCCTAGACCTAACACGTACACTAACCCGAACCCGTACCCTAACCTTAACCCTAACCGGTACCGTAACCCTAACACTAACTCTAACCCTAACCCTAAACCTAACCCTAACCCGTATACTAACCCTAACCCGAATCCTAAACTTAACCCTAACCCGTACTCTAACCCTACCCGTAGCCTAACCCTAAATCTAAAACTAACCCCTAACCCTAACCCTAACCCTAACCCTTAACCGAACCCGTACCCAAATGGTAAACCTAACCCGTACCCTAACACTAACCCAAACCCGTACTCTAACCCTAACCCTAACCCGTACCCAAAACCTAACCTTAACACGTTCCCTAACCCTAACCCTAACCTAACCCGCACACTAAACCTAAACCTAACCCTAGACCTAACACGTACACTAAACCTATCCCGTCCCGTAACCTTAACCCTAACCCGTACCGTAACCCTAACACTAACCCTAACCCTAACCATAAAACTTACCCGTACCCTATCCCTAGCCCATACCCTAACACTAACCCTAACTTTAACCATAACCCTACCCTGTACCCCAACCTTAAAACTAACCCGTACCCTAACCCCAACCCTAACCCTAACCCGTACCATAACCTTATCCCTAACCCTAACCCTGACCCAAAACATAACCCTAACCCATACCATAACCCTAACCCGCACCTAAACCTAACCCTATCCCGTACCCTAACACTAAGCCGTAACCTAAACCTAACCCTAACCCTAAATTTAACCCGTACACTAACTTTATCCCGTACCCTAAACCTAACCCTAACCCTAACCCAAACCTAACCCTATCCGTACACTAACCCTAACCCTAACCCTAACACTAACCCTAACCCGTACTCTAACCCTAACCCTAACCCTAAACCTAACCTTAACCCATACTCTAACCCTAACCCGTACCCTAACACTAACCCTTACCCTAACCCTAAACCTAACATGTACCCTAACCCTAAACGTAACCCTGACCAGTACCAAACCCTAACCCTAACACGTACCCTAACCCTAACCCTAACCCGCACACTAAACCTACCCTAACTCTAGACCTAACACGTACACTAAACCTATCCCGTACCGGAACCTTAAACCTAACCTGCACCGTAACCCTAACAATAAGCCTAACCCTAAACCTAAACCTAACCCTAACCTGTACACTAACCCTAACCCGAACCCTAACTCGTACCCTAACACTACCCGTAGCCTAACCCTAACTCTAACGCTAACCCCTAACCCTAAACCTAACCCTAAACCTTACCCTAACCTGTACCCAAAAGGTAAACCTAACCCGTACCATAACTCTAACCCAAACCCATACTCTAACCCTAACCCTAACCCTAGCCGCACACTAACCCTAACCGCAACACTAGACCTAACACGTACACTAAACCTATCCCATACCAGAACCTTAAACCTAACCCGTACCATAACCCTAACAATAAGCCTAACCCTAAACGTAACCCTAACCCTATCCCATACCCTAAACCTAACCTGTACCCTAACCCTAAGCCTAAACCTAACCCGTACCCTAAACCTAACACTAACCCGTACCCTAACCCTAAAGCTACCCTAAACCTGACCCAAAACCTAACCCTAACACGTACCCTAAGCCTAAACCATATCCTAACCCTAACCCTAACACTAAACCTACCCCGTACTCTAACCCTAACCCTAAACCGTACCCGTACACTAAACCTAACCCTAACCCTAACCCTAAGCCTAACACTAACACTAACCCGTACACTAACCCTAATCCTAACCCTAACACTAACCCTAACCCGTACCCTAACCCTAACCCTAACCGTAACCTAACCCTAACCCTAACCCTCACCCTAACCCGAACCCATACTGTAACCCTAAACCATACCATAACTCTAACCCTAATGCGTACTCTAACCCTAACCCTAATCCGTACCCTAACCCTAAACCTAACCCTGACACTAACCCTAACCCTAACCCGTACCCTAAACCTAACCTGTACCCTAACCCTAACCCTAACCTAACTCACACCCTAAATTTAACCCTAACCCTAACCCAAACCATAACCCTTAACTGTAACTTAACCCTAACCCATACCCTACCCTAACCCTAACCTTAACCTTAATCCCTACCTGTACCCTAAACCTAAAAGTAACCCGCACCCTAACCGCAACCCTAACCCGTACCCTATCACTAACCTAACCCTAACCCTGACCCTAAAAATAAGCCTAACCCTTACACTAACCCTAACCCTAACCCGCACCCTAAACCTAACCATAACCTGAACCCTAACCCTAACCCGTAACCTAAACCTAACCCTAACCCTAAACTTAACCCGTATGCAAACACTATCCCGTACCCTAAACCTAAACATCACCTGTATCCTAACCCTAAACCTAACCCTAAGCCTAACCCGTACATTAACCCTAACCCTAACCCTAACACTAACCCTACCCCGTACTCTAACGCTAACACTAACCCTAACCCTAACCTATACCCTAACCCTAAAAGTAACCCTAACACTAACCCTAACCCGTACTCTAACCCTAACCCTAACACTAACACTAACCCTACCCCGTACTCTAACACTAACCCTAACCCTAACCCTAACCCGTACCCTAACCCTAACCCTAAACCTAACCCTAACACTAACCCTAACCCTTAATCTATCCCTAACCCTAACCCTAACCCTAACCCTAACCCTAACCCTAACCCTAACCGTATTCTAAAACTAACCCTAATCCTCACCCTAACCCTAACCGGTACTGTAATCCTAACCCATACCATAACCCTAAACCTAACTCGTACCCTAAACCTAACCCTAATTCATACCCTAACCCTAACCCTAACCCTGACACTAACCCTAACCCGTATCCTAAACCTAACCCATACCCTAACCCTAAACCTAACCCTAACCCATACCCTAAACCTAACCCTAAACCGTTCCTTAAACCTAACCCTAACCCTAAGCCTCACCTGAACATTAACCCTAACCCTAACACTAAGACTAACCCTACCCTGTACTCCAACCCTAACCCTAAATCTAACCCTAACCCGTACCCTAACACTAACCCTAACCCTAACCCTAACACTAACCCTAATCCGTACTCTAACCCTAATCCTAACCCTAACCCTAACCATAACCGTACTCTAACCCTAACACTAACCCTCACCTTAACCCTATCCGTAATGTAACCCTAACCCGTATAATAACTCTAACCCTAACCCGTAACCTAAACCTAACCCGTAACCTAAACCTAAGCCTAAACCTAAACTTAACCCGTACGCTGACCCTATCCTGTTCCCTAAACCTAACTCTAACCTGTACCCTAACCCTAACCCTAACCCTATCCGTACTCTAACCCTAAAACTAACCCTAAACCTAACACTAACCCTAACCCTAACCCTAACACTATCTGTACACTAACCCTAACCCTAACCCTAACACTAACGCTAACCCGTACTCTAACACTAAACCTAACCCTAAACCTAAACCTAACACATGCCCTAACCCTAACTCGTACCCTAACACTAACCCTTACCCTAACCCCTAACACTAACGCTACACCGTAACCTAAATCTAACCCTAACCCATACCCTAAACCTAACCCGTACCCTAACCCTAACCATAACCCTTACCCGTACCCTAACCCTAACCCATACCCTAACACTAACCCCAACCTTAAGGTAATCCTAACCCGTACCCTAACCCTAAACCTAACCCGTACCCTAACACCAACCCTAACCGTCACCCGCACCTAAACCTAACCCTAACCCGTACCCTAACCCTAACCCGTAACCTAAACCAAACCTAACCCTAAACTTAACCTGAACACTAAACCTATCCCGTACCCTAAACCTAACCCTAACCCATACACTAACCCTAACCCTAACCCTAACACTAACTGTACACTAACCCTAACCCTAACCCTAACACTAACGCTAACCCGTACTCTAACACTAAACCTAAGCCTAAACCTAACCCTAACCTGTACTCTAACT
Source organism: Urocyon cinereoargenteus (assembly GCA_032313775.1). Lineage (NCBI taxonomy): Eukaryota > Metazoa > Chordata > Mammalia > Carnivora > Canidae > Urocyon > Urocyon cinereoargenteus. The sequence continues at coordinate 1,368,889 of JAVLSZ010000081.1, forward strand.
CTAACCCGTACCCTAAATATACCCCTTGCCCTAACCCTAAACCTAACCCGTACCCTAACCCTAAACGTAACCCTAACCCATACCCAAACCCTAACCCCAACACGTACCCTAACCCTAACCCTAACCCTAACCCTAACCCGCACACTAAACCTAACATTAATCCTAGACCTAACACGTACACTAACCCTATCCCGTACCGTAACCTTAACCCTAACCTGTACTGTAATCCTAACACTAACCCTAACCCTAATCCTAACCCTAACCTTAAACCTAACCGTACACTAACCCTAACCCTAATACTAACACTAAACCTAACACGAACCCTAACCCGTACCCTAACCCGTACCCTAACTCCAACCCGTAACCTAAACCTAACCGTAACCCTAAACTTATCACATACGCTAACCCTATCCCATACCCTAAACCTAACTCTAACCCGTAACCTAACCATAAACCTAAACCTAACCCTAACCCGTACGTTAAAACTAACCCTAATCCTAACACTAACCCTACCCCGTAATCTAACCCTAAACCTAAACCTAAACCTAAACCTAACCCGTATCCTAACCCTAACCCTAAATTTTCCCTAACCCTACCCCTAACCCTAACCCTAAACCTAAACCTAACCCTAACCCATACACTAACCCTAACCCTAACACTAACACGCACCCTAAACCTAAACCTAACCCATAACCTAACCCTAAACCTAACCCTAAAACAAACCCTACCCCGTACTCCAAACCTACCCCTAACCCTAACCCAAATCCATACACTAATCCTAACATTAACCCTAACACTAACCCTAACCCTAACGCTAACCTGTAACCTAACCCTAAACTTTACCCTGACCCTAAACCTAACCCTAACCCGTACACTAACCCTAAACCTAACCCTAACACGCACCCTAAATCTAACCCTAACCCATACCCTAACCCTACCCCGTAACCTAAACCTAACCCTAAACCTAAACTTAACCCGTACGCAAACCCTATCCCATACCCTAAACCTAACCCTAACCCGTAAACTAACCCTAAACCTAACCCTAAGCCTAACCCGTACATTAACCCTAACCCTAACCCTAACACTAACCCTACCCCGTACTCTAACCCTAACCCTAACCCTAACCCTAACCCTAACCTGTACCCTAACCCTAAACCTAACCCTAACACTAACCCTAACCCGTACTCTAACCCTAACCCTAACACTAACACTAACCCTACCCCGTCCTCTAACACTAACCCTAACCCTAACCCGTACCCTAACCCTAACCCTAAACCTAACCCTAACACTAACCCTAACCCGAAATCTATCCCTAACCCTAACCCCAACCCTAACCGTATTCTAAAACTAACCCTAACCCTCACCCTAACCCTAACCCGTACTGTAACCCTAACCCATACCATAACCCTAAACATAACCCGTACCCTAAAGCTAACCCTAATTCGTACCCTAACCCTAACCCTAACCCTGACATTAACCCTAATCCGTATCCTAAATTTAACCCATACCATAACCCTAAACCTAACCCTAACCCGTACCCTAAACCTAACCCTAAACCGTACCCTAACCCTAACCCTAACCCTAAGCCAAACCTGAACATTAACCCTAACCCTAACACTAAGACTAACACTACCCCATACTCCAACCCTAACCCTAACTCTAACCCTAACCCTAACCCTAACTCTAACCCTAACCCTAACCCTAACACTAACCCTAATCCGTACTCTAACGCTAACCCTAACCCTAACCCTAACCGTACTCTAACCCTAACACTAACCCTCACCCTAACCCTAACCGTACTGTAACCAAAACCCGTACAATAACCCTAACCCTAACCCGTAACCTAAACCTAACCCGTAACCTAAACCTAAGCCTAAACCTAAACTTAACCCGTACGCTGACCCTATCCTGTTCCCTAAACCTAACTCTAACCTGTACCCTAACCCTAACCTTAACCCTATCCGTATTCTAACCCTAAACCTAACCTTAACACTAACCCTAACCATAACCCTAACAATATCTGTACACTAACCCTAACCCTAACCGTAACACTAACGCTAACCCGTACTCTAACACTAATCCTAACCCTAAACCTAACCCTAAACCATACCCTAACCCTAACTCGTACCCTAACACTAACCCTTACCCTAACCCCTAACCCTAACGCTACACCGTAACCTAAACCTAACCCTAACCCATACCCTAAACCTAACCGGTACCCTAACCCTAACCATAACCCTTACCGTACCCTAACCCTAACCCATACCCTAACACTAACCCCAACCTTAAGGTAAACCTAACCCGTACCCTAACCCTAAAACTAACCCGTACCCTAACCCCAACCCTAATCGTCACCCGCACCTAAACCTAACCCTAACCCGTACCCTAACCCTAACCCGTAACCTAAACCGAAACCTAACCCTAAACTTAACCTGAACACTAAACCTATCCCGTATCCTAAACCTAACCCTAACCCATACACTAACCCTAACCCTAACCCTAACACTATCTGTATACTAACCCTAACCCTAACCCTAACACTAACGCTAACCCGTACTCTAACACTAAACCTAACGCTAAACCTAGCCCTAACCTGTACTCTAACCCTAACATGTACCCTAACACTACCCCTTTCCCTAACCCTAAACGTAACCCGTACCCTAACCCTAAACGTAACCCTAACCCGTACCCAAACCCTAACCCTAACACGTACCCTAACCCTAACCCGAACCCTAAACCTAACCCTGACCCTAATCCTAACCCTAATCCCTTACCCTAACCCTAACCCTAACTCGCATAATAAACCTAAATCTAACCCTAACCCTAACCCGTACCATAAACCTAACACTAATCCTAACCCGTACAAAAACCCTAACACGTACACTAACCCTAACCCGATGCCTAACCCTAACCCACACACTAAACCTAACCCTAACCCTAGACCTAAACCGTACCTTCAACCTATCTCGTACCCTAAACCTAATGCTAACCTGTACCTAACCCTAACCCTAACACTAACCCTAAACCTAACCCTATCCCGTACACTAACCCTAACACGTACCCTAACCCTAACCCGTACCATTACACATACCTTAACCCTAACCCTAACACGTACCCTCACCCGTAACCTAAACTTAACCCTAACCTGTACGCTAACACGTACCATAACCCTAACCGTAATCCTAACCCTAACCATAACCCTAAACCATACCCTACCCCTCACCCTAACCCATACCCTAACCCTAACTCGTACCCTAACACTAACCCTTACCCTAACCCCTAACCCTAACCCTACACCATACCCTAAACCTAACCCTAACCCTAACTCGTACCCTAGCCCTAACCTTAAACCAGACCCTAACCCTAATCTGTACCCTAACCCTAATCCGTACCCAAACCCTAACCCTAAACCTAAACCTAACCCGAACAGCAACCCTAACCCATACCATAAACCTAACCCTAACACTAAACCTAACCCTAACCCTAACTCTAACACTAAACCTAACCCGTACCCTAACCCTAAACGTAACGCTAACCCGTACCCAAACCCTATCCCTAACACGTACCCTAACCCTATCCCTAACCCTAACCCGCACACTAAACCTACTCTAACCCTAGACCTAACACGTACACTAACCCTATCCCGTAGCCCAGCCTTAACCCTAACCCGAACCCTAACCCTACCCTAACCCGTACCCTCACCCTACCTGTAGCCTAACACTAAATCTAAGCCTAAACCCTAAACCTAACCCTAACACTAACCCTTAACCTTACCCTAACCCGTACCCAAACGGTAAACCTAACCCGTACCCTAACACTAACCCAAACCCGTACTCTAACCCTAAACCTAACCCAAACCCGCACCCTTAACTTAACCCTAACCCTAACCCAAAACATAACCCTTAACCGTAACCTAACCCTAACCCATACCCTAACCCTAACACTAACCATAAACGTAACCCCAACCCGTAACATAAACCTAAAACTAACCAATACCCTAACCCCAACCCTAATCCTAACCCGTACCCTGACACTAACCCTAACCCTAAACCTGACCCTACACCTAAACATAACACTTACAATAACCCTAACCCTAACCCTAACCCGCACCCTAAACCTAACCCTAACCCGTACCATATACCTAACCCATAACCTAAACCTAACCCCAACCCTAAACTTAACCCATAGGCTAACCCTATCCCGTACCCTAAACCTAACCCTAACCCGTAAACTAACCCTAAACCTAACCCTAGGCCTAACCCGTACATTATCTCTAACCCTAACCCTAACACTAACCCTACACCGTACTCTAACCCTAACCCTAACCCTAAACATAACCATAACCCTAACCCGTATCCTAAACCTAACCCTAACCCTAACACTAACCCCAACCCGTACTCTCACCCTAACCCTAACCCTAACACTAACCCTACCCCGTACCCTAACATTAACCCTAACCCTAACCCTGACCCTAAACCTAACCAAAACCCGTACACTAACCCTAACCCTAACCCTAACACGCACCCTAAACCTAACCCTAACCCATACCCTAACCCTACCCCGTAACCTACACCTAACCCTAAACCTAAACTTAACCCGTACGCTAAACCTATCCCGTACCCTAAACCTAACCCTAACCCGTAAACTAACCCTAAACCTAACCCTAAGCCAAACCCGTACATTAACCCTAACCCCAACCCTAACACTAACCCTACCCCGTACTCTAACCCTAACACTAACCCTAACCCTAACCTTTACCCTAACCCTAAAACTAACCCTAACACTAACCCTAACCCGTACTCTAACCCTAACCCTAACACTAACACTAACCTTACCCCGTACTCTAACACTAACCCTAACCCTAACCCTAACCCGTACCCTAACCCTAACCCTAAACCTAACCCTAACACTAACCCTAACCCATAATCTATCCCTAACCCTAACCCTAACCCTAACCGTATTCTAAAACTAACCCTAAACCTCACCCTAACCCTAACCCGTACTGTAACCCTAACCCATACCATAACCCTAAACCTAACTCGTACCCTAAACCTAACCCTAATTCGTACCCAAACCCTAACCCTAACCCTGACACTAACCCTAACCCGTATCCTAAACCTAACCCATACCCTAACCCTAAACCTAACCCTAACCCGTACCCTAAACCTAACCCTAAACCGTACCTTAACCCTAACCCTAACCCTAAGCCTAACCTGAACATTAACCCTAACCCTAACACTAAGATTAACCCTACCCCGTACTCCAACCCTAACCCTAACTCTAACCCTAACCCGTACCCTAACACTAACCCTAACCCTAACCCTAAGTCGTACCCTAACCCTAACCCTAACCCTAAACCTAACCCTGACCCTAACCCTAACCCTAATCCCGTACCCTAACCCTAACCCTAACCCGCATCCTAAACCTAATTCTAACCCTAAACCTAACCCGTACCATAAACCTAACACTAACCCTAACCTGTATAAAAAACTTACACATACACTAACCCTAACCCGATGCCTAACCCAAACCCACACACTAAACCTAACCATAACCCTAGACCTAAACCGTACCCTCAACCAATCCCATACCCTAACACTAACGCTAACCTGCACCCTAACCCTAACACTAACACTAACACTAATCCTAACCCTATCCCATACACTAACCCTAACCCATACCCTAACCCTAACCCGTACCATTACACGTACCTTAACCCTAATCCTAACCCGTACCCTCACCCGTAACCTAAACCTAAACCTAAACTGTACGCTAACACGTACCATAACCCTAATCCTAACCCTAACCATAAACCTAAACCATACCCTATCCCTCAACCTAACCCATACCCTAACCCTAACTCGTACCCTAACACTAACCCTTAAATTAACCCCTAACCCTAACGCTACACCGTAACCTAAACCTAACCCTAAACCTAACTCGTAACCTAACCCTAATCCTAACCCTGACCCTGACACTAACCGGTACCCGAACCCTAATCCGTACCCTAACCCTAACCCTAACCCTAAACCTAAACCTAACGCTAACCCGTACAGTAACCCTAACCCGTATCCTAACACTAACCCTAACTCTAAACCTAACCCTTACCCTGACCCGTACCCTAACCGAAACCGTACCCTAACCCTAACTCTAAACCTAACCCGTACCCTAACCTTAAACGTAACGCTAACCCGTACACAAACCCTATCCCTAACACGTACCCTAACCCTATCCCTAACCCTAACCGGCACACTAAACCTAACACTAACCCTAGACCTAACACGTACACTAACCCTATCCCGTAGCCCAGGCTTAACCCTAACCCAAACCCTAACCCTACCCTAACCCGTATCCTAACCCTAACTGTAGCCTAACCCTAAATCTAACCCTAAACCCTAACCCTAACCCTGACCCTAACCCTTACCCTAACCCGTACCCAAACGGTAAACCTAACCCGTACCCTAACACTAACCCAAACCCGTACTCTAACCCTAACCCTAACCCAAACCCGCACCCTTAACTTAACCCTAACTCTAACCCAAACCATAACCCTTAACCGTAACCTAACCCTAACGCATACCCTAAACCTAACCCTAAACTTAACCATAGCCCTTACCCGTAACATAACCCTAAAACTAACCCATACCCAAACACCAACCCTAACCCTAACCCATACCCTAACACTAACCCTAACCCTAAACCTGACCCTAAACCTAACCCTGACACTTACACTAAACCTAACCCTAACCCTAACCCGCACCCTAAACCTAACCCTAACCGGTACCATAACCCTAACCCGTAACCTATACCTAACCCTAACCCTAAACTTAACCCATATGCTAATCCTATCCCGTACCCTAAACCTAACCCTAACCCGTATCCTAACCATAAACCTAAACCTAAGCCTAATCTGTACATTAACCCAAACCCTAAACCTAACACTAACACTACCCCGTACTTTAACCCTAACCCTAACACTAACCCTAACCCTAACCCGTACCCTAACCCTAAACCTAACCCTAACACTAACCCTACCCCGTACTCCAAACCTAACCCTAACCCTAACACTAACCCTAACACATACACTAATCCTAACCCTAAACCTAACCCTAACCCTAACCCTAACACTAACCCTAACCCGTACCCTAACCCTACCCGTAGCCTAACACTAAACATAACCCCTAAACCTAACGCTAACCCTAACCCTTACTCTAACCCTTACCCAAACAGTAAACCTAACCCGTACCTTAACACTAACCCAAACCCGTACTCTAACCCTAACCCTAACCTTCCTGCACCCTAAACTTAACCCTAACCCTAACCCAAACCGTAACATTAACCGTAACCTAACCCTAACCCATACCCTAAACCTAACCCTAACCTTAACCATAACCCTAAACCGTACCCTAACTCTAAACAAACCGTACCCTAACCTCAACCCTAACCCTAATCCGTAACCTAACACTAACCCTAAACCTAACCCTGAACCTAAACCTAACCCTAAACCTTACACTAACCCTAACCCTTACCCTAACCCGCACCCTCAAACTAACCCTAAACCGTACCCTAACCCAAACCCGTAACCTAAACCTAAACTTAACCCTAAACTTAACCCGTACGCTAACCCTATTCCTTACCCTAAACCTAACCCTAACCCGTATCCTAAACCTAAACCTAACCCTTAGCCTAACCCGTACAATAACCCTAACCCTAACCCTAACCCTAACACTAACCCTAACCATACTCTAACACTAACCCTAACCCTCACCCTAACCCTACCCCGTACTGTAACCCTAAACCGTACCATAACTCTACACTAACCCGTACCCTAACCCTAACCCTAACTCGTACCCTAACCCTAACCCTAACCCTGAACCTAAACCTAACCCTAACCCGTACCCTAAACCTAACCTGTACTTTAACCCTAACCCTAACCCTAACCCGTAACCTAAACCTAACCCTAACACTAACTCGTACCCTAAACCTAACCCAAACCCTGACACTAACCCTAACCCTAACCCGTACACTAAGGATAACCCATACCCTAACCCTAACCCTAAACCTAACCCTAACCCGTACCCTAAACCTAACCCTAAGCCTTGACCTATCCCGTACCCAAACCTATCCCATACCCTAAACCTAACCCTAACCCGTACCCAAACACTAAAAGTAACCCTAACCCATACACTAGCCGTAAACCAAAACCTAACCCTAACCCTAAACCTAACCCTAACCCTGACCCTAACACTAACCCTATCCCGTACCCTAACCCTAAACCGTACCCGAACCGAAACCCTAAACCTAACCCATACCCTAACCCTAAACGTAACGCCAACCCGTACCAAAACCCTAACCCAAACACGTATCCTAACCCTAACCCTAACCCAAACCTTAACCCGCACACTAAACCTAACCCTAACCCTAGACCTAACACGTACACTAAACCTATCCCGTACCCTAAACTTAACGCTAACCCGTACCATGTCCCTAACATAAACCCTAACCCTAACCCTAACCCGTACAATAACCCTAACCGAACCTTAACCCTAACCCTAACCCATACCCTAACCCTACCCGTAGCCTATTCCTAACTCTAACCCTAACCGCTAACCCTAACCCTAACCGTAACCCTTACCCGAACCCGTACCCAAATGGTAAACCTAACCCGTACCGTAACACTAACCCAAATCTGTACTCTAACCCTAACTGTAACCCTAACCCTAACCCTAACCCGCACCCTAAACTTAACCCTAACCCTAACCCAAACCATAACACTTAACCATAACCTAACCCTAACCCATAACATAACCCTCACCCTAAACTTAACCATAACCCTAATCCGTAACCTAAACCTAAAACTAACCCGGACCCTAACCCCAACCCTAACCCTAACCCATACCCTAACATCTAACCCTAACCCTAACCCTGACCCTAAACCTAACCCTAAACCTTACACTAACCCTAACTCTAACCCAACCCGCACCCTAAACCTAACCCGTACGATAACCCTAACCCGTAACCTAAACCGAACCCTAACCCTAAACTTAAACCGTTCGCTAACCCTATCCCGTACCCTAAAACTAATCCTAACCCTTGTCCTAACCCGTACCCAACCCTATCCCGTACCCTAACCCTAACCCTAACCCGTACCCAAACACTAAGAGTAAACCTAACCCATACCCTAGCGCTAACCCTAACCCTAACCCTAAGCCTAACACGCACCCTAAACCTACACCTAACCGTAACCCTATCCATAACCCTTACCCGTACCCTAACCCTAACCCATAACCTAACACTAACCCTAACCTTAACCGTAACCCTAACCCGTAACCTAATCCTAAAACTAACCCGTACTGTAACCCTAACCCTAACCCGTATCATGACCTTATCCCTAACCTAACCCTGACCCTAAACCTAACCCTTACCTCTACCCTAACCCTAACCCGCACCTATCCCTAACCCTAACCCTAACCCGTACCCAACCCTAATTCATACCCTAACCCTAACCGCAACCCGTACCCAAACCCTAAGAGTAACTCTAACCCATACCTTAGCGCTAACCCTAACCCTTACCGTAACACTAACTTGCACCCTAAACCTAAACCTAACCATAACCCTAACCATAACCCTTACCCGTACCCTAACCCTAACCCATACCCTAACCCTAACCCTAAACGTAACCGTAACCCTGACCCATAACCTAACCCTAAAATTAACCCGTACCCTAACCCCAACCCTAACCCTAACCCTAACCCATACCGTAACCCTAACCTAGACCTAAATCGTACCCTAACCCGTACCCTAACCCTCAACAGTAACCTAACCTAAACCTAACCCTAAACATATCCCGTACACTAACCCTAATCCGTACCCTAAAACTAACCCTAACCTGTAACCTAAACCTAACCCTAACCCTAACCCTATCCGTACACTAAACCTAACCCTAACCCTAACACTAACCCTATCCCATACTCTAACCCTAACCCTAACCCTAACACTAACACTAACCCTAAATTGTACTCTAACCCGAACACTAACACTAAATGTAACCCTAACCCATAATCTAACCCTAACACGTACCCTAACACTAACCCTAACCCTAACACTATCCCTAACCCGTACCCTAACCCTAAATGTAACCCTAACCCGTACCCAAACCCTAACCCTAACACGTACCCTAACCCTACCCTAACCCGCACACTAAAACTAACCCTAACCCTAGACCTAACACGTACACTAAACCTATCCTGTACCGTAACATTAACCCTAACCCGTAACGTAACCCTAACACTAACCCTAACCCTAACCCTAACCCTAAACCTAAACCTAACCCGCAGACTAACCCTAACCCGAACCCTAACCCTAACCCTAACCCTAAACGTACCCTAACCCTAACCCTAACCCGTACCCTAACACTAACCCTTACCCGAACCCTAAACCTAACCCATAACCTAACCCTAAACGTAACGTTAACCCGTACCCAAACCCTAACCCTAACACGTACCCTAACCCTAACCCTAACTCTAACCCGCAAACTAAACATAACCCTAACCCTAGACCTAACACGTACACTACACCTATCCCGTACCGTAACCTTAACCCTAAACCGTACCGACCCTAACCCGAACCCTAACCCTAACCCTAACCCATACACTAACCCTAACCCTAACCCTAAACTTACCCTAACGCTAACCCTAACCCTAACACTAACACTAACCCTAACCCGTACTCTAACCTAACCCTAACCCTAAACCTAACCCTAACCCGTACTCTAAACCTAACCCTAACCCTAACCCTAACCATAACCCTAACACTAAACCTAACACGTAATCTAACCCTATACCTAACCCTAACACTAACTCTAACACCCTACTATAACTGTAACCCTAAACCTAACCCTAACCCTAACCCTAACTCTTACCATAACCCGAACTCGTAACCTAACCCTAACCCTAACCTTAACCTAACCCTAACCCTGACCCTAACCCTAAACCTAATCCCGTACCCTAAACCTAACCCTAACCCGCATCCTAAACCTAACCCTAACCCTAGACCTAACCCGTACCCTACCCCTAATCCGTAGCCTATCCCTAACCCGATGCTTAACCCTAACCCACACCCTAAACCTAACCCTAACCCTAGACTTAATCCGTACCATAAACCTATGCCGTAACCTAACCCTAACGCTAACTATACCCTAACCCTAACACTAACACTAACCCTAATCCTAAACCTATCCCGTACACTAACCCTAACCCTAACCCTAACCCGTAACCTAACCCTAACCCTAACCCTAAACCTAACCCTGACCCTAACCCTAACCCTAATCCCTTACCCTTACCCTAACCCTAACCCTAACTCGCATCCTAAACCTAAATGTAACCCTAATCCTAACCGGTACCATAAACCTAACACTAACCCTAACCCGTACAAAAACCCTAACACGTACACTAACCCTAACCCGATGCCTAACCCTAACCCACACACTAAACCTAACCCTAACCCTAGACCTAAACCGTACCCTCAACCTATCTCGTACCCTAAACCTAATGCTAACCTGTACCCTAACCCTAACACTAACACTAACCCTAATCCTAACCCTATCCCGTACACTAACCCTTACCCGTACCCTAACCCTAACCCATACCATTACATGTACCTTAACCCTAACCCTAACACGTACCCACACCCGTAACCTAAACTTAACTCTAACCTGTACGCTAACACGTACCATAACCCTAACCCTAATCCTAACCCTAACCATAAACCTGACCCATACCTATCCCTCACCCTAAACCATACCGTAACCCTAACTCGTACCCTAACACTAACCCTTACCCTAACCCCTAACCCTAACCCTACACCATACCCTAAACCTAACCCTAACCCTAACTCGTACCCTAACCCTTACCCTAAACCAGACCCTAACCCTAACCCGTACCCTAACCCTAATCCGTACCAAACCCTAACCCTAAACCTAAACCAAACCCTAACCCGTACAGTAACCCTAACTTGTACCATAAACCTAACCCTAACTCAAAACCTAACCCTAACCCTAACTCTAACCCTAAACCTAACCCGTACCCTAACCCTAAACGTAACGCTAACCTGTACCCAAACCCTATCCCTAACACTAACCCTAACCCTAAACTTGACCCTAAACTTAAACCTAACACTTACACTAACCCTAACCCTAACCCTAACCCGCACCCTAAACTTAACCCTAACCCGTACCATAACCCTAACCCATAACCTAAACCTAACCCCAACCCTAAACTTAACCTGTAGGCTAACCCTATCCCGTACCCTAAACCTAACCCTAACCCGTAAACTAACCCTAAACCTAACCCTAAGCCTATCCCGTACATTATCTCTAACCCTAACCCTAACACTAACCCTACACCGTACTCGAACCCTAACCCTAACCTTAAGCCTAACCCTAACCTGTACCCTAAACCTAACCCTAACCCTAACACTAACCCTAACCCATACTCTAACCTTAACCCTAACCCTAACACTAACCCTACCCCGCACCCTAAAATTAACCCTAACCCTAACCCTAACCCGTACCCTAACCCTAACCCTAAAACGAACCCTAACACTAACCCTAACCGTACTCTATCCCTAACCCTAACCCTAACCCTAACCGTATTCTAACCCTAAACCTAACGCTCACCCTAAACCTATCCCATACTGTAACCCTAAACCATACTATAACCCTAAACCTAACCCGAACCCTAAACCTAACCCTAATTCGTACCCTAACCCTAACCCTAACCCTGACCCTAACCCAAATTCTAACCCGTATCCTTAACCTAACCCATACTCTAACACTAAACCTAACCCTAACCCGTACCCTAAACCTAACCCTAACCTTAAACCCAAATCTAACCCTAACCCTAACCCTAATCCTGACCCTAACCCTAAGCTAAACCTTACCCTAAGCCTAACCCATACCCTAACCCTAAAACTAATCCTAACCCTAACCCTAACCCGTACACTAAACCTAACCTTAACCCTTAACCTAACCCGTAACCTAACCCACCCTAACCCGTACCCAAACCCTAACAGTAACCCTAAACCATACCCTAGCGCTAACACTAACCCTAACCCTAACCCTAACCATTACCCGTACCCTAACCCTAACCCATTCCCTAACCCTAACCCTAAACTTAACCGTAACCATGACCCGTACACTAAACCTAAAATTAACCCGTACCCTAGCCCCAACCCTAACCCTAACCTGTACCCTAACCCTAACCCTAACCCTAACCCACACCAAACCTAACCCTAACCCGTAACCTAAGCCTAACCCTAACCCTAAACTTAAAACGTACGTTAACCCTATCCCGTACTCTAAACCTAACCCTAACCCGTAACCTAACCCTAAACCTAACCCTAAGCCTGAACCGTACATTAACCCTAACCCTAACACTAACACTAACCATACCCCGTACTCTTACCATAACCCTAACTCTAACCCTAACCCGTACCCTAACCCTAACCCTAACCCTAACCCTAACACTAACCCTACCCAGTACTCTAACCGTAACACAAACACTAACCCTAAACCGTACCCTAACTCTAACGCTAACCCTAACTCTAACCTAACCCTAACCCTAACCCTAACCGTACTCTAACCGTTACACTAACTCTCACCCTAACCCTAACAGTACTGTAAACCTAACCCGTACCATAACCCAAACACTAACCCTAAACTTAATCGTAACCCTGACCCGTACCCTAACCCTATAACTAACCCGTACCCTAACCCCAACCCTAACCCTAACATGTACCCTAACCCTATCCCTAACGCTAACCCTAACCCTAAACATAAACCTAACCCGTACCCTATCCCTAACCTTAACCCTAACCCTCACCTAAACCTAACCCTAACCCGTAACCTAACCCTAACCCATAACCTAAACCTAACCCTAACCCTAAACTTAACCCCTACGCTAACCGTATCCTGTACCTTAAAATTAACCCTAACCCGTACCCTAACCCTAACCCTAACCCTAACCCTAACCCTATCCGTACTCTAACCCTAAACCTAACCCTCACCCTAACACTAACCCTAACCCATACTCTAACACTAACCCTAACCCTAAACCTAAACCTAAACCATACGCTTTCCCTAACCCGTACCCTAACACTAACACTAACACTAACACTATCCCTGAACCATACTCTAACCCTAAACCTAACCCTATCTCTAACCCAAAACCGTACTATAACCCTAAACCTAACCCTAACCCTAAACCTAACCCTAACCCGTACTCTAACCCTATCCCGTAGCCTAACACTAACTCTAATCAAACCCCTAACCCTAACCCTTTCCTAACCTGTACCCAAACGGTAAACCTAACCCGTACCCTAACACTAACCCAAACCCATACTCTAACCCTACCCTAACACTAACCCTCACCCTTAACCTAAACCTAACCCTAACACTAACCATAACCCTTACCCATACCCTAACCCTAAACCATACCCTAACCCTAACACTAAACTTAACCGTAACCCTGACTCGTACCCTAACCCTAAAAGTAACCCGTACCAAACCCCAACCCTAACCCTAACCCGTACCCTAACCCTAACCATAACCCTAACTCTAACCCTAACCCGTACCCAAACCCTAACACTAACCCTAACCCTAACCCTAATGTTAACACTAACCCTAACCCGTACTATAACCCTAACCCTAACCCTTAACCTACCCTAACCGCACTCTAACCATAACCCTAACCCTCAACCTAACACTAACCCGTACTCTAGCCCTAATCCATACCATAATTCTAACCCTAACCCTAACCTTAAGCATAACCCTGAACCGTACCCTAACCCTAAACCTAACCCGTACCCTAACCCCAACCCTAACCCTAACGCGTACCCTAACCCTACCCCTAACGCTAACCATGACCCTAAACCTAAGCCTAACCCGTACCCTAACCCTAACCCTAACACTAACCCTCACCTAAACCTAACCCTAACCCGTACCCTAACCCTAACCCATAACCTAAACCTAACCCTAACCATAAACTTAACCCGTACACTAAACCTATCCCGTACCCTAAACCTAACCCTAACCCGTACCCTAACCCTAACCCTAACCCTAACACTATCCGAACTCTAAACCAAACCCTAACCTAACCCTAACACTAACCATAACCCGTACCCTAACCCTAACCCTAAACTTAACCCTAACCTGTCCCCTAACCCTAACCCGTAACCTAAACCTAACCATAACCCTAAACTTAACCCGTATGCTAACCCTATCCTGTACCCTAAACCTAACCAAAACCCGTACCTTAACCCTAACACTAACACTATCCGCACTCTAACACTAACCCTAACCCTAACCCTAACCCTAACCTTAACACTAACACTAACCCGTACTCTAACCCTAAACCTAACCCTAACCCTATCCGTACACTAACCCTAACCCTAAACCTAACACTAACTCTAACCCGTATTTTAACCCTAACCCTAACCCTAAACCTAACCTTAACCCGTACTCTAACCCTATTCCATACCCTAAAACTAACCCTTACCCTAACCCTAAACCTAACCCGTACTTTAACCCTAAACATAACTCTAACCCGTCCCAAAACCCTAACCCTAACATGTACCCTAACCCTAAACCTAACCCTAACACTTTCCCTAACCGGTACCCAAATGGTAAAACTAACCCATACCCTAAGACTAACCCAAACCCGTACTCTAACCCTAACCCTTACCCTAACCCTAACCCTACCCTGTACGCTAACCCTAACCCTAAACCTAAACCTAACCCGTACCCTAACCCTAACCCTAACCCTAACACTAACCCTAACCCGTACTCTAACCCTAACCCTAACCCTAACACTAACCCTACCCCGTACTCTAACACAAAGCCTAACTCTAACCCGTACCCTAACCCTAACCCTAACCCTAACCCCAAAACTAACCCTAACCCGTACTCTAACCCTAACCTTAACCCTAACCATAACCGTATTCTAACCCTAACCCTAACCATCACACTAACAGTAACCCGTACTGTAACACTAACCCGTACCATTACCCTAACCCTAACCCTCACCCTAACACTAACGCGTACTGTAACACTAACCCATACCATAACCCTAACCCTAACCTGTACCCTAACCCTAACCCTAATTCGTACCCTAACCCTAACCCTGACCCTAAACCTAAACCGTACCCTAATCCTAACCCATACGCTAATCCTCACCTAAACCTGACCCTAACCCGTACCCTAACCCTAACGTGCACCTAAACCTAACCCTAACCTGTACCCTAACCCTAACCCATCACCTCAACCTAACCCTAACCCTAAACTTAACCCGCACACTAACCCTATCCCGTACCCTAAACCTAACCCTAACCCATACCCTAACCCTAACCCTAACCCTAACACTATCCGTACACTAACCCTAACCCTAACACTAACACTAACCCTCACCGGTACTCTAACCCTAACCCTAAACCTAAACCTAACCCTAACCCGTACTCTAACCCTATCCCGTACCCTAACACTAACATTTACCCTAACCCTAAACCTAACCCGTACCCTAACCCTAAACATAACCCTAAACCGTTCCCAAACCCTAACCCTAACATGTACCCTAACACTAACCCTAACCCTTACCCTAACCCGTACCCATACGGTAAACCTAACTTGTACCCTAACACTAACCCAAACCCGTACTCTAACCCTAACCCTAACCCTAACCCTAACCCTAACCCTAACACTAACCCTACCCCGTACTCTAACACTAACCCTAACCCTAACCCTAACCCATACCGTAACCCTAAACCTAACTCTAATCCTAACCCTAACACTAACCCTACCCCGTACTCTAACCCTAACCCTAACCCGTACCCTAACACTAACCCTAACCCTAACCCTAAAACTAACCCTAACCTGTACTCTAACCCTAACCCTAACCCTATCCCTAACCCCTACCCCTACCCTAACCCTAACCCTAAACCTTACCCTAACACTAACCCTATCCCGTACTCTAACCCTAACCCTAACCCTAACCCTAACCGTACGCTAACCCGTACCCTAAACCTCACCCTAACCCTAACACGTACCCTAACACTAACCCTAACACTGTCCCTAACCCTAACACTAACCCGTACCCTAAACCTAACCCATACCCTCAACCTAACCCTCAACCTAACCCTAACCCTATCCCGTACCCTAAACCTAAACCTAACCCTTGTCCTAACCCGTACCCAACCCTACCCTGTACACTAACCCTAACCATAACCCGTACCCAAACCCTAAGAGTAACCCTAACCCATACCCTAGTGCTAACCCTAACCCTAAGCCTAACCCGCACCCTAATCCTAAACCTAACCGTAACCCTAACCATAACCCTTACCCGTACCCTAACCCTAAACCATAACCTAACACTGACCTTAACATTAACCATAACCCTAACCCGTACCGTAACCCTAAAAATAACCTGTACCGTAACCACAACCCTAACCGTAATCCTAAACCTGACCCTAAACGTAACCCTAACCTGTATCCAAACCCTAACCATAACACGTACCCTAACCCTAACATTATACCTTGCCCTAAACCGTACCAAAACGGTAAACCTAAACCATACCCTAACACTAACCCAAACCAGTACTCTAACCCTAACCCTAACCCTAACCATAACCCTTAACCGTAACCTAACCCTAACCCATACCCTAACCCTAACCCTAACCTAACTGTAACCCTAACCCATAGCTTAACCCCAAAATTAAACCATACCCTAACCCCAACCCAAACCCTAACCCGTACCCTAACACTAACCTTAACCCTAACCCCGACCCTAAACCTAACCCTAACCATTACACTAATCCTAACCCTAACCCTAACTCACACCCAAAACCTAACCCGAAACCGAAACCTAACCCTAACCCGTGACCTAAACCTAACCGTAACCAAAAAACTTAACCCGTACGCTAACCCTATCCCATACCTGAAACCTAACCCTAAACCGTATCCTAACCCTAAACCTAACCCTAAGCCTAAAGCGTACATTAACCCCAACCTAACCCTAATATTAACCCTACCCCGTACTCTAACCCTAACCCTAACACTAATCCTACCACGTACTCTGACCCTAACCCTAACCCTAAACCTAACCGTACTCTAACCCTAACCCTAACCCTCACCCTAACCCAACCCGTACTGTAACCCTAATCCGTCCTATTACCCTAACCCTAACCCGTACCCTAAGCCTAACCCATACCCTAACACTAAACCTGAACCTAACCCTAACCCTAAACCCTAAACGTAACCCTAACCCTCTACCTAACCCGTACCCAAACCTATCCCGTACCCTAACTCTAACCCTAACCCGTACGCAAACCCTAACAGTAACACTAACCCATACTCTAGCGCTAACCCTAACCCTAACCCAGCCCTAAACCAAACCCTAACCCTGACCCTAACACTAACCCTATCCCGTACCCTAACCCTAAACCATACACGAAACCTAACTCTAAACCTAACCCATACCCTAACGCTAAACGTAACCTTAGCCCGTACCCAAACCCTAACCCGAACAGTAACCCTAACCCTAACCCATACCCTAACCCTACCCGTATCCTAATCCTAACTCTAACCCTAACCCCTAACCCTAAGCCTAACCCTAACCCTTACCCGAACCCATACCCAAACGGTAAACCTTACCCGCACCCTAACACTAACCCAAACCCGTACACTAACCCTAACCATAACCCTAACCCTAACCCTAACCCGCACCCTAAACTTAAACCTAACCCTAACCCAAACCATAACCCTTAACAGTAACCTAACCCTAACCCATAACCTAACCCTAACCCTAACCTTAAACACAACCCTAATCCGTACCCAAACCCTAAAACTAACCCATACCCTAAACCATACCCTAACGCTAACCCGTACCCTAACACTAAACCTAACCCTAACCCTTACACTAACCCTAACCTTAACCCAACCCGCACCCTAAAACTAACCCTAACCCGTACCCTAACCCTAAACCGTAACCTAAACCGAACCCTAATCCTATACTTAACCCGGTCGCTAACCCTATCCCATACCCTAAACCTAACCCTAACCTGTATCCTAACCCTAACCTAACCCTAAGCCTAACCCGTACATTAACCCTTACCCTAAACCTAACACTAACCCTACCCCGCACTCTAAACCTAACCCTAAGCCTAACTCGTACCCTTAACCTATCTCTAACCCTAACTCGTACCCTAACCCTAACCCTAAACCTGACCCTAACCCTAACCCGTACCCTAAAACTAACCCATACCCTAACCCTAACCATAAACCAACCCTAACCCTATCCCGTACCCTAAACCTAACCCTAACCATTGACCTAACCCGTACCTAAACTTATCCCTTACCCTAACCCTAACCGTAAACCGTACCCAAACCCTAACAGTAACCCTAACCCATACCCTAGAGCTAACCCTAACCCTAACCCTAAGACTAACCCGCACCCTAAACCGAAACCTAACCCTAACCCTAACCATGAACCTTACCCGTACACTAACCCTAACTCATAACCTAACACTAACCCTAACCTTAACCGTAACCCTAACCCATAACCTAACCCTAAAACTAACCCGTACCCTAACCCCAACCCTAATCCTAAACCGTATCATAACCCTATCCCTAACCCTAACACTGACCCTAAACCTAACCCTAACCCGTACCCTAACCATAACCCGCACCTAAACCTAACCCTACCCCTTACCCTAACTCTAACCCATAACCTAAACCAAACCCTAACCGTAAACTTAACCCGTACACTAACACTATCCCGTACCCTAACCCTAACCCTAACCGTACACTAACCCTAAACCTAAACCTAACACAAATTCTAACCCGTATTTTAACCATAACCCTAACCCTAAACCTAACTTAACCCGTACTCTAACCCTCTCCCGTACCTTAACACTAACCCTTACCCTAACCCTAAACCTAAGCCGTACTTTAACCCTAAACGTAACTCTAACCCGTCCCCAAACCCTAACCATAACATGTACCCTGACCCTAACCCTAACCCTAACACTTTCCCTAACCCGTACCCAAATTGTAAAACTAACCCGTACCCTAAGACTAACCCAAACCCGTACTCTAACCCTAACCCTTACCCTAACACTAACCCTACCCCGTACTCTAACACAAAACCTAACCCTAACCCGTACCCTAACCCTAACCCTAACCCTAACCCGTACTCTAACCTTAACCTTAACCCTAACCATAACCGTATTCTAACCCTAACCCTAATCCTCACACGAACAGTAACCCGTACTGTAACACTAACCCGTACCATAACCCTAACCCTAACCCTCACACTAACACTAACCCGTACTATAACACTAACCCGTACCATAACCCTAATCCTAACCCGTACCCTAAACCTAACCCTAATTCGTACCCCAACCCTAACCCTGACCCTAAACCTAACCCTAACCGGTACCCTAATCCTAACCCTAACCCTAACCCTCACCTAAACCTGACCCTAACCCGTACCCTAACCCTAACGCGCACCTAAACCTAACCCTAAACCGTACCCTGAACCTAACCCATAACCTAAACCTAACCCTAACCCTAAACTTAACCCTTACACTAAACCTATCCCTACCCTAAACCTAACCCTAACCCGTTCCCTAACCCTAACCCTAACCCTAACACTATCCGTACTATCCTAAACCTAACACAAACACTAACCCTAACCAGTACTCTAACCCTAACCCTAAACCTAAACCTATCCTTAACCCGTACTCTAACCCTAACCCGGACCCTAACAATAACCCTAAACCTAACACTATCCCTAACCCGTACCATAACCCTAAAAGTAACCCTAACCTGTCCCCAAACACTAACCCTAACACGTACCCTAACACTAACCCTAACCCTTACCCTAACCCATACCCAAAAGGTAAACAAATCTTGTACCCTAACACTAACCCAAACCCGTACTCTAACCCTAACCCTAACCCTAACTCTAACCCTACCCGTACTCTAACACTAACCGTAACCCTAACCCTAACCCGTACCCTAACCCTAAACCTAACCCTAAACCTACCCTAACACTAACCCTACCCCGTACTCTAACCCTAACCCTAACCCGTACCCTAACCCTAAACCTAACCCTAACCCTAACCCTAACACTAACCCTAACCTGTACTCTAACCCTAACCCTAACTCTAACCCTAACCCTAACCCTAACCGTATTCTAACCCTAACCCTAAACCTCACACTAACCCTAACCCGTCCTGTAAACCTACCCCGTACCATAAACCTAATCCTAACCAGTACACTCACCCTAACCCTATTTCGTACCCTAAACCTAACCCTAACCCTGACCCTAACCCTAACCCGTACCCTAAACCTAACCCGTACCCTAACCCTAACCCTAACCCGTACCCTAAACCTAACCCTAACCCGTATCCTAATACTAACCCTAACCCTAAACCTGACCCTAACCCTAAACCTAACCCGTACCCTAAGCCTAACCGATACCCTAATCCTAACCCTAACCCTAACCCTAACACTAACCCTACCCTGTAATATAAACCTAACCATAACCCTAACACTAACCCCTACCCGTACCCTAACCCTAACACTAACACTAACCCTATCCTGTACTCTAACACTAACCCTAAACCTTACCCTAACCGTACACAAACTCATACCCTAAACCTCACCCTAACCCTAACTCGTACCCTAACACTAACCCTAAACCTGACCCTAACCCTAACCCTAACCCGTACCCTAACCCTAAACCTAACCCTAACACTAACCCTACCCCGTACTCTAAACCTAACACAAACCCTAACCCTGACCCGTACCCTAACCCTAACCCTAACCCTAACCCTAACACTAACCCTAACCCGTTCTCTAACCCTAACCCTAACCCTAACCCTAGCCCTAACCGTACTCTAACCCTTAAACTAACCCTCACCATAACCCTAACCGTACTGTAACCCTAACCCGTACAATAACCCTAACCCTAACCCGTACCCTAAACCTAACCCATAACCTAAACCTAAGCCTAACCCTAAACTTAACCCGTACGCTAACCCTATCCCATATCCTCAACCAAACCCTAACCCGTACCCTATCCCTAACCCTAACCCTAACCCTATCCATACTCTAACCCTAACCCTAACCCTAACCCTAACCCTAACACTAACCCTAACCCGTACTCTAACACTAACCCTAAACCTAAACGTAACCCTAAACCTTATGCTCACCCTAACCCATAACCTAACACTAACTCTAAACCTAACACTATCCCTAACCCGTACTCTAACCCTAAACCTAAACCTAACTCTAACCCTAACCCGTACTATAACCCTAAACCTAACCCTAACCCTAAACCTAACCTTAACTCATACTCTAACCCTATCCCGTAGCCTAACACTAACTCTAACCCTAACCCCTAATCCTAACCCTAACCCTATTCTTTACCCTATCCCGTACCCAAACGGTACACATAACCCGTACCATAACACTAACCCAACCCGTACTCTAACCCTAACCATAACCCTAACCCTATCCCTAAACCGCACCCTAAACTTAACCCTAACCCTAACCCTAAACTTAACCGTTAACCATACCCTAACCCTAACCCACACCCTAAACCTAATGCTAACTTTAACCGCAAACTTAAACCGTAACCTAACCCTAAAACTAACCCGTACCCTAACCCCAACCCTAACCCTAACCCATACCCTAACACTAACCCTAACACTAACCCTGACCCTAAACTTAACCCTAACCAGTACACTAACACTAACACTAACCCTAACCCGCACCCTAAACCTAACCCTAACCCATACCCTAAACCTACCCCGTTACCTAAACCTAACCCTAAACCTAAACTTAATCAGTACGCTAACCCTATCCCATACCCTAAACCTAACCCTAACCCGTAACCTAACCCTAAACCTAACCCTAAGCGTAACCCGTACATTAACCCTAACCTTAATCCTAACACTAAACCTACTTCGTAATCTAACCCTAACCCTAAACTTAACCCGTACCCTAACCCTAACCCTAAACCTTTCTCTAACCCCAACACTAACCCTAACCCTTACTCTACCATAACCCTAACCCTTACCTTAACTGTACTCAAACCCTAACCCTAACCCTCACCCTAAACCTAAACCGTACTGTAACCCTAACCCGTAACATAACCCTAACTCTAACCCATACCCTAACCCTAACCCTAACTCATAGCCTAACACTAAACCTGACCCTAACCCTCACCTGTACCCTAAACCTAACCCGTACCCTAACACTAAACCTAACCTGTACTCTAATCCTAACCCTAACCATACTCTAACCCTAACCGTAACCCTCACCCTAACCCTAACCCGTACTGTAACCCTAACCCGTACCATAACCTTAACGCTAACCCGTACCCTAACCCTAACACTAATTTGTACCCAAACCCTAACCCTAACACTGACCCTAAACCTAACCCTAACCCGTACCCTAAACCTAACCCGTACTTTAACCCTAACCCGAACCCTAACCCGTACACTAAACCACCTCTAACACTAACTCGTATCCTAAACCTAAACCTAACCCTGACCGTAACCCTAACCCTAACCCGTATCCTAAGCATAACCCATACCCTAAACCTAACCCTAAACCTAACCATAACCCTAACCCATAAACTAAACCTAACCCTAACCCTTGAACTAACCCGTACACAAACCTATCCCGTACCCTAACCCTAACACTAAACCGTACCCAAACACTAACAGTAAACCTAACCCATACCCTAGTGCTAACCCTAACCCTAACCCTAACCATACTCTAACACTAACCCTAATCTCACCCTAACCCTACCCCGTACTGTAACCCTAAACCGTACCATAACCCTAAACCTAACCCGTACCCTAACCCTAACCCTAACTCGTACCCTAACCCTAACCCTAACCCTGACCCTAAACCTAACCCTAACCCATACCCTAAACCTCACCCGTACTTTAACCCTAACCCTAACCCAACCCGTAACCTAAACCTAACCCTAACACTAACTCGTACCCTAAACCTAACCATAACCCTGACCCTAACCCTAACCCTAACCCGTACCCTAAGCATAACCCATACCCTAACCCTAACCCTAAACCTAACCCTAACCCTACCTCGTACCCTAAACCTAACCCTAACCCTTGACCTAACCCGTACCCAAACCTAACCCGTACCCTAACCCTAACCCTAACCCGTACCCAAACCCTAACAGTAACCCTAAACAATAACCTAGCGCTAACCCTAACCCTAACCCGGACCCTAAACCTAACCCTAACCCTGACCCTAACACTAGCCCTATCCCGTACCTAACCCTAAACTGTACCCGAACCCTAACCCTAAACCTAACCAATACCCTAACACTAAACATAACCCTAACCGTACCAAAACCCTAATCCTAACGCGTATTCTAACCCTAAACCTAACCCTAAACCACACACTAAACCTAACCCTAACACTAGACCTAACACGTACACTAAACATATCCCGTACCCTAAACTTAACCCTAACCCGTACCGTGTCCCTAACACTTACCCTACCCCTAACCCGTACACCCTCCCTAACTGAACCTTAACCCTAACCCTAACCCATACCCTAACCCTACCCGTAGCCTATTCCTAACTCTAACCCTAACCCCTAACCCTAAGCCTAACCGTAACCCTTACCCGAAACAGTACCCAAACGTTAAACCTAACCCGTACCCTAACACTAATCCAAATCCGTAATCTAACCCTAACCGTAACCCTAACCCTAACCCTAACCTGCACCCTAAATTTAACCCTAATCCTAATCCAAACCATAACCCTTAACCGAAACCTAACCCTAACCCATAACCTAACCCTAACCCTAACCTTAACCATAACCCTAATCCGTAACCTAACCCTAAAACTAACCCGTACCCTAACCCCAATCCTAACCCTAACCCGTAACCTAACACTAACCCTAACCCTAACCCTGACCCTCAACCTAACCCTAACCCTTACACTAACCCTAACCCTAACCCAACCCGCACCCTAAACCCAACCCTAACCCGTACCCTAAACCTAACCCTAACCCTAACACTAACCCTAACTTGTACTCTAAACCTAACCCTAACCCTAAACGTAACCCTAACCCTAACCCTAACCCTAACCCTAACTGTAACCTAACCCTAAACCATACCCTAACACTAACCCTAACCTTAACCGTAACCCTAACCCGTAACTTAACCCTAAAACTAACCCCGTACCCTAACCGCAACCCTAACCCTAAACCGAACCCTAACACTAACCCGTACCCTAACACTAACCCTTACCCTAACCATAAACCTAACCTGTGCCCTAACCCTAAACGTAACCCTAACCCGTACCCATACCCTAACCCTAACCCGTATGCTAACCCTAACCCTAACTCTAACCTGCACACTAAACCTAACCCTAACCCTAGACCTAACACGTACACTAAACCTATCCCATACCGTAAACTTAATGCTAAACCGTACCGTAAACCTAACACTAACCCTAACCCTAACCTTAACCCTAACCAGTACACTAACACTAACCCGAACCCTAACCCTAACCCTAACCCTAAACATACACTAACCCTAACCCTTACCAGAACCCTAACACTAACCCTAACCCGTACTCTAAACTAACCCTAACCCTAAACCTAACCCTATGCCGTACTCTAACCCTAACCCTAAACCTAACACTAACCATAACCCTAACACTAAAACTAAACCGTTCTCTAACCCTAAACCTAACCCTAACACTAACCCTAACCCCCTACTATAACCCTAAACCTAAACCTAACACTAACCCTAACCCTAACTCGTACCGTAACCCGAACCCGTACCCTAACACTAACGCTAAACCTAAAACTAAACCTAAACCTGACCGTAACCCTAAACCTAATCCCGTACCCTAACCCTAATCCTAACCCGCATCCTAAACCTAACCGTAACCCTAGACCTAACTTGTAACCTAACCCTAACCCTAAACCTAAACCTAACACTAACCCTAAACCATACTCTATCCCTAAGCATAACCCTAACCCTAAACGTGTTCTAACCCTAACCCTAACCCTCACACTAACCCTAACCCGTACTGTAACCCTAACCCATACCATAACCCTAAACCTAACCCGACCCTAACCCTAACCCTAATCTGTACCCTAAACCTAACCATAACCCGTACCCTAACCCTAACCCTAACCCTAACCCTAACACTGACCCTAACCCTAACCCTAACCCGTACCCTAAGCCTAACCCATACCCTAACCCTAAACCTAATCCTAACCCTATCCCTAACACGTAACCTAAACCTAACCCTAACACTTAACCTAACGCTAAACCTAACCCTAAGCCTAACCCGTACATTAACCCTAACCCTAACACTAACACTAACCCTACCCCGTACTCTAACCCTAAACCTAACTCTAACCCTAAACCGTACCCTAAACCTAACCCTAACCCTAACCCTACACTAACCCTACCCCAAAACTCTAACCCTAACACAAACTCTAACCCTAAACCGTACTCTATCCCTGACCCTAACCGTAACCCTAACCCTAACCCTATCCGCACTCTAACCCTAACCCTAACCCTAACCCTAACACTAAACCTAACCCGTACTCTAGCAATAACCCTAAACCTAAACGTAACCCTAACCATACGCTAACCCTAACCCATACCCTAACACTAACCCTAAACCTAACACTATCCCTAACCCGTACTCTAACCCTAAACCTAACCCTATCTCTAACCCAAACCCGTACTATAACCCTAAACCTAACCCTACCCCTGAACCTAACCCTAACCCGTACTCTAACCCTATCCTGTAGGCTAACACAAACTCTAACCCTAACCCTAACCCTAACCCTAAACGTACCCTAACCCTAACCCTAACCCGTACCCTAACACTAACCCTTACCCTAACCCTAAACCTAACCCGTACCCTAACCCTAAACGTAACCCTAACCCGTACCCAAACCCTAACCCTAACACGTACCCTAACCCTAACCCTAATGCTAACCCGCACACTAAACCTAAACCCTAACCCTAGACCTAACACGTACACTAAACGTATCCCTTACCGTAAACTTAACGTTAAACCGTACCGTAAACCTAACACTAACCCTAACCCTAAACCTAACCCTAACCCGTACACTAACACTAACCCAAACCCTAACCCTAACCCTAACCCTAAACGTACCCTAACCCGAACCCTAACACTAACACTAACCCTAATCCGTACTCTAAACTAACCCTAATCCTAAACCTAACTCTATCCCGTACTCTAACCCTAACCCTAAACCTAACACTACCATAACCTTAACACTAAACCTAACCCGTTCTCTAACCCTAAACCTAACCCTTACCCTAACCCTAACTCGTACCGTAACCCGAACACGTATCCTAACCCTAACCCTAACCCTAAACCTAACCCTAACACTGACCGTAACCCTAAACCTAATCCCATACCCTAACCCTAACCTTAACCCGCATCCTAAACCAAACCCTAAACCTAGACCTAACCCATAACCTAACCCTAAACCGAACCCTAACCCTAACCCTAACCCGTACCCTAACACTACCTGTAGCCTAACCCTAAATCTAACCCTAACCCCTAACCCTAACCCTAACCCTAACCATAACCCGTACACTAAAACTAACCCGAACCCTAACCCTAACCCTAACCCTAACCCTAACCCTAAACGTACCCTAACCCGAACCCTAACACTAACCCCAACTGTAACCCTAACCCATAACATAATCCTAACTCTAACCCTAACCCTAACACTAATCCTACCCGTACTCTAACCCTAACCCTAACCCTAACCCGTATCCTAACGCTAATCTGTACCCTAACCCTAACCCTAACCCTAAACCTAAACCTAACCCTAACCCATACAGTAACCCTAACCCGTACCCTAACCCTAACCCTAAACCTAAACCTAACCCTAACCCTGACCCTAAACCAAACCCTAACCCGTACCCTAACCCTAAACCGTACCCTAACCCTAACCCTAAACCTAACCCGTACCCTAACCCTAAACGTAACGCTAACCCATACCCAAACCCTATCCCTAACACGTACCCTAAACCTAACCCTAACCCGCACACTAAACGTAACCCTAACCCTAGACGTACCACGTACACTAACCCTATCCCGTACCCCAGCCTTAATCCAAACCCGTACAGTAACCGTAACACTAACCCTAACCCTAACCCTAACCCGTACACTAACCCTAACCCGAACCCTAACCCTAACCGTACCCTAATACTACCTGTAGCCTAACCCTAAATCTAACCCTAAGCCCTAACCCTAACCCTAAACCTAACCCTTACCCTAACCCGTACCCAAATGGTAAACCTGACCCGTAACCTAACACTAACCCAAACCCGTACTCTAACCCTAACCCTAACCCAAACCCGCACCCTAAACTAAACACTAACCCTAACCCAAACCATAACCATTAACCGTAACCTAACCCTAACCCATACCTTAACCCTAACCCTTACCTTAACCGTAACTCTAACCCGTACCCTAACCCTAAAACTAACCCGTAACCTAACCCCAAACCTAACCCTAACCCGTACCCTAACACTAACCCGTACCCTAACACTAACCCTTTCCCTAACCCTAAACCTAACCCTTCCCTAACCCTAAACATAACCCTAACCCGTACCCAAACACTAACCCTAACACGTACCCTAACCCTAACCCTAACCCGCACACTAAACCTAACCCTAACCCTAGACCTTACACGTACACTAAACCTATCCCGTACCGTAAACTTAACGCTAAACCGTACCGTAAACCTAACACTAACCCTAAACCTAACCCTAACCCTAACACGTACACTAACACTAACCCGAACCCTAACCCTAACCCTAACCCTAAACGTACCCTAACCCTAACCCAAACCCTAACACTAACCCTAACCCGTACTCTAACCTAACCCTAACCCATATCCTAACCCTAAACTTAACCGTAACCCTAACCCATACCCTAACACTAAAACTAACCCGTACCGTATCCCCAACCCTAACCTAACCCGTACCCTAACACTAACACATACCCTAACACTAATCCTTAACCTAACCCTAAACCTAACCCATACCCTAACCTTAAACGTAACCCTAACCCGTACCCAAACCCTAACCCTAACACGTACCCTAACCCTAAACCTAACCCTAACACTTTCCCTAACCTGTACCCAAACTGTAAAACTAACCCGTACCCTAACACTAACCCAAACCCATACTCTAACCCTAACCCTTACACTAACACTAACCCTACCCTGTACTCTAACACTAACCCTAACCCTAACCCGTACCCTAATCAAAACCCTAACTCTAACCCTAACACTAACTCTAACCCGTACTCTAACCCTAACCCTAACACTAACACTAACCCTACCCCGTACTCTAACACTAACCTAACCCTAACCCGTACTCTAATCCTAACCCTAACACTAGCACTAACACTAACCCTAACCCGTACACTAACCCTAACCCTAACCCTAACCCTAACCGTATTCTAACACTAACCCTAACCCTCACCCTAACCCTAACCCATACTGTAACCCTAACCCATACCATAACCCTAACCCTAACCAGTACCCTAACCCTAACAATAATTCGTACCCTAAACCTAACCCTAACCCTGACACTAACCCTAACCCTAACCCGTACCCTAAACCTAACCTGTACCCTAACCCTAAACCTAACCCTAACCCGTAACCTAAACCTAAACCTAACCTGTACCCTAACCCTAAACCTAACCATAAACCTGACACTAACCCTAACCCTAAAATGTACCCGAAGCCTAACCCATACCCTAACCCTAACCCAAAACCCTAACGCTATCCGTACTCTAACCCTAACCCTAACCCTACCTCGTACTCTAACCCTAACCCTAACTCTAACCCTAACCCGTACCCTAAACCTAAACCTAACCCAAACACTAACCCTACCCTGTACTCTAACCCTATCCCTAACCCTAGCACTAACCCGTACCATAAACCTAACCCTAACCCTAACTTGTACCCTAACCCCAACCCTAACCCTGGCCCTAAACCAAACCTTAACCCGTACCCTAAACCTAACCCATAGCCTAAACCTAACCCTAAACCTAACCCTAACCCTAACCCGTACCCTAAACCTAACCCTAACCTTTGTCCTAACCCGTACCCAACCGTATCCTGTACCCTAACCCTAACCCTAACCCGGACCCTAAACCTAACCCTAACCCTTGACCTAACACGTACCCAACCCTATTCCGTAACCTAACCCTAACCCTAACCCGTACCCAAAACCTAACAGTAACCCTAACCCATACCCAAGCGCTAACCCTAACCCTAACCCTAACCCGCCCCCTAAACCTAAACCTAACCCTAACCATAACCATAACACTTACCCGTACACTAACCCTAACCCATACCCTAAACCAAACCCTAAACTTAACCGTAACCCTGACCCACACCCTAACCCTAAAATTAACCCGTACCCTAACCCCAACCCTAACACTAACCCGTAACGTAAACCTAACCCTAACCCTAAACCTAACCCACACCTAAACCTAACCCTAACTTGTAACCTAAACCTAACCCTAACCCTAAACTTAACCCGTACGCTAACCCTATCCCGTACTCCATACCTAACCCTAACCCGTAACCTAACCTTAAAAATAAACCGAAGCCTAACCTGTACATTAACCCTAACCCTAACCCTAACACTAACCCTACCCCGTACTCTAACCCTAACCCCAACTCTAACCCTAACCCATACCTTAACCCTAACCGTAACCCTAACCCTAACCCTAACACTAAACCTAACCCGTACTCTAACCCTAACCCTAACCAGTACCCAAAACCACACCCTAACCTTAACTCGTACCCTAACACTAACCCTAACCCTGACCCTAACCCTAACCCTAACCCGTACCCTAAACCTAACCCATAACCTAAACCTAACCCTAAACCTAACCCTAACCCTATCCTGTACCCTAAATCTAACCCTAACCCTTGTCCTAACCCGTACCCATCTCTATCCCATAACCTAACCCTAACCCTAACCCGTAACCAAACCCTAAGAGTAACCCTAACCCGTACCCTAGCGCTAACCGTAACCCTAACCCTAAGCCTAACCCGCACCCTAAACCTAAACCTAACCGTAAACCTAACCATAACCCTTACCCGTAGCCTAAACCTAACCCATACCTAACACTAACCCTAACATTAACCATAACCCTAACCCATACCATAACCCTAAAAATAACCCGTACCGTAACCCCAACAATAACCCTAACCCGTACCATAACCCTATCCCTAATCCTAACCCGTACCCAAAACCTAACCATAACACATACCCTAACCCTAACCCTAAGCCTTACCCTAACCCGTACCCAAACGTTAAACCTAACCCGTACCCTAACACTAACCCAAACCCGTACTCTAACCCTAAAACTAAGTATAACCATAACCCGCACCCTAAACTTAACCCTAACCCTAACCCAAACCATAACCCTTAACCGTAACCTAAACCTAACCCATACCCTAAACCTAACCCTAACCTTAACCATAACCCTAACACATACCCTAACCCTAAAACTAACCCGTACCGTAAACCCAACCCTAAACCTAACCAGTAAACTAACACTAACCCTAAACCTAACCCTGACCCTAAACCTAACCATAACCCTTACACTAATCCTAACTCTAACACTACCCCGCACCCAAAACCTAACCCTAACCCGTACCCTAACCCTAACCCGTACCCTAACCCTAACCCTAACCCTAACTCTAACCCTAACACTAACCCTACCCCGTACTCTAACCCTAACCCAAACCGTAACCCTAACCCGTACCCTAACCCGTAACCTAACCCTAACGCTAACCTGTACGCTAACACATACCATAACCCTAACCCTAATCCTAACCCTAACCCTAAACCTAAACCATACCCTACCCCTCACCCTAACCCATACCCTAACCCTAACTTGTACCCTAACCCTAACCCTTACCCTAACCCCTAACCCTAACCCTAAACCGTACCCGAAACCTAACCCTAACCCTAACTCGTACCCTAACCATAACCCTAACCATGTCCCTAACCCGTACCATAACCCTAACCCGTAACCTAAACCTAACCCTATCCCTAAACTTAACCCACACGCTAACCCTATACCGTACCCTAAACCTAACCCTAATGCGTACCCTAACCCTAACCCTAACCCTATCCGTACACTATCCCTAACCCTAACCCTAAACCTAACACTAATCCTAACCCGTACTCTAACCCTAAACCTAACCCTAACTCTAAAGCTAACCCGTAATATAACCCTAACACTAATCCTAACCCACGCCTAACCCTAACCCTAACACTAACCCTAACCCGTACTCTAACCCTAACCCTAACCCTAACCATACTCTAACCCTAACCCTAACCCTCACCCTAACCCTAACCCGTACTGTAACCGTATACCGTACCATAACCCTAAACCTAACCAGTACCCTAACCCTAAACCTAACTCGTACACTAACCCTAACACTAAACCTGATCCTAACACTAACCCCAACCTATACACTAAACCTAACCTGTACCCTAAACCTAACCTTAAACCTAACACTTACCCTCACCCGTACACAAACGGTAAACCTAACCCATACCCTAACACTAACCCAAACCCGAACTCTAACCCTAACCCTAACCCTAACCCTAACCCTAACCCTATCCCGTAACCTAACCTTAACCCTAAACCGTACCGTGTCCCTAACACTAACCCTTACCCTAACCCGTACACTAACCCTAATTGAACCTTAACCCTAACCCTAACCCGTACCCTAACCCTACCCGTAGCCTATTCCTAACTCTAACCCTAACCGCTAAACCTAAGCCTAACCGTAACCCTTACCCGAACCCGTACCCAAACGGTAAACCTAACCCATACCCTAACACTAACACAAATCCGTACTCTAACCCTAACCGTAACCCTAACCCTAACCCTAACCCGCACACTAAACTTAACCCTAACCCTAACCCAAACCATAACCCTTAACCGTAACCTAACCCTAACCCATAACCTAACCCTAACCCTAACTTTAACCAAAACCCT
Source organism: Urocyon cinereoargenteus (assembly GCA_032313775.1). Lineage (NCBI taxonomy): Eukaryota > Metazoa > Chordata > Mammalia > Carnivora > Canidae > Urocyon > Urocyon cinereoargenteus. The sequence goes on from JAVLSZ010000081.1 coordinate 1,402,042, forward strand.
AATCCGTAACCTACCCTAAAACTAACCCGTACCCTAACCCCAACCCTAACCCTAACCTGTACCCTAACACTAACCCTAACCCTATCCCTGACCCTAAACCTAACCCTAACCCTTACACTAACCCTAACCCTAACCCAACCCGCACTCTAAACCTAACCCTAACCCGTACCCTAACCCTAACCCATAACCTACACCAAACCCTAACCCTAAAATTAAACCGTTCGCTAACCCTATCCCATACCCTAAACCTAACCCTAAACCGTATCCTAACCCTAACCCACCCCTAAGCCTAACCTGTACTTTAACCCCAACCCTAAACCTAACACTAACCCTACCCTGTACTCTAACCCTAACCCTAACACTAACCCTCAACCGTACGCTAAACCTAACCCTAAGCCTAACTTGTACCCTAACCCTAACAGTAAAACTGACCCTAACCATAACCCTAACCCGTACCCTAAAACTAACCCATACCCTAAACCTAACCCTAACCCTAACCCGTACCCTAAACCTAACCCTAACCCTTGGCCTAACCCGTACCCAACCCTATCCCGTACGCAAACCCTAACCCTAACCCGTACCCAAAACCTAACAGTAACCCTAACCCATACCTTAGCGCTAACCCTAACCCTAGCCCTAAGCCTAACCCGCACCCTAAACCTATACCTAACCCTAACCCTAACCATAACCCTTACCCGTACCCTAACATTAACCCATACCCTAACACTAACACTAACATTAACTGTAACCCTAACCCGTACCCTAACCTTAAAACTAACCCATACCCTAACCCAAACACTAACCCTAACTCGTACCATAATCCTATCCCTAACCCTAACCCTGACCCAAAACTTAACCCTAACCCGTACCCTAACCCTAACCCTACCCTAACCCTAACCCTATCCGTACACTAACCCTAACCCGTACTCTAAACCTAACCCTAACCCTAAACCTAACCCTAAACCAAACTCTAACCCTAACCCATACTCTAACACTAACCCTAACCCTAACACTCACCCTAACCCATACTCTAACCCTAAACCTAACCTTAACTCTAACCCTAACCCGTACTATATCCCTAACCCTAACCCTAACCCTAAACATAACCCTAACCTGTACATTAACCCTATCCCGTAGGCTAACACTAACTCTAACCCTAACCCCTAAACCTAACCCTAACCCTTACCCTAACCCGTACCCAAAGGTAAACCTAAACCGTATCCTAACACTAACCCAAACCTGTACTCTAACACTAACCCTAACCCTAACCCTAACCCTAAACCGCACCCTAAACTTAACCCTAACCCTAACCCTAACCATAACCCTTAACCGTAAACTAACCCTAACCCTAACCCTAACTTTAACCCTAACCCTAACCCATACCCTAACCCTAAAACTAACCCGTACCCTAATCCCAAACCTAAACCTAACCCATACCCTAACACTAACCCTAACCCTAACCTTGACCCAAAACCTAACCCTAACCCGTACACTAAACCTAACCCTAACCTTAACCCGCACCCTAAATCTAACTGTAACCCGTACCCTAACCGTAACCCGTAACCTAAACCTAACCATAACACTAAAATTAACCTGTACGCTAACCATATCCCGTGCCCTAAACCATACCCTAACCCGTAAACTAACACTAACCTAACCCTAAAACTAACCCGTACATTAACCCCAACCCTAACCCTACAATAACCCTACTCGCACTCTAAACCTAACCCTAAACCTAAGCCTAACCCGTACCATAACCCTATCCCTAACCCTTTCCCGAACCCTAACACTAACCCAACCCATACTCTAAACCTAACCCTAAACCTAACACTAACCCTAACACTAACCGTACTCTAACCCTAACCCTAACCCTCACTCTGACCCTAAACCGTACTATAAACCTAACCCATAACATAACCCTAACACTAACCCATACCCTAACCCTAACCCTAACTCGTACACTATCCCTAACCCTGACCCTAACACTAACTCTAACCCATAACCTAACCTAACCCGTACCCTAAAACTAACCCTAACCCTAACCCTAACCCTAACCCTAACCCTGACGCTAGCCCTAACCCGCAACTTAAGCCTAACCCATACCATAAACCTAAACCTAATCCAAACCCTAACCCTAACCTGTACCCTAAACCTAAACCTAACCCTTGACCTAACCCGTACCCAGCCCTATCCCGTAACCTAACCCTAAACTAACCCGTACCCAAACCCTAACAGTAACACTAACCCATTCCCAAGCGCTAACCCTAACACTAACCCTAACCCTAACCGCACTCAAACCTAAAGCTTACCCTAACCCTAACAATAACCCTTACCTAACCCTAACCCTAACACTAACACTAAGCCTAACCCGTACTCTAATCCTAACCCTAACCCTAACCCTAACCGTACTCTAACCCTAACCCTAACCCTAACTCTAACCCTAACCCTAACCCTAACCCTAAACCTAACCCTAACCAATACCCTAAACCTATATCGTAACCTAAACCTAACCCTAACCCTAAACTTAACCCGTATGCTAACCCTATCCCGTACCCTAAACCTAACCCTAACCCGTATCCTAACCCTAAACCTAAAGCGAAGCTTAACCCGTACATTAACCCTAAACCTAACCCTAACACTAACCCTACCCCGTACTCTAACCCTAAGCCTAACCCTAACCCGTACCCTAACTCTAACCCTAACACTAACCCTAACCCGTACTCTAACCCTAACCCTAACCCTAACTGTACTCTAAACCTAATCCTAACCCTCACCCTAAAGTTAACCCGTACTGTAACCCTATTCTGTACCAATACCCTAACCCTAACCCGTACCCTAAACCTAACCCTAACTCGTACCCTAACCCTAACCCTAACCTTGACCCTAAACCTAACCCTAACCAATACCCTAAACCTAACCCATAACCTAAACCTAACCTAATCCTAAACTTAACCCGTACGCTAACCCTATCCTGTACCCTAAACCTACTCTAACCCGTTCAGTAACCCTAACCCATAACCTAACCCTAACCCTGACCCTAATCTTAACCCTATCCCGTACCCTAACCCTAAACCGTTCCCTAACCCTAACCCTAAACCTAAACCTAACCCGTACCCTAAACCTAAACATAACCCTAACCCGTACCCAAATCCTAACCCAAACACGTACCCTAACCATAACCCGGACCCTAACCCGAACCCGCACCTAAACCTAACCCAAACCCGGACTCTAACCCTAACCCATAACCTAAACCTAACACTAACCCTAAACTTAACCCGTACACTAAACCTATCCCGTAGCCTAAACCTAACCCAAACCCGTACCCTAACCCTAACCCTAACCCTAACCCTATCCGTACACTAACCCTAACCCTAACCCTAACACTAACCCTAACCCGTACTCTACCCTAACCCTAACCCTAAACCTAACCCTAACCCGTACTCTAACCCTAACCCGCAACCTAACACTAACACTTACACTAACCCTAAACCTAACCCGTACCGTAACCCTAAACATAAGCCTAACACGTACCCAAACCCTAACCCTAACACGTACCCTATCCCTAACCCTAAGCCTAACCCGCACACTATACGTAACCCTAACCCTAGACTGAACACGTACACTAACCCTATCCCGTAACCTAACCTTAACCCTAACCCATACCGTAACCCTAACACTAACCCTAAAGCTAACCCTAACCCTAAGCCGTACACTAACCCTAACCCGAACCCTAACCCTAACCCTAACCCATACCATAACCCTACCCGTAGCCTAACCGTAACTCTAACCCTAATCCTTAATGCTAACCCTAACCCTTACCCTAAGCCGTACCCAAACGGTAAACCTAACCCATAGCCTAACAATAACCCAAACCCGTACTCTAACCCTAACCATACCCTACCCTAACCAGCACCCTAAACTTAACCCTAACCCTAACCCAAACCATAACCCTTAACCGTATCCTAACCCTAACCCATACATTAAACCTAAGCCTAACCTTAAACATAACGCTAACCCGTATCCTAACCCTAAAACTAACCCATACCCTGAACCCAACCCTAAACCTAACCTGTACCCTAACACTAACCCTAATCCTAACACAGACCCTAAACCTAACCTTATCACTTACACTAAACCTAACCCTAAACCTAACCCGCGCCCTAAACCTAACCCTAAACTGTACCCTAACCCTAAGCCGTAACCTAAAACTAACCCTAACCCAAACTTAACCCGTACGCTAACCCTATCCCGTACCCTAAACCTAACCCTAACCCATATCCTAACCCTAAACCTAAACCTAAGCCTAACCCGTACATTAACCCTAACCCTAACCCTAACACTAACCCTACCCCTACTCTAACCCTAACCCTAACCCTAAACCTAACCCTAACCCGTACCCTAACCCTAAACCTAACCCTAACCCTAACCCTAACAATAAGAATAACCTAACCCGTACTCTAACCTTAACCCTAACCCTAACCATACTCTAAACCTAACCCTAACCCTCACCCTAAACTTAACCCGTACTGTAACCCTTCCCGTACCAATACCCAAACCCTAACCCGAACCCAAACCCTAACCCTAACTCGTACCCTAACCCTAACCCTACGCTGACCCTAAACCTAACCCTAACCCATTCCCTAAACCTAACCCGTATTCTAACTGTAACACTAACCCTAACCCGTACCCTAAACCTAACCCTAAACCATACCCTAACGCTAACCCTAATCCTAACACTGACGTTAACCCTAAAGCCAACTCGTACCCTAAGCCTAACCCATACCCTAAACCTAACCTTAATCCAAACCCTAACCCTAACCTGTACCCTAAACCTAACCCTAACCCTTGACCTAACCCCTCCCCAACCCTATCCCATAAACTATCCCTCACCCTAACCCGTACCCAAACCCTAACAGGTACCCTAAACCATTCCCTAGCGCTAACCCTAACCCTAACCCTAACCCGCACCCTAAACCTAAAGCTAACACTAACCCTAACCATAACCCTTACCCGTACCCTAACCCTAACCCATACCCTGAACCTAACCCTAACATTAAACGAAACCCTAACCCGTACCCTAAACCTAAAACTAACCCGAACCCTAACCCCAACCTTAACCCTAACCCATACCATAACCCTATCACTAACCCTAACCCTGACCCTAAACCTAACCCTAACCCGTACCCTAACCCTAACCCGCACCTAAACCTAACCCTAACCCGGAACCTAAACCTAACCCTAACCCTAAACGTAACCCATACGCTAACCCTATCCCGTATCCTAAAACTAAACCTAACCCGTAGCCTAACCCTAACCCTAACACTATCCGTAGACTAACACTAACACTAACCCTAACACTAACACTAACCCTAACCCGTACTCTAACACTAACCCTAACCCTAAACCTAACCCTAACCCGTACTCTAACCCTAACCCGTACCCTAACACTAACCCTAACCCTAACACTAAACCTAACCTGTACTCTAACCCTAAACCTAACCTTAACTCTAAAGCTAACCCGTATTATAACCCTAACCCTAACCTTAACCGTAACCCTAACCCTAACCCTAACCCTAACCCTAACTGGTACAGTAACCCTAACCCGTACCCTAAACCTAACCCTAACACATAACCTAACCCTAAACCGTACCCTAACCCTAACCCTAAACCTAAACCGTACCCTAAAGCTAAACATAACGCTAACCCGTACCCAAACCCTAACCCTAACATGACCCTAACCTAACCCTAACCCTAACCCGCACACTAAACCTAACCCTAACGATAGACCTAACACATACACTACCCTGATAAGGTACCCTAACCTTAACCATCACCAGTACCGTAACCCTAACACTAACCCTAACCCTAACCCTAATCCTAAACCTAACCCTAACCCGTACACTAACCCTAACCCGAAGCCTAACCCTAAACCTAACCCGTACCCAAAACCTAACCCTAACCCTAAACCTAACCCTAACCCTGACCCTAACACTAACCCTAATCCCGTACCCTAACCGTAACCCAACCCGCCTCCTAAACCTAACCCTAACCCTAACCCTAACCCGTACCATAAACCTAACACTAACCCTAACCCGTACCCAAACCCTAACACATACACTAACCCTAAACCGATGCCTAACCTTAACTAAAACCCTAAAACTAACCCTAACCCTAGACCTAACCCGTACCCTAAACCTATCCTGTAACCTAACCCTAACGCTAACCTGTACCCTAACCCTAACACTAACACTAACACTAATCCTAACATTATTCCCGTACACTAACCCTAACCCTAACCCTAACCCGTACCCTAAACCTAACCCATACTGTTACACGTACCTTAACCTTAACTCTAACCGTTACCCTAACCCGTAACCTAACCGTAACACTAATCTGAACGCTAACACGTACCATAACCCTAACCCTAATCCTAACCCTAACCCTAATCCTAACCCATACCCTACCCCTCACCCTAAACCATACCCTAACCCTAACTCGTACCCTAACCCTAACACTTACCGTAAACCTTAACCCTAACCTTAACCCATACCCTAAACCTAACCCTAACCCTAACCCGTACCCTAACCCAAACCCTAATCCTGACCGTAACCCATATCCTAAACCCTAATCCGTACCCTAACCCTAACCCTAAAACTAAACCTAACCCTAACCCGTACAGTAACCCTAACCCATACCCTAACCCTAACCCTAACCCTAAACCTAACCCTAACCCTGACCCTAAACCAAACCCTAACCCGTACCCTAACCCTAAACCGTACCCTAACCCTAAACCTAACCCGTACCCTAACCCTAAACGTAACGCTAACCCGTACCCAAACCCTATCCCTAACACGTACCCTAACCCTAACCCTAACCCTAATCCGCACACTAAACCTAACCCTAACCCTAGACCGAACATGTACACTAACCCTATCCCATAACCCAGCCTTAATCCAAACCCGTACCGGAACCGTAACACTAACCCTAACCCTAACCCTAACCTGTACACTAACCCTAACCCGAACCCTAACCCTAACCCGAACCCCTACCCTAACCCTACCTGTAGCCTAACACTAAATCTAACCCTAACCCCTAACCCTAACCCTAAACCTAACCCTTACCCTAACCCGTACCCAAACGGTAAACCTAACCCATACCCTAACACTAACCCAAACCTGTACTCTAACCCTAACCCTAACCCAAAACCGCAACCTAAACTTAACACTAACCCTAACCGAAACCATAAAGCTTAACCGTAACCTAACCCTAACCCATACCCTAAATCTAACCCTAACCTTAACCGTAATCCTAATCCGTACCCTAACCCTAAAACTAAACCGTACCCTAACCCCAACCCTAACACTAACCCGTACCCTAACACTAAACCGTACCCTAACACTAAACCTTACCCTAACCCTAAACCTAACCCATACCCTAACCCTAAACCTAACCCTAACCCGTACCCAAACCCTAACCCTAACACGTACTCTAACCCTCACCCTAACACTAACCCGCACACTAAACCTAACCCTAACCCTAGACCTAACACGTACACTAAACCTATCCCGTACCATAAACTTAACGCTAAACCGTACCGTAAACCTAACACTAACCCTAACCCTAAACCTAACCCTAACCCTAACCCTAACCCTAACTCGTACCGTAACCCGAACCCGTACCCTAACCCTAACCATAACCCTAAACCTAAACCTAACCCTAACACTGACCGTAACCCTAAACCTAATCCCATACCCTAACCCTAACCCTAACCCGCATCCTAAACCAAACTCTAACCCTAGACCTAACCCGTAACCTAACCCTAACCCATACCCTAACACTAACCCCAACCCTAACCCTAAACCATAACATAACCCTAACACTAAACCGAACCCTAACACTAATCCTACCCGTACTCTATCCCTAACCCTAACCCTAACCAGCACCCTAAACTTAACCCTAACCCTAACACAAACCATAACCCTTAACCGTAACCTAACCCTAACCCATACACTAAACCTAACCCTAACCTTAACAGTAACCCTAACCCGTACCTTAACCCTAAAACTAACCCCATACCCTAACCCCAACCCTAACCCTAAACCGTACCCTAACACTAACCCGTACCCTAACACTAACCCTTACACTAACCATAAACCTAACCCGTACCCTAACCCTAAACGTAACCCTAACCCGTACCCAAACCCTAACCCTAACCCGTACCCTAACCCTAACCCTAACTCTAACCCGAACACTAAACCTAACCCTAATCCTAGACCTAACACGTACACTAAACCCAACCCTAACCCTAACCCATACCATAACCCTAACGCGAACCCTAACCCGTACCCTAAACCTAACCCGTACCCTATCCCTAACCCGATGCCTAACCCTAACCCACACCCTAAACCTAACCCTAACCCTAGACCTAACCCGTTCCCTAACCCTAACCCTAAACCTAAACCTAACACTAACCCTAACCCGTACTCTATCCCTAAGCATAACCCTAACCCTAAACGTGTTCTAACCCTAACCCTAACCCTCACACTAAACCTAACCCGTACTGTAACCCTAACCCATACAATAACCCTAAACCTAACCCGTACCCTAACCCTAACCCTAATTCGTACCGTAACCCTAACCCTAACACTGACCCTAACCCTAACCGTAACCCGTACCCTAAACCTAACCCATACCCTAACCCTAAACCTAACCCTAACCTGTACCCTAAACCTAAACATAACCCGTACCCTAACCCTAACCCTAACCCTAACCCTGACCCTAAACCTAACCCTAACCTGTACCCTAAGCCTAACCCATAACCTAACCCTAAACCTAATCCTAACCCTATCCCTAACACGTAACCTAAACCTAACCCTAACCCTTAACCTAACCCGTAACCTAACCCTAACCCTAACCCGTACCCAAACCCTAACAGTAACCCTAAACCATACACTAGCGCTAACACTAACCCTAACCCTAACCCTAACCCTAACCATTACCCGTACCCTAACCCTAAACCATACCCTAAAACTAACCCTTAACTTAGCCGTAACCATGACCCGTACATTAAACCTAAATTAACCCATACCCTAACCCCACCCTAACCCTAAACTGTACCCTAACCCTGACCCTAACCCACACCAAACCTAACCCTGACCAGTAACCTAAGCTTAACCCTAACCCTAAACTTAACCCGTACGCTAACCCTATCCCGTACCCTAAACCTAACCCTAAACCGTAACCTAACCCTAAACCTAACCCTAAGCCTAACCCGTACATTAACCCTAACCCTAACACTAACACTAACCCTACCCCGTACTCTAACCCTAAACCTAACTCTAACCCTAAACCGTACCCTAAACCTAACCCTAACCCTACACTAACCCTACCCCAAACTCTAACCCTAACACACACTCTAACCCTAAACCGTACTCTATCCCTGACCCTAACCGTAACCCTAACCCTAACCCTATCCACACTCTAACCCTAACCCTAGCCCTAACCCTAACACTAAACCTAACCCATACTCTAGCACTAACCCTAAACCTAAACGTAACCCTAACCCATACGCTAACCCGAACGCATACCCTAACATTAACCCTAAACCTAACACTAACCCAAACCCGTACTATAACCCTAAACCTAACCCTAACCCTAAACCTAACCCTAACCAGTACTCTAACGCTATCCTGTAGCCTAACACAAACTCTAACCCTAACCCTAACCCTAACCCTAAACGTACCCTAACCCTAACCCTAATCCATACCCTAACACGAACCCGTACCCTAACCCTAAACCTAACCCGTACCCTAACCCTAAACGTAACCCTAACCCGTACCCTAACCCTAACCCTAACATGTACCCTAAACCTAACCCTAATCCTAACCCGCACACTAAACCTAACCCTAACCCTAGACCTAACACGTACACTAAACGTATCCTGTACCGTAAACTTAATGCTAAACCGTACCGTAAACCTAACACTAACCCTAACCCTAAACCTAACCCTAACCCGTACACTGACACTAACCCGAACCCTAACCCTAACCCTAACCCTAAACGTACCCTAACCCGAACCCTAACCCTAACACTAACCCTAATCCGTACTCTAAACTAACCCTAATCCTAAACCTAACCCAATCACGTACTCTAACCCTAACCCTAAACCTAACACTAACCATAACCCTAACACTAAACCTAATCCGTTCTCTAACCCTAAATCTAAGCCTAACACTAACCCTAACCCCCTACTATAAACCTAACCCTAAACCTAACCCTAACCCTAACCCTAACTCGTACCGTAACCCGAAACCGTACCCTAACCCTAACCCTAACCCTAAACCTAACCCTAACACTGACCGTAACCCTAAACCTAATCCCATACCCTAACCCTAACCCTAGCACGCATCCTAAACCAAACCCTAACCCTAGACCTAACCCGTAACCTAACCCTAACCCGTACCCTAACACTAACCCCAACCCTAACCCTAACCCATAACATAACCCTAACTCTAACCCTAACCCTAACACTAATCCTACCCGTACTCTAACCCTAACCCTAACACTAACCCGTATCCTAACCCTAATCTGTACCCTAACCGTAACCCTAACCCTAACCCTAAACCTAACGCTAACCCGTACAGTAACTCTAACCCGTACCCTAACCCTAACCCTAAACCTAAACCTAACCCTAACCCTGACCCTAAACCGTACCCTAACCCTAACCCTAAACCTAACCCGTACCCTAAACCAAAACGTAACGCTAACCCGTACCCAAACCCTATCCCTAACACGTACCCTAACCCTAACCCTAACCCACACACTAAACCTAACCCTAACCCTAGACCTAACACGTACACTAACCCTATCCCGTACCCCAGCCTTAATCCAAACCCGTACCGTAACCGTAACACTAACACTAACCCTAACCCTAACCCGTACACTAACCGTAACCCAAACCCTAACCCTAACCCTAACCCGTACCCTAACACTACCTGTAGCCTAACCCTAAATCTAACCCTAACCCCTAACCCTAACCCTAAACCTAACCCTTACCCTAACCCGTACCCAAAGAGTAAACCTGAACCGTACCCTAACACTAACCCAAACCCGTACTCTAACCCTAACCCTAACCCAAACTCGCACCCTAAACTTAACACTAACCCTAACCCAAACCATAACCCTTAACCGTAACCTAACCCTAACCCATACACTAACCCTAACCATTACCTTAACCGTAACTCTAACCCGTACCCTAACCCTAAAACTAACCCGTAACCTAACCCCAACCCTAACCCTAACCCGTACCCTAACACTAACCCGTACCCTAACACTAACCCTTTCCCTAACCCTAAACCTAACCCTTCCCTAACCCTAAACATAACCCTAACCCGTACCCAAACCCTAACATGTACCCTAACCCTAACCCTAACCCTAACCCGCACACTAAACCTAACCCTTACCCTAGACCTAACACGTACACTAAACCTATCCCGTACCGTAAACTTAACGCTAAACCGTACCGTAAACCTAACACTAACCCTAAACCTAACCCTACCCTAACCCGTACACTAACACTAACCCGAACCCTAACCCTAACCCTAACCCTAAATGTACCCTAACCCTAACCTATACCCTAACCCTAACCCTAAACTTAACCGTAACCCTAATCCGTACCCTAACCCTAAAACTAACCCGTACCCTGTCTCCAACCCTAAACTAACCCGTACCCTAACACTAACCCGTACCTTAGCACTAACCCTAAACCTAACCCTAACCCTAACCCGTACACTAACACTAACCCGAACCCTAACCCTAACCCTAACCCTAAACGTACCCTAACCCGAACCCTAACCCTAACACTAACCCTAATCCGTACTCTAAACTAACCCTAATCCTAAACCTAACCCTATCCCGTACTCTAACACTAACCCTAAACCTAACACTAACCATAACCCTAACACTAAACTTAACCCGTTCTCTAACCCTAAACCTAACCCTAACACTAACCCTAAAACCCTACTATAACCCTTACCCTAAACCTAAGCCTAACCCTAACCCTAACTCGTACCGTAACCCGAACCCGTACCCTAACCCTAACCTTAACCCTAAACCTAACTCTAACCCTGACCGTAACACTAAACCTAATCCCGTACCCTAACCCTAACCCGTATCCTAAACCAAACCCTAACCCTAGACCTAACCCGTACCCTAACCCTAACCTGTACCCTAACACTAACCCCAACCCTAACCCTAACCCATACCATAACCCTAACTCTAACCGTAACCCTAACACTAATCCTACCCGTACTCTAACCCTAACCCTAACCCTAACCCTAACCCGTATCCTAACCCTAATCCGTACCCTAAGCCCAACCCTAACCTTAATATGTACCCTAACACTAACCATAACCCTAATACTGACCCTAAACCTAACCCTAACCCATACACTAACCCTAAACCTAACCCTAACCCGCACCCTAAACCTAACCCTAACCCGTACCCTAACCCTAACCCGTAACCTAAACCTAACCGTAACCCTAAATTTAACCCGTACGCTAACCCTATCCCGTCCCCTAAACCTAACCCTAAACCATATCCTAACCCTAAACCTAACCCTAACCCTAACCTGTACATTAACCCTAACCCTAACCTTAACCATACTCTAACCCTAACACTAACCCTCACCTTAATCCTAACCCGTACTGTAACCCTATACCGTACCATAACCCTAAAACTAACCTGTACCCTAAACCAAACCCATACCCTAAACCTAACCCGTACCTTAACCCTAACCCTAAACCTAACCCGTACCCTAAACCTAACCCTAATCCTAACCCGTACCCTAACCCTAACCCTAACCCTGACCCTAACCCTAAACCTAAACCGTACCCTAACCCTAATCCGTACCCTAACCCTAAACCTAACCCTAACCCTAATCCTAATCCTAATCCGTACAGTAACCCTAACCCGTACCCTAACCCTAAACCTAAACCTAACCATAACCCTGACCCTAAACCAAACCCTAACCCGTACCCTAACCCTAAACCGTACCCTAACCCTAACCCTAAAACTAACCCGTACCCTAACCCTAAACGTAAAGCTAACCCGTACCCAAACCCTATCCCTAACACGTACCCTAACCCTAACCCTAACCCTAAACCGCACACTAAACCTAACCCTAACCCTAGTCCTAACACGTACACTAACCCTATCCCATACCCCAGCCTTAATCCAAACCCGTACTGTAACCCTAACACTAACCCTAACCCTAACCCTAACCCGTACACTAACCCTAACCCGAACCCTAACCCTAACCCTAACCCGTACCCTAACCATACCTGTAGCCTAACCCTAAATCTAACCCTAACCCCTAACCCTAACCCTAAACCTAACCCTTACTCTAACCCGTACCCAAACGGTAAACCTAACCCGTACCCTAACACAAACCCAAACCCGTACTCTAACCCTTACCCTAACCCAAACCCTCACCCTAATCTTAACCCTAAACCTAACCCAAACCATAACCCTTAAGCGTAACCTAACCCTAACAAATACCCTAACACTAACCCTAACCTTAACCGTAACCCTAACCCGTACCTTAACCCTAAAACTAACCCCGTACCCTAACCCCAAACCTAACCCTAAACCGTACCCTAACACTAACCCGTACCCTAACACTAACCCTTACCCTAACCATAAACCTAACCCGTACCCTAACCCTAAATGTAACCCTAACCCGTACCCATACCCTAACCCTAACCCGTATGCTAACCCTAACCCTAACTCTAACCTGCACACTAAACCTAACCCTAACCCTAGACCTAACACGTACACTAAACCTATCCCATACCGTAAACTTAATGCTAAACCGTACCGTAAACCTAACACTAACCCTAACCCTAACCTTAGCCCTAACCAGTACACTAACACTAACCCGAACCCTAACCCTAACCCTAACCCTAACCCTAAACATACACTAACCCTAACCCTTACCAGAACCCTAACACTAACCCTAATCCGTACTCTAAACTAACCCTAACCCTAAACCTAACCCTATTCCGTACTCTAACCCTAACCCTAAACCTAACACTAACCATAACCCTAACACTAAAACTAACCCGTTCTCTAACCCTAAACCTAACCCTAACACTAACCCTAACCCCCTACTATAACCCTAAACCTAAACCTAACACTAACCCTAACCCTAACTCGTACCGTAACCCGAACCCGTACCCTAACACTAACGCTAAACCTAAAACTAAACCTAAACCTGACCGTAACCCTAAACCTAATCCCGTACCCTAACCCTAACCCTAACCCGCATCCTAAACCTAACCGTAACCCTAGACCTAACCTGTAACCTAACCCTAACCCTAAACCTAAACCTAACACTAACCCTAAACCGTACTCTATCCCTAAGCATAACCCTAACCCTAAACGTGTTCTAACCCTAACCCTAACCCTCACACTAACCCTAACCCGTACTGTAACCCTAACCCATACCATAACCCTAAACCTAACCCGACCCTAACCCTAACCCTAATTCGTACCCTAACCCTAACCCTAACCCTGACCCTAACCCTAACCCTAACCCGTATCCTAAACCTAACCCATACCCTAACCCTAAACCTAACCCTAACCTGTACTCTAAACCTAACCATAACCCGTACCCTAACCCTAACCCTAACCCTAACCCTGACCCTACACCTAACCCTAACCCTAACCCTAACCCGAACCCTAAGCCTAACCCATACCCTAACCCTAAACCTAATCCTAACCCTATCCCTAACATGTAACCTAAACCTAACCCTAACCCTTAACCTAACCCGTAACCTAACCCTAACCCTAACCCGTACCCAAACCCTAACAGTAACCCTAAACCATACCCTAGCGCTAACACTAACCCTAACCCTAACCCTAAACATTACCCGTACCCTAACCCTAAACCATACCCTAAAACTAACCCTATACTTAACCGTAACCATGACCCGTACATTAAACCTAAAATTAACCTGTACCCTAACCCCACCCTAACCCTAACCTGTACCCTAACCCTAACCCACACCAAACCTAACCCTGACCAGTAACCTAAGCCTAACCCTAACCCTAAACTAACCCGTACGCTAACCCTATCCCGTACCCTACACATAACCCTAAACCGTAACCTAACCCTAAACCTAACCCTAAAGCCTAACCCGTACATTAACCCTAACCCTAACACTAACACTAACCCTACCCCGTACTCTAACCCTAAACCTAACTCTAACCCTAAACCGTACCCTAAACCTAACCCTAACCCTAACCCTACACTAACCCTACCCCAAACTCTAACCCTAACACACACTCTAACCCTAAACCGTACTCTATCCCTGACCCTAACCGTAACCCTAACCCTAACCCTATCCGCACTCTAACCCTAACCCTAACCCTAACACTAAACCTAACCCGTACTCTAGCACTAACCCTAAACCTAAACGTAACCCTAACCCATACGCAACCCTAACCCGTACCCTAACATTAAACCTAAACCTAACACTATCCCTAACCCGTACTCTAACCCTAAACCTAACCCTATCTCTAACACAAACCCGTACTATAACCCTAAACCTAACCCTAACCCTGAACCTAACCCTAACCAGTACTCTAACCCTATCCTGTAGCCTAACACAAACTCTAACCCTAACCCTAAACGTACCCTAACCCTAACCCTAACCCGTACCCTAACACGAACCCGTACCCTAACCCTAAACCTAACCCGTACCCTAACCCTAAACGTAACCCTAACCCTCACCCAAACCCTAACCCTAACATGTACCCTAAACCTAACCCTAATCCTAACCCGCACACTAAACCTAACCCTAACCCTAGACCTAACACGTACACTAAACGTATCCCGTACCGTAAACTTAACGCTAAACCGTACCGTAAACCTAACACTAACCCGAACCCTAACCCTAACCCTAACCCTAAACGTACCCTAACCCGAACCCTAACCCTAACACTAACCCTAATCCGTACTCTAAACTAACCCTAATCCTAAACCTAACCCTATCCCGTACTCTAACCCTAACCCTAAACCTAACACTAACCATAACCCTAACACTAAACCTAACCCGTTCTCTAACCCTAAATCTAAGCCTAACACTAACCCTAACCCCCTACTATAAACCTAAACCTAATCCTAACCCTAACCCTAACCCTAACTCGTACCATAACCCGAAACCGTACCCTAACCCTAACCCTAACCCTAAACCTAACCCTAACACTGACCGTAACCCTAAACCTAATCCCATACCCTAACCCTAACACGCATCCTAAACCAAACCCTAACCCTAGACCTAACCCGTAACCTAACCCTAACCCGTACCCTAACACTAACCCCAACCCTAACCCTAACCCATAACATAACCCTAACTCTAACCCTAACCCTAACACTAATCCTACCCGTACTCTAACCCTAACCCTAACACTAACCCGTATCCTAACCCTAATCTGTACCCTAACCGTAACCCTAACCCTAACCCTAAACCTAACGCTAACCCGTACAGTAACTCTAACCCGTACCCTAACCCTAACCCTAAACCTAAACCTAACCCTAACCCTGACCCTAAACCGTACCCTAACCCTAACCCTAAACCTAACCCGTACCCTAAACCAAAACGTAACGCTAACCCGTACCCAAACCCTATCCCTAACACGTACCCTAACCCTAACCCTAACCCGCACACTAAACTTAACCCTAACCCTAGACCTAACACGTACACTAACCCTATCCCGTACCCCAGCCTTAATCCAAACCCGTACCGTAACCGTAACACTAACCCTAACCCTAACCCTAACCCGTACACTAACCGTAACCCAAACCCTAACCCTAACCCTAACCCGTACCCTAACACTACCTGTAGCCTAACCCTAAATCTAACCCTAACCCCTAAACCTAACCCTAAACCTAACCCTTACCCTAACCCGTACCCAAACGGTAAACCTGAACCGTACCCTAACACTAACCCAAACCCGTACTCTAACCCTAACCCTAACCCAAACTCGCACCCTAAACTTAACACTAACCCTAACACAACCCATAACCCTTAACCGTAACCTAACCCTAACCCATACCCTAACCCTAACCCTTACCTTAACCGTAACTCTAACCCGTACCCTAACCCTAAAACTAACCCGTAACCTAACCCCAACCCTAACCCTAAGCCGTACCCTAACACTAACCCGTACCCTAACACTAACCCTTTCCCTAACCCTAAACCTAACCCTTCCCTAACCCTAACATAACCCTAACCCGTACCCAAACCCTAACCGTAACATGTACCCTAACCCTAACCCTAACCCTAACCCGCACACTAAACCTAACCCTAACCCTAGACCTAACACGTACACTAAACCTATCCCATACCGTAAACTTAATGCTAAACCGTACCGTAAACCTAACACTAACCCTAACCCTAACCTTAGCCCTAACCAGTACACTAACACTAACCCAAACCCTAACCCTAACCCTAACCCTAAACATACACTAACCCTAACCCTTACCAGAACCCTAACACTAACCCTAATCCGTACTCTAAACTAACCCTAACCCTAAACCTAACCCTATTCCGTACTCTAACCCTAACCCTAAACCTAACACTAACCATAACCCTAACACTAAAACTAACCCGTTCTCTAACCCTAAACCTAACCCTAACACTAACCCTAACCCCCTACTATAACCCTAAACCTAAACCTAACACTAACCCTAACCCTAACTCGTACCGTAACCCGAACCCGTACCCTAACACTAACGCTAAACCTAAAACTAAACCTAAACCTGACCGTAACCCTAAACCTAATCCCGTACCCTAACCCTAACCCTAACCCGCATCCTAAACCTAACCGTAACCCTAGACCTAACCTGTAACCTAACCCTAACCCTAAACCTAAACCTAACACTAACCCTAAACCGTACTCTATCCCTAAGCATAACCCTAACCCTAAACGTGTTCTAACCCTAACCCTAACCCTCACACTAACCCTAACCCGTACTGTAACCCTAACCCATACCATAACCCTAAACCTAACCCGACCCTAACCCTAACCCTAATTCGTACCCTAACCCTAACCCTAACCCTGACCCTAACCCTAACCCTAACCCGTATCCTAAACCTAACCCATACCCTAACCCTAAACCTAACCCTAACCTGTACTCTAAACCTAACCAAAACCCGTACCCTAACCCTAACCCTAACCCTAACCCTGACCCTAAACCTAACCCTAACCCTAACCCTAACCCGAACCCTAAGCCTAACCCATACCCTAACCCTAAACCTAATCCTAACCCTATCCCTAACATGTAACCTAAACCTAACCCTAACCCTTAACCTAACCCGTAACCTAACCCTAACCCTAACCCGTACCCAAACCCTAACAGTAACCCTAAACCATACCCTAGCGCTAACACTAACCCTAACCCTAACCCTAAACATTACCCGTACCCTAACCCTAAACCATACCCTAAAACTAACCCTATACTTAACCGTAACCATGACCCGTACATTAAACCTAAAATTAACCTGTACCCTAACCCCACCCTAACCCTAACCTGTACCCTAACCCTAACCCACACCAAACCTAACCCTGACCAGTAACCTAAGCCTAACCCTAACCCTAAACTAACCCGTACGCTAACCCTATCCCGTACCCTACACATAACCCTAAACCGTAACCTAACCCTAAACCTAACCCTAAAGCCTAACCCGTACATTAACCCTAACCCTAACACTAACACTAACCCTACCCCGTACTCTAACCCTAAACCTAACTCTAACCCTAAACCGTACCCTAAACCTAACCCTAACCATAACCCTACACTAACCCTACCCCAAACTCTAACCCTAACACACACTCTAACCCTAAACCGTACTCTATCCCTGACCCTAACCGTAACCCTAACCCTAACCCTATCCGCACTCTAACCCTAACCCTAACCCTAACACTAAACCTAACCCGTACTCTAGCACTAACCCTAAACCTAAACGTAACCCTAACCCATACGCAACCCTAACCCGTACCCTAACATTAAACCTAAACCTAACACTATCCCTAACCCGTACTCTAACCCTAAACCTAACCCTATCTCTAACACAAACCCGTACTATAACCCTAAACCTAACCCTAACCCTGAACCTAACCCTAACCAGTACTCTAACCCTATCCTGTAGCCTAACACAAACTCTAACCCTAACCCTAAACGTACCCTAACCCTAACCCTAACCCGTACCCTAACACGAACCCGTACCCTAACCCTAAACCTAACCCGTACCCTAACCCTAAACGTAACCCTAACCCTCACCCAAACCCTAACCCTAACATGTACCCTAAACCTAACCCTAATCCTAACCCGCACACTAAACCTAACCCTAACCCTAGACCTAACACGTACACTAAACGTATCCCGTACCGTAAACTTAACGCTAAACCGTACCGTAAACCTAACACTAACCCGAACCCTAACCCTAACCCTAACCCTAAACGTACCCTAACCCGAACCCTAACCCTAACACTAACCCTAATCCGTACTCTAAACTAACCCTAATCCTAAACCTAACCCTATCCCGTACTCTAACCCTAACCCTAAACCTAACACTAACCATAACCCTAACACTAAACCTAACCCGTTCTCTAACCCTAAATCTAAGCCTAACACTAACCCTAACCCCCTACTATAAACCTAAACCTAATCCTAACCCTAACCCTAACCCTAACCCTAACTCGTACCATAACCCGAAACCGTACCCTAACCCTAACCCTAACCCTAAACCTAACCCTAACACTGACCGTAACCCTAAACCTAATCCCATACCCTAACCCTAACCCTAACACGCATCCTAAACCAAACCCTAACCCTAGACCTAACCCGTAACCTAACCCTAACCCGTACCCTAACACTAACCCCAACCCTAACCCTAACCCATAACATAACCCTAACTCTAACCCTAACCCTAACACTAATCCTACCCGTACTCTAACCCTAACCCTAACACTAACCCGTATCCTAACCCTAATCTGTACCCTAACCGTAACCCTAACCCTAACCCTAAACCTAACGCTAACCCGTACAGTAACTCTAACCCGTACCCTAACCCTAACCCTAAACCTAAACCTAACCCTAACCCTGACCCTAAACCGTACCCTAACCCTAACCCTAAACCTAACCCGTACCCTAAACCAAAACGTAACGCTAACCCGTACCCAAACCCTATCCCTAACACGTACCCTAACCCTAACCCTAACCCGCACACTAAACTTAACCCTAACCCTAGACCTAACACGTACACTAACCCTATCCCGTACCCCAGCCTTAATCCAAACCCGTACCGTAACCGTAACACTAACCCTAACCCTAACCCTAACCCGTACACTAACCGTAACCCAAACCCTAACCCTAACCCTAACCCGTACCCTAACACTACCTGTAGCCTAACCCTAAATCTAACCCTAACCCCTAAACCTAACCCTAAACCTAACCCTTACCCTAACCCGTACCCAAACGGTAAACCTGAACCGTACCCTAACACTAACCCAAACCCGTACTCTAACCCTAACCCTAACCCAAACTCGCACCCTAAACTTAACACTAACCCTAACACAACCCATAACCCTTAACCGTAACCTAACCCTAACCCATACCCTAACCCTAACCCTTACCTTAACCGTAACTCTAACCCGTACCCTAACCCTAAAACTAACCCGTAACCTAACCCCAACCCTAACCCTAACCCGTACCCTAACACTAACCCGTACCCTAACACTAACCCTTTCCCTAACCCTAAACCTAACCCTTCCCTAACCCTAACATAACCCTAACCCGTACCCAAACCCTACCCCTAACATGTACCCTAACCCTAACCCTAACCCTAACCCGCACACTAAACCTAACCCTTACCCTAGACCTAACACGTACACTAAACCTATCCCGTACCGTAAACTTAACGCTAAACCGTACCGTAAACCTAACACTAACCCTAAACCTAACCCTACCCTAACCCGTACACTAACACTAACCCGAACCCTAACCCTAACCCTAACCCTAACACTAACCCTACCCCTACACTAACCCTAACCCTAACCCTAACCCGTACCCTAACCCTAAACCTAACCCTAACCCTAACCCTAACAATAAGAATAACCTAACCCGTACTCTAACCTTAACCCTAACCCTAACCCTAACCATACTCTAAACCTAACCCTAACCCTCACCCTAAACATAACCCGTACTGTAACCCTTCCCGTACCAATATCCTAACCCGAACCCGAACCCAAACCCTAACCCTAACTTGTACCCTAACCCTAACCCTACGCTGACCCTAAACCTAACCCTAACCCATTCCCTAAACCTAACCCGTACTCTAACCGTAACACTAACCCTAACCCGTACCCTAAACCTAACCCTAAACCATACCCTAACGCTAACCCTAATCCTAACACTGACGTTAACCCTAAACCTAACTCGTACCCTAAGCCTAACCCATACCCTAAACCTAACCTTAATCCAAACCCTAACCCTAACCTGTACCCTAAACCTAACCCTAACCCTTGACCTAACCCCTCCCCAACCCTATCCCATAAACTAACCCTCACCCTAACCCGTACCCAAACCCTAACAGGTACCCTAAACCATTCCCTAGCGCTAACCCTAACCCTAACCCTACCCATAACCCGCACCCTAAACCTAAAGCTAACACTAAACCTAACCATAACCCTTACCCGTACCCTATCCCTAACCCATAACCTAACCCTAACCCTAATCTTAATCGTAACCCTGACCCGTACACTAACCCTAAAACTAACCCATACCCTAACCCCAACCCTGACCCTAACCTGTACCAAACCCTATCCCTAACGCAAACCCTGACCCTAAACCTAACCCTAACCCGTACCCTAACCCTAACCCGTACCCTAAAACTAACCATCACCTAAACCTAATCCTATCCCATGCCTTAAACCTAACCCTAACCCGAACCCTAAACCTAACCCGAACCCAAACCCAATCCGTACACTAACCCTAACCCTAACCCTAACCCTAACCCTAACCCTAACCCTAAATCTAACCTCTACTCTAACCCTAAACTTAACCCTAAACCTAACCCTAACTCGTACTCTAACCCTAACCTGTACCCTAACACTAACCCTAACTCTCACACTAACCCTAACCCGTATCTAACCCTAAACCTAACCCTAACTCTAACCCTAACCCGTACTATAACCCTAACCCTAACCCTAACCTTAACCCGAACCCGTACTCGAACCCTATCCAGTAGACAAACCATAACTCTAAACCTATCCCCTAACCCTAACCCAAACCCTGCCCCTAACCCTAACACTAAGCCATAACCTAAACCTAACCCATACCCTAACCCTAACCCTAAACCTAACCCTAACCCTAACCCGTACCCTAAACCTAACCCTAACCCTTGACCTAACCCGTACCCAACCCAATCCCGTACCCTAACCCTAACCCTAACCCTTACACAAAACCTAACAGTAAACCTAACCCATACCCTAGCGCTAACCCTAACCCTAACCCTAAGCCTAACCCGCACCCTAAACCTAAACCTAACCCTGACACTTACTATAACCCTTACCCGTACCCTAACCCTAACCAATACCCTAACACTAACCCTAAACTTAACCGTAACCCTAACCCGTAACCTAACCCTAAAATTAACCCGTACCTTAACCCCAAACCTAACCCTAACCCGTACCATAACCATATCCCTAACCCTAACCCTCACCCTAAAACTAACCCTAACCCGTACCCTAACCCTAACCTGCACCTAAGCCTAACCCTAACCCGTACCCTAACCCTAACCCGTAACCTAAACCTAACTGTAACCCTAAATTTAACCCGTACACTAACCCTATTCGGAACCCTAAACCTAACGCTAACCCGTACCCTTACCCTAACCCTAACCCTAACCCTCTCCATACACTAACCCTAACCCTACCCCTAACACTAACCCTAACCCGTACTCTAACCCTAACCCTAATCCTGAACCTAACCCTAACCCGTATTCTAACCCTAACCCGTACCCTAACACTAACCCTTACCCTAACCCTAAACCTAACCCATACGCTAACCCTAAACGTAACCCTCACCCGTACCCGAACCCTAACCCTAACATGTACCCTAACCCTAACCCAACCCAAACCAGCACACTAAACCTAACCCTAACCCTAGACCTAACACGTACACTAACCCTTTCCCGTACCGTAACCTTAAACCTAACCCATACCGTAACCCTAACCCTAACCCTAACCCTAACCCTAAACCGTACAATAACCGTAACCCGAACCCTAACCCGAACCCTAAACCGAACCCTAACCCTACCTGTAGCCTAACCCAAATTCTAACCTTAACCCCTAACCCTAAACCTAACCCTAACCCTTAACCTAACCTGTACCCAAACAGCAAACATAACCCATACCGTAACCTTAACCCAAACCCACACTCTAACCCTAACCCTACCCTTAACCCTAAAGCTAATCCGCATCCTAAGCTTAACCCTAACCCTAACCCAAACCATAACCCTTAACCGTAACCTAACCCTAACCCATAACATAACCCTAACCATAACCTTAACCATAACCATAACCCGTACACTAACCCTAAAACTAACCCGTACCCTAACCCCAAACCTAACCCTAACCCTAACCCGTACATTAACCCTAACCCTAACACTAACACTAACCCTACCCCGTACTATAAACCTAACCCTAACCCTAACCCTAACACTAACCCTAACCCGTACTCTAACCCTAAACCTAACCGTACTCTAACCCTAACCGTAACCCTCACCCTAACACTAACCCGTACTGTAACCCTAACCCGTACCATAAACCTAACCCTAAACCATACCCTAAACCTAACCCTAACTCGTACACTAACCCTAACCCTGACCCTAACCCTAACCGTACTCTAAACCTCACCCTAACCCTCACCCTAACACTAACCCGTACTGTAACCCTAACACGTACCATAACCCTAAACCTAACCCATACCCTAAAACTAAACCGTACCCTAAACATAACCCTAACCCTAAATCGTACCCTAACCCTAAGCCTAACACTGACCCTAACCCTAAACCTAACCCGTACCCTAAACCTAACCCATACCCTAACCCTAACTCTAATCCTAACCCATACTATAACCCTAACCCTAAAACTAACCCTAACCCTAATACTAACCCGTACTCTCACCCTATCCCTTAGCCTAAACCTAACCCTAACCATAACCCCTAACCCTAACCTTTACCCTAACCCGTACCCAAACGGTAAACCTAACCAGTACCCTAACACTAACCCAAACCCGTACTCTAACCCTAACCCCAACCCTAACCCTAACCCATACCCTAACAATAATTCTAACCCTAACCCTGACCCTAAAAATAACCCTAACCAGTACACTAACCCTAAACCTTTCCCTAACCGGTACCCTAAACCTAACCCTAATCCGTACCCTAACCCTAACCCATAACCTAAACCTAAACCTAACCCTAAACTTAACCTATACGCTAACCCTATCCCGTACCCTAATCCCAACCCTAACACGTAACTTAACCCTAAAACTAACCCTAAGCCTAACCCGTACATTAAACCTAACCCTAACCCTAACACTAACCCTATCCTGTACTCTAAACCTAACCCTAACCCTAAACCTAACCCTAAACCATACACTAACCCTAACCCTAACCCTAACCCTAACCCTAACACTAACCCGTACGCTAACCCTAACCCTAACCCTAACCCTAACACTAATCCTAACCCTACCTGTACCCTAACACTAACCCTAACCCTAACCCTGACCCTAAACCTAACCGTAACCATTACACTAACCCGTACCCTAACCCTAACCCTAACCCTAATCCATACCCTAACACTAACCCTAACCCTAACCCTGACCCTAAACCTAACCCTAACCCTAACACTAACCCTAAAACGTAACCTAACCCATACCCTAACCCAAACCCTAACCCGTACCCTAACACTAACACTAGCACTAACCCTGACACGTACCCTAACCTGTACCTTAACCCGTACCCTAACCCCAACCCTCACCCTAACCCATACCCTAATACTAACCCTAAACCTAACCCTGAACCGAAAGCTAACCCTAACCCTAACCCTAAACCGTACCCTAATCTAACCTTAACCCTAACCCTGACCATAACCCTAACCCTAACACATACCCTAAGCCTAACTCATACCCCAACCCTAACACTAAACCGTTCCTAACCCTACCCCGTACCCTAAACCTAACCCTATCCCTTGACCTAACCCGTAACCAAACCTATCCCGTAACCTAACCCTATGCCTAACCCGTACCCAAACCCTGACAGTAACCCTAAACCATACCCTAGCGCTAACCCTAACCCTAACCCTAACCGCACCCTTAACCTAAACCTAAACCTAAACCTAACCATAACCCTTACCCGTACCCTAACCCTAACCCATACCCTAACCCTAATTTAACCGTAACCCTGACCCATACCCTAACCCTAAACATAACCCGTACCCTAACCCAAACCCTAACCTTAACCCGTACCCTAACCCTAACACTAACCCTAAACCTAACCCTCAACTATACCTAACCCTAACCCGTACCCTAACACTAACCCGCATCCTACACCTAACCTTAACCCTAAACTTAACCCGTACGCTAACCCTATCCCGTACCCTAAACCTAAACCTAACCCGTACCCTAACCCTAACCCTAACCCTATCCGTACACTAACCCTAACCCTCAACCGAACACTAACCCTAAAACGTACTCTAACACTAACCCTAACCCTAAACCTAAACCTAACTGGAACTCTAACCCTAACCTTTACGCTAACACTAACCCTATCCTTAACACTAACCCTAACCCGTACTCTAACCCTATCCCGTAGCCTAACCCTAACTCTACCCTAACTCTTAACCCTAACTCTAAACCTAATGCTTAACCTAACCCGTACACAAACGGTAAACCTAACCCGTACCCTAACACTAACCCAAACCCGTACTCTAACCTAACCCTAAACCTAACCCTAACCATAAACCACAACCTAAACTTAACCCTAACCATAACCATAACCATAACCCTTAACCGTACCCTAACCCTAACCCACACCCTAACCCTATCCCTAACTTCAACCATAACCCTAACCTGTACCCTAACCCTAAAACTAACCTGTACCCTAACCCCAACCCTAACCCTAACCCATATCCTAACACTAACCCTAACCCTAACCCTGACCCTAAACCTAACCCTAACCCGTACACTAACCCTAACCCTAACCCTAACCCGCAACCTAAACCTAACCAGTACCCTAACCCTAACCCTTTCCCTAAACCTAACACTAACCCTAACCCGTACCCTAACCCTAACCCTAACCCTACCCCTAACCGTACTCTAAACCTAACCCTAACCCTCACCCTAACACTAACCAGTACTGTAACCCTAACCTGTAACATAACCCTAACCCTAACCCGTACCCTAACCCTAACCCTAACTCGTACCGTAATGCTAACCCTGACCCTAACCATAAACCTTAGCGTACCCTAACACTAACCCATAACCTTACACTAACCCTAACCTTAATCGTAATCCTAACCCGTATCCTAACCCTAAAAATAACCCGTACCCTAACCCCAACCCTAACCGTAACCCGTGCCATAACCCTATCCCTAACCGTAATCCTGACCCTAAACCTAACCCTAACCCGTACCCTAACCCTAACCCGCACCTAAACCTAACCCTAACCCGTACCCTGAACCTAACCCGTAACCTAACCTAACCCTAACCCTAAACTTAACCCGTACCCTAAACCTAACCCTAACCCGTACCCTTACCATAACCCTAACCCTAACCCTTTCCGTACACTAACCCTAACCCTAACCCTAACACTAACCTTAACCCGAACTCTAACGCTAACCCTAACCCTAAACCTAACCCTAATCCGTAGTCTAACCCTAACCCGTACCCTTACACTAACACTTACCCTAACCCTAAACCTAACCCGTGCCCTAACCCTAAACGTAACCCTAACCCGTACCCAAACCCTAAACCTAACACATACCCTAACTTTAACCCTAACCCATCCCTAATCCTAACCCGCACACTAAATCTAACCCTAACCCTAGACCTAACACGTACACTAACCCTATCCCGTACCGTAACCTTAACCCTTTCCCGTACCGTAACCCTAAAACTAACCCTAACCCTACCTAACCCGAACCCTGACCCCAACACTAACGAGTACCCTAACCCTACCCGTACCCTAACCCAAACTCTAACCCTAACCGCTAAACCTAAACCTAACTCTAACCCTTACCTAAACCCTACCCAAAGGGTAAACCTAACCCGTACCCTAACACTAACCGAAAACCGTACTCTAAAGCTAACCCTAACCCTAACCCAAACCCTAAACCGCACCGTACACTTAAACCTAACCCTAACCCAAACCATAACCCTTAACCGTAACCTAAACCTAATCCAAAACTTAACCCTAACCGTAACCTTAACCGTAACCCTAACCCGTAACCTAACCTTAAAACTAACCCGTACCCTCACCCCAACCCTAACCCAAACCCGTAACCTAACACTAACCCTAACCCTAACCCTGACCCTAAACCTAACCCTAACCCTTTCATTAACCCTAACCCTAACCCTAACCCGCACCCTAAACCTAACCCTAACACGTACCGTAACCCTAAACCGTAACCTAAACCTAACCCTAACCCTAAACTTAACCCGCACACTAAACCTAACCCGTACCCTAAATCTAACCCTAACACGTATCCTAACCCTAAACCTAACCCTAAGCCTAACCCGTACATTAACCCTAAGCCTAAAACTAACCCTACTCCGTACTCTAACCCTAACCATAAACCTAACCCTAACCCGTACCCTAACCCTAACCCTAACCCTAACCCTAACACTAACCCTAAACCGTATTCTAACCCTAACCCTAACCATACTCTAACCCTAACACTAAACCATACACTAACCCTCACCCGTACTGTAAACCTAACTCACACCATAACCCTAAACCTAAACCGTACCCGAACCCTAACCCTAACTCGTTCCCTAACCCTAACCCTAAACCTGACACTAAATCTAACCCTAACCGGTACCCTAAGCCTAACCAATACCCTAACCCTAAACCTAATCCTACACTAACCCTAAACCGTACCCTAAACCTAACCCTAACCCTTGACCTAACCCGTACCCAACACTATCCCATAACCTAACCCTAACCCTAACCCGTACCCAAACCGTAACAGTAACCCTAACCCATACCCTAGTGCTAGCCCTAACCCTAACCCTAAACCTAAACCTCACCCTAAACCTAAACCTAAACCTAACCCTAACCCTAACTCTGACCCTAAACCTAACCGTAACCCGTAACCTAAACCTAACCCTAACCCTAAACTTAATGCGTACACTAACCCTATCCCGTACCCTAAACCTAACCCTATCCCGTACCCTAACCCTAACCCTAACTCTAACCCTATACGTACACTAACTCTAACCCTAACCCTAACACTAACCCTAACCAGTACTCTAACCCTAAACCTAACCCTAACCCGTACTCTAACCCTAACTCGTACCCTAACACTAACACTTACCCTAACCCTAAACCTACCCCGTACCCTAACCCTAAACGTAACCCTAAACCGTACCCAAACACTAACCCTAAAACGTACCCTAACCCTAACCCTAACCCGCACACTAAACCTAACCCTAACCCTAGACCTAACACGTAAACTAAACCTATCCCTTACCAAAACCTTAACCGTAACACGTACCATAACCCTAACATTAACGCTAAACCTAACCCTAACCCTAACCCTAAACCTAACACGTACACTAACCCTAACCCGAACCCTAACCCTAACCCGTACCCTAAACCTACCCGGAGCCTAACCCTAACTCTAACCCTCACCCCTAAACCTAACCCTAAAACTAACCCTTACCCTAACACGTACCCAAATGGTAAACCTAACCCGTACCCTAACACTAACCCAAACCCGTTCTCTAACCCTAACCCTAACCCTAACCCGCACCTTAAACTTAACTCTAACCCTAACCCAAACCATAACCCTTAAAAATAACCTAACCCTAACCCATAACCTAACCCTAAACCTATCCTTAACCATAACCCTAACCTGTACCCTAATCCTAAAACTAACCCGTACCCTAACCCCAACCCTAACCCTAATCCGTACTCTAACACTAACCCTAACCCTAACCCTGACCCTAAACCTAACCCTAACCCTTACACTAACCCTAACCCTAACCCTAACCCGGACCCTAAACCTGCCCTAAGGCGTACCTTAACCCTGACCCGTAACCTAAACCTCACCCTAACACTAAAGTTAACCCATAAGTTAACCCTATCCCGTACCCTGAACCTAACCACAAACCGTATCTTAACCCTAAACCTAACTCTAAGCCTAACCCGTATATTAAACTTAACCCTAACACTAACCCTAACCTGTACCCTAAACCTAACACATACCCTAACATATAACCCTAAACCTAACCCTAACCCTAACCCTAACCCTTGACCTAACCCGTACCCAATCCTATACCGTACCCTAACCCTAAACCTAACCCGTACCCAAACCCTAACACTAACCCTAACCCATACCCTAGGGCTAACCCAAACCCTAACTCTAAGCCTACCACGCACCCTAATCCTAAACCTAACCCTAACCCTAACCATAATCCTAACCCGTACCCTAACCCTAACCCATAACCTAACAAGAACCCTAACTTAAACAAAAACCTAACCCGTACCCTAACCCTAAAACTAACCCGTACTCTAACCCCAACCCTAACACCAACCAGTACCATAACCCTATCCTTAACCCTAACCATGACCCTAAACCTAACCAAAACCCGTACCCTAACCCTAACCCGCACCTAAACCTAACCCTAACCCGTACCCTGAACCTAACCCGTAACCTAACCTAACCCTAACCCTAAACTTAACCCGTACCCTAAACCTAACCCTAACCCGTACCCTTACCATAACCCTAACCTAACACTACCCTAAACAGTAATCTATCCCTAAACCTAACCCTAATCCTAACCCTAACCCGTACTCTAACCCTAACCTGTACCCTAACACTAACCCTTACCCTTGCCCTAAACCTAACCCATACCCTAACCCTAAACCTAAACCTATATCGTACGCAAACCATAACCCTAACACGTACCTTAACCCTAACCCTAACCCTAACCCGCACAGTAAACCTAAACCTAACCCTAGACCTAACACGTAAACTAAATGTATCCCATACCGAAACCTTAACCCTAACCCGTACCGTAACCCTAACACTAACCCTAACCCTAACAAGTACACTAACCCTAACCCGAAACCTAACCCTAACCTGTACCCTAACCCTACCCGTAGCCTCACCCTAACTCTAACCCTAACCCTTAACCCTAATCCTAACCCTTACCCTAACCCGTACCCAAATGGTAAACCTAACCCGTACCCTAACACTAACCCAAACACGTACTCTAACCCTAACCGTAACCCTAACCCGCACCTTAAATGTAACTCTAACCCTAACCCAAACCATAAACCTTAACCGTAACCTAACCCTAACCTATACCCTAACCCTTACCCTAACCTTAACCATAAACCTAAACTGTACCCTAACCCGAAAACTAACCCGTACCCTAACCCCAACCCTCACCCTAACCCGTACTCTAACACTAACTCTAAACCTAACCGTAACCCGTACCCTAACCCTAACCTGTAAAATAAACCAAACCCTAACCCTAAACTTAACCGTATGCTAACACTATCCTGTACCCTGAACCTAACCCTAACCCGTATCCT
This sequence comes from Urocyon cinereoargenteus, assembly GCA_032313775.1. Classification (NCBI taxonomy): domain Eukaryota; kingdom Metazoa; phylum Chordata; class Mammalia; order Carnivora; family Canidae; genus Urocyon; species Urocyon cinereoargenteus. The sequence goes on from JAVLSZ010000081.1 coordinate 1,432,935, forward strand.
AACCCTAAACCTAACCCTAAGCCTAACCTGTACATTAACCCTAACCTTAACCCTAACACTAACCTTACCCCGTACTTTAACCCTAACCCTAACCCTAACCCTAACCCTAAAACTAACCCTAACCCGTACCCTATCCCTAACACGTAACCTAACCATAACCCTAACCCTAAACCTAACCCGCACACTAAACCTAACACTAACCCTAGACCTAACACGTACACTAACCTTATCCCGTACCGTAAACTTAACTCTAACCCGTACCGTAACCCTAACACTAACCCTAACCCTAACCTTAACACTAACCCTAACCCGTACACTAACCCTAAACCGAACCCTAACCCTAACCCTAACCCGTACCCTAACCCTACCCCTACCCTAACCCTAACTCTAACCCTAACGCCTAACCCCTACCCTAATCCTAACCCTTAACCTAACCCGTACCCAAACGGTAAACCGAACCCGTACACTAACACTAACCCAAACCCGTACTCTAACCCTAACCCTAACCTTAACCCGCAACCTAAACTTAACCCTAACCCTAACCCAAACCATAACCCTTAAACGTAACCTAACACTAAACCATACCCTAACCCTAACCCTAACCTTAACCATAACCCTAACCTGTACCCTAACCCTAAATCTAACCCGTAACCTAACCCTAACCCTAACCCTAACCCTTATTCTAACACTAACCTTCACCCTAACCCTGACCCTAAAACTACCCTAACCCTTACACTAACCCTAACCCTAACCTGGACCCTAAACCTAACCCTAACCCATACCCTAACACTAACCCGTAACCTAAACCTAACGCTAACCCAAAAGTTAACCCGTACGCTAACCCTAACCCGTACCCTGAACCTAACCCTAAACCGTATCCTAATCCTAAACCTAACCCTAAGCCTAACTCGTACATTAACCCTAACCCTAACCCTAACAATAACCCTACCCCGTACTTTAACCCTAACCCTAACCCTAACCCTTACCCTATCCCTAACCCTAACCCTAAGCCTGACCCTAAGTTTAACCCTAACCCGTACCCTAAACCTAACCCGTACCCTAACCCTAACACTAACCCGGACCCTAAACCTAACACTAAGCCTAACTCGCACCCTAAGCCTAACCCTAACCCTAACCCTGACCCTAACCCTAACCCTAACCTTAACCGTAACCCTAACCCATACCCTAACCCTAAAATTTACCCGTACCCTAACCCCAACCCTACCCTAACCCGTACCATAACCCTATCCCTAACCCTAACCCTGACCCTAAAACCAACCATAACCGGTACCCTAACCCTAACCCGCACCAAACCTAACCCTAACACGTACCATAACCCTAACCTGTAACCTAAACCTAACCCTAACCCTAAACTTAGCGCATACACTAACCCTTACCCATACCCTAAACCTAACCCTAACCCGTACACTAACCCTAACCCTAACCCTAACCCTATCTGTACACTAACACTAACACTAACCCTAACCAGTACTCTAACCCTAAACCTAACCCTAAACCTAACCCTAACCCGTACTCTAACCCTAACCCGTACCCTAACACTAACAATTACCCTAACCCTAAACCTCACCCGTACCCTAACCCTAAATGTAACCCTAACCCGTACCCAAACCCTAACCCTAACACGTACCCTAACCCTAACCCTAACACGCACACTAAACCTAACCCTAACCCTAGACCTAACACGTAAACTAAACCTATCCTGTACCGAATCTTAACCCTAACCCGTACCGTAAACCTAACCCTAACCCTAACCCTAACCCTAACCCTAACCCTAATGCGTACCCTAACCCTAACCGTAGCCTAATCCTAACTCTAAACCTTACCCCTAACTCTAAGCCTAACCCTAACCCTTACCCTAACCCATACCAAAAGGGTAAACCTAACCCGTACCCTAACACTAAACCAAACCCGTACTCTAACGCTAACCCTAACCCTAACCCACACCTTAAACTTAACTCTAACCATAACCCAAACCATAACCCTTAACCGTAACCTAACCCTAACTCATAACCTAACCCCAACCCTAACCTTAAACATCACACTAATCCGTACCATAACCCTAAAACTAAACCGTACCCTAACCCCAACCCTAACCCTAACCCGTACCCTAACACTAACCCTAACCCTAACCCTGACCCTAAACCTAACCCTAACCCTTACACTAACCCTAACCCTAACCCAACTCGCACTCTAAACCTAACCCTAACACGTACCCTAACCCTAACCCGTAACCTAAACCGAAACAAACCCTAAACTTAACCCGTTCGCTAACCCTATCCCGTAACCTAAAACTAACCCTACCCCGTACTCTAACCCTAACCCTAACCCGAACCCTAACTCATAACCTAAACCTAACCCTAAACCTGACTCGTACCATAAACCTAACCCTAAAACTGACCCTAACCCTATCCTTAACCCGTACCCTAAACCTAACCTAACCCATACCCTAACCCTAACCCTAAACCTAACCCTAACCTTAACCCGTACCCTAAACCTAAACCCAACCATTGACCTAACCCGTACCCAACCCTATCCCGTACACTAACCCTAACCCTAACTCGTACCCAAACCCTAACAGTAACCCTAAACCATACCCTAGCGCTAACCCTTACCCTAACCCTAAACCTAACCCGTACCCTAACCCTAAATGTAACCCTAACCCGTACCCAAACCCTAACCCTAACACGTACCCTAACCCTAACTGTAACCCTAACCCTCACCCGCACACTAAATCTAACCCCAACCCAAACCTAACACGTAAACTAAACCTATCCCATACCGAAACCTTAACCCTAACCCGTAACGTAACACTAACACTAACCCTAACCCTAACCCTAACCGTAACCCGTACACTAAAACTAACCCGAACCCTAACCCTAACCCTAACCCTTACCTAACCCTACCCGTAGCCTAACCCTAACTCTAACCCTAACCTCTAACCCTAACCCTAACCCTTACCCTAACCCGTACCCAAATGGTAAACCTAACCCGTACCCTAACACTAACCCAAACCCGTACTCTAACCCTAACCCTAACCCTAACCCGCACCTTAAACTTAAACCTAACCCTAACCCAAACAATAACCCTTAACCGTAACCTAACCCTAACCCATACCCTAACCCTAACCCTAACCTTAAACATAACCCTATCCTGTACCCTAACCCTAAAACTAACCCGTAACCTAACCCCAAACCTAACCCTAACCTGTACTCTAACACTAACCCTAACCATAAGACTGACCCTAAACCTAACCTTAACCCATACAGAAACCCTAACCCTAAACCTAACTTGGACCCTACACCTAACCCTAACGCGTACACTAACCCTAACCCGTAACCTAAACCTAACCCTAACCATAAAGTTAACCCATACGCTAACCTATCCCGTACCCTGAACCTAACCCTAAAGCGTATCCTAACCCTAAATCTAACCCTAAGCCTAACCCGTACATTAACCCTAACTCTAACCCTAACACTGAACCTACCCCGTAATTTAACCCTAACCCTAACCCTAACCTTAAACCTAAACCTAACCGTACCCTAACCCTAACCCGTAACCTAAACCTAACACTAACTCTAAACTTAACCCGTACGATAACCCTATCCCGTACCCTGACCTAACCCTAACCCGTATCCTAAACCTATACCTAACCCTAAGCATAACCCGTACATTAACCCTAACCCTAACCCTAACCCTAACCCATACCCTAACCCTAACCCTAACCCTAAGCCTGACCCTAACCCTAACCCTAAACTGTACCCTAAACCTAACCCGTACCCTAACCCTAACCGTAACCCGTACCCTAAACCTAACACTAACCCTACCTCGTACCCTAACCCTAACCCTAACCCTAACCCTGACCCTAACCCTAACCTAACCCTAACCCTAACACGTACCCTAACCCTAACCCTAACCCTAACCCTAACCCTTACCCTATCCCGGACCCAAATGGTAAACCTAACCCGTACCCTAACACTAACTCAAACCCGTACTCTAACCCTAACCTGCACCCTAAACTTAAACCTAACCGTAACCCAAACCATAACCCCAAACCGTAAACTAACCCTAACCCATACCCTAACCCTAACCATAACCCTAACCTTAACCATAACCTTAACCCATACCCTAACCCTAAACCTAACCCGTACCCTAACTCCCACCATAACCCTAACCCGTACCCTAACACTAACCCTAACCCTAACCCTGACCCTAAATCTAACCCTAAACCTTACACTAATCCTAACCCTAACCCTAACCCGCACCCTAAACCTAACCCTAACCCGTACCCTAACCCTAACACTAACCCTAAACTTAACCCGTACGATAACCCTATCCCGTACCCTGACCTAACCCTAACCCGTATCCTAAACCTATACCTAACCCTAAGCATAACCCGTACATTAACCCTAACCCTAACCCTAACCCTAACCCGTACCCTAACCCTAACCCTAACCCTAAGCCTGACCCTAACCCTAACCCTAACCTGTACCCTAAACCTAACCCGTACCCTAACCCTAACCGTAACCCGTACCCTAAACCTAACACTAACCCTACCTCGTACCCTAACCCTAACCCTAACCCTAACCCTGACCCTAACCCTAACCTAACCCTAACCCTAACACGTACCCTAACCCTAACCCTAACCCTAACCCTAACCCTTACCCTATCCCGGACCCAAATGGTAAACCTAACCCGTACCCTAACACTAACTCAAACCCGTACTCTAACCCTAACCTGCACCCTAAACTTAAACCTAACCGTAACCCAAACCATAACCCCAAACCGTAAACTAACCCTAACCCATACCCTAACCCTAACCCTAACCCTAACCTTAACCATAACCCTAACCCATACCCTAACCCTAAACCTAACCCGTACCCTAACTCCCACCATAACCCTAACCCGTACCCTAACACTAACCCTAACCCTAACCCTGACCCTAAATCTAACCCTAAACCTTACACTAATCCTAACCCTAACCCTAACCCGCACCCTAAACCTAACCCTAACCCGTACCCTAACCCTAACACTAACCCTAAACTTAACCCGTACGATAACCCTATCCCGTACCCTAAACCTAACACTAACCAGTATCCTAACCCTAAACCTAACCCTAAGCCTAAACCGTACATTAACACAAACCCTAACCCTAACACTATCCCTACATCGTACCCTAAGCCTAACCCTAACCCTAACCCTAACCCGTACCCTAACACTAACCTTAACCCTAACCCTAAAACTAACCCTACCCCGGACTCTAATCCTAACCCTAACCCTAACCCTAACCCTAACCCAAACACTTACCCTAACACTAACACTAACCCTAACACGTAATCTAACCCTAACCCTAACCTTAACCGTACTCTAACAGTAACCCTAAGGCTAACCCTAACCCTAACCCGTACTGTACCCTAACCCGTACCATAACCCTAAACCTAACGCGTACCCTAAACGTATCCCTAAATCGTACCCTAACCCTAACCCTAACCCTGACCATAGCCCTAACCCTAACCCTGACCCTAACCCTAACCCTAACCCGTACCCTAAGCCTAACCCATACCCTAAACCTAATCCTAAACCTAACCCTAACCCTAACCCATACCCTAAACCTAAACCTAACCCTTGACCTAACCCGTACCCAAACCTATCCCGTACCCTAACCCTAACCCTAACCCGTACCCAAAACCTAACCCTAACTCTAACCCTGACCGTAAACCTAACCCTAACCCATACCCTAACCCTAACCCACACCTAAACCTAACCCTAACCCATACCCTAACCCTAACCCATAACCTAAACCTAACCCTAACCCTAAACTTAACACGTACACTAACCCTATCTGGTACCCTAAACCTAATCCTAACACGTACCCTAACCCTAACCCTAACCTTAAACCTATCCGTACACTAAACCTAATCCTAACCCTAATACTAAACTTAACCTGTACTCTAACCCTAACCCTAACCTTAACCTAACCCTAACCCGTACTCTAACCCTATTCCATACACTAACACTAATCCTTACCAACCCTAACCCTAAAACTGACCCTAACCCGTACTCTAAACCTATCCCGTACCCTAACACTAACACTTACCCTAACCCTAAACATAACCCGTACCTTAACCCTAAACGTAACCCTAAACCGTACCCAAACCCTAACCCTAACACGTACCCTAACCCTAACCCAAACCCTAACCCACACCCTAACCCTAACCAGTGCTGTATCCCTAAACCATACCATAACCCTATCCCTAAACCATACCCTAAACCTAACCCTAACTCTTATCCTAACCCTAAACATAACCCTAAGGCTAACGCATACATTAACCCTAACCCTAACACTAACACTAACCCTACCCCATACTATAAACCTAACCCTAACCCTAACCCTAACACTAACCCTAACCCGTACTCTAACCCTAACCCTAACCGTACTCTAACCTAACACTAACCCTCACCCTAACACTAACCCGTACTGTAACCCAAACCCGTACCATAACCCTAACCCTAACCCGTACCCTAACCCTAACCCTAACTCGTACACTAACCCTAACCCTGACCCTAACCCTAACCGTACTCTAACCCTAACCCTAACCCTCACCCTAACACTAACCCGTACTATAAACCTAACACGTACCATAACCCTATCCCTAACCCGTACCCTAAACCTAAACCGTACCCTAAACCTAACCCTAACCCTAAATCGTACCCTAACACTAAGCCTAACACTGACCCTAACCCTAAACCTAACCCGTACCCTAAACCTAACCCGTACCCTAACCCTAACTCTAATCCTAACCCATACTATAACCCTAACCCTAAAACTAACCCTAACCCTAATAACCCGTACTCTCACCCTATCCCTTAGCCTAAACCTAACTCTAACCATAACCACTAACCCTAACCTTTACCCTAACCCGTACCAAAACGGTAAACCTAACCCGTACCCTAACACTAACTCAAACCCGTACTCTAACCCTAACCCCAACCCTAACCCTAAACCATACCCTAACAATAATTCTAACCCTAACCCTGACCCTAAAAATAACCCTAACCAGTACACTAACCCTAAACCTAACCCTAATACGTACCCTAACCCTAACCCGTAACCTAAACCTAAACCTAACCCTAAACTTAACCCGTACGCAAACCATATCCTGTACCCTAATCCTAACTCTAACCCGTAACTTAACCCTAACACTAACCCTAAGCCTAACCCGTACATTAAACCTAACCCTAACCCTAACACTAACCCTATCCTGTACTCTAACCCTAACCCTAAACCTAACCCTAAACCTAAACCGTACACTAACCCTAACCCTAACCCTAACCCTAACACTAACCCGTACTCTAACCCTAACCCTAACCCTAACCCTAACACTAATCCTAACCCGTACTCTAACCCTAACCCTAACCCTCATCCTAACCCTAACCTATACTGTAACCCTAACACGTAACATAACCCTAACCCTAACCCGTACCATAAAACTAACCCTAACCCTTGACCTAACCCGTAGCCAACCCTATCCCGTACCCTAACCCTAAACCATACCCTACACTAAATCTAACCTTAACCGTAACCCTAACCCGTACCCTAACCCTAAAACTAACCCGTACCCTAACCCCAACCCTAACCCTAACCCTTACCATAACCCTATTTCTAACCCTAACCCTGATCCTAAACCTAAACCTAACCCATACCCTGACCCTAAGCCGCACCTAAAACTAATCCTAACCCGTACCTTAAACCTAACCCTTAACCTAAACCTAACCCTAACCATAAACTTAACCCGTACACTAACCCTATCCCATTCCCAAAACCTAACACTAACCCGTCCCCAACCCTAACCCTAACCCACACACTAACACTAACCCTAACCCTAACCCTGACCCTCAACCTAACCCTAACCCGTACACTAACCCTAACCCTAACCCTAACCCTAACCTGCACCCTAAACCTAACCCTAACCAGTACCCTAAAGTTAACCCGTAACCTAACCTTAAACCTAACCCTAAGCCTAACACGTACATTAACCCTAACCCTAACCCTAACACTAACCCTACCCCGTACTCTAACACTAACCCTAACCCTAAAACTAACCGTACTCTAACCTTAACCCTAAGCATCAACCTAACCCTAACCCATACTGTATCCCTAACACATAACATAACCCTAACCCTAACCCGTACCCTAACCCTAACCCTAACTCGTACCCTAACCCTAAACCTGACCCTAAACCTAACCCGTACCCTAACCTAAACCGTATCCTAAACCTAACCCTAATCCTAACCCGTACCCTAAACCTGACACTAACCCTAACACATACCCTAACCCTAACCCTAACCCTGACCCTAACCCTAACCCTACCCCGTACCCTAAACCTAACCCATACCCTAACCCTAAACCTAACCCGAACCTAACCCGTACACTAAACCTAACCCTAACCCTTAACCTAACCCGTACCCAACCCTATCTCGTACCCTAAACCTAACCCTAACACGTACCCAAACCCTAAGAGTAACCCTAACCCATAGCCTAGAGCTAACCCTACCCTAACCCTAAGCCTAACCCGCACCCTTAACCTAAACATAACCCTAACACTAACCATAACCCTTACCCGTACCCTAACCGTAACCCATACCCTAACACTAACCCTAACTTTAACCGTAACACTAACCCGTACCCTAACCATAACCCTAACTCGTACACTAACCCTAACCCTAACCCTAAACCGTACCTTAAACCTAACCCGCACCCTAACCCTAACCCTAACCCTAAAGAGTACCCTGAACCTAACCCTAACCCTAACTCATACACTAACACTAACCCTGACCCTAACCCGCACCCTAAACCTAAAACTAACCCTAACCCTAACCATAACACTTACCCGTACCCTATCCCTAACCCATACCCTAACCCTAGCCCTAACCTTAACCGTAACCCTAACCCGTACCCTAACCCTAAAACTAACCCGTACCCTAACGCCAACCCTAACCCTAACCCGTACCATAACCCTATCCGTAACACAAACCCTGACCCTAAACCTAACCTTAACCCGTAACCTAACCCTAACCCGTACCCTAAAACTAACCATCACCTAAACCTAACCCTATCCCGTGCCTTAAACCTAACCCTAATCCGAACCCTAAACCTAACCCAAAAGCGAACCCGATCCGTACACTAATAACCCTAACCCTAACCCTAACACTAATCCTAACCCATACTCTAACCCTAAACTTAACCCTAAACCTAACCCTAACTCGTACTCTAACCCTAACCCGTACCCTAACACTAACCCTAACCCTCACACTAACCTTAACCCGTATCTAACCCTAAACCTAACCCTAACTCTAACCCTAACCCGTACTATAACCCTAACCCTAACCCTAACCCTAACCCATACCCTAACCCTTACCCAAACGGTAAACCTAACCCGTATCCTAACACTAACCCAAACCGTACTCTAAGCCTAACCCTAATTCTAAACATAACCCTTAACCGTACCTTAACCCTAACCCACACCCTAACATAACCCTAAATTTAACCATAACCCTAACACGTACTCTAACCCTAAAACTCACCCGTAACCTAACCCTGACCCTAAACCTAACCCTAACCCGTACACTAACCCTAACCCGTAACCTAAACCAAACCCTAACCCTAAGCTTAACCCGTACTCTAAACCTATTCCGTACCCTAAACCTAACCCTAACCCATAACCTAACCCTAAACCTAACCCTACGCCTAACCCGTACTTTACCCTCACCCTAACCCTAACACTAACCCTACCCCGTACTCTAACCCTAACCTAACCCTAAACCTAAACCTAAACCATACCCTAACCCTAACCCTAAACCTTTCCCTAACCCTAACACTAACACTAACCTTACTCCGTACTCTAACCCTAACTCTAACACTAACCCTAACCCTATTCATTCTCTAACCCTAACCCTAAAACTCACCCTAACCCTAACCTGTACTGTAACCCTAACCCGTAACATAACCCTAACGCTAACCCGTACCCTAAACCTAAACGTACCCTAACCCTAACCCTAACCCTAACCCGTACCTTAAACCTAACCCGTACCATAACCCTAACCCTAACCCTAACCCGTACCCTAAACCTAACCCTAACCCTAACTCGTACCTTAACCCTAACCCTGACCCTAACCCGCACCCTAAACCTAAAACTAACCTTAACCTTAACCATAACACTTACCCGTACCCTAACCCTAAACATTCCCCTAAACCTAACCCTAAACCTGACCATAAACCTAAACCTAAATTGTACCCTAGCCCTAACCCTAATCCTTCCCCTAAACCTAACCCTAACACTGACCATAACCCTAATCCTAAACGGTTCCCTAAACCTAAACCGTACCTTAACCCTAACCCTAAACCTAACCCGTACCCTAACCTAAACATAACGCGAACCCGTACCCAAACCCTAAACCTAACACGTACCCTATCCCTAACCTTAGCCCGCACACTAAACCTAACCCTAACCCTAGACCTGACACGTAGACTAACTCTATCACGTACCCTAACCTTAACCCTAACCAGTACCGTAACCCTAACACTAACCCTAAACCTAAATCTAACCCTAACTCTAATCCTAACCCGTACACTAACCCTAACTCGAACACTAACTCGAAACCTAACATATACCCTAACCCTACCCGTAGCCTAACCCTAACTAACCCTAAACCTAAACCTATTCCTTACCCTATCCCGTACCCAAACGGTAAACCTAACCCATAAACTAACACTAACCCAAACCCGTACTCTAACCCTAACCCTAACCCTAATCCTAACCCGCACCCTAAACTTAACCCTAACCCTATTCCAAACCATAACCCTTAACCATAACCTAACCCTAACCCATAGCCTAACCCTAACCATAACCTTAACTGTAACCCTGACCCGTACCCTAACCCTAAAACTAACCCGCACCCTAACACCAACCCTAACCCTAAGCCTGACCCTAAACCTAACCCTAAACCTTACACTAACCATAACCCTAACCCTAACCCGCACCCTAACCCTAACCCGTAACCTAAACCTAACCCTAAACCTAAACTTAACCAGTACGCTAACCCTATCCCGTACGCTGAACCTAACCCTACCCGTATCCTAACCCTAAATCTAAACCTGAGCCTAACCCGTACATTAAACCTAAACCTAACCCTAACATTAACCCTACCCCGTACTCTAACCCTTACCCTAACCCTAAACCTAAACCGTTCCCTAACCCTAACCCTAATCCTTACCCTAACCCTAACACTAACACTAACCCGTACTCTACTCCCTAAACCTAACCCTAAACCTAACCCTAACACTAACCCTAACCTGTACTCTAACCCTAACCCTAACCATCACCCTAACCCTAACCCGTACTGTAACCCTAACCTGTAACCTAAACCTAACCCTAAACCTAATTTTAACCAGTACACTAAACCTAGCCCGTAACCTAAACCTAACCCTAATGCGTACCCTAACCCTAAACCTAAACCTAACCCTAACTCTAACCTGTACCCAATACATAATCCTTTCCGTAACCCTAACACTAACCCTAACCCGTACTCTAACCCTAACCCTAACCCTCAACCTAACCGTAACCCGTACTGTAACCCTAACCCGTATCATAACCCTAACCCTAACCCGTACCCTAACCCTAACCCTAACTCGTACCCTAATCATAACCCTGACCCTAACACTAACCATAAACCGTACCCTAAACGTAACCCTAACTCTAACTTGTTCCCTAACCCTAACCCTAACCCTAACCCTTACCCTAACCCTAACCCTAACCCATATCCTAAACCTAACCCTAACCCTAAAACTAACCCTAACCATAAACCGTACCCTAAAACTAACCCTAACCCTTGACCTAACCCGTACCCTAACCCTAACCCGTACCCAAAACCTAACATTAACCCTAACCCATACCCTAGCGCTAACCCTAACACTAACCCTAGGCCTAATCCGCACCCTAAACCTAACCCTAACCCTAACCCTAACCATAAACCTTACCCGTACCCTAACCATAACCCATACCCTACACTAACCCTAACCTTAATCGTAACCCTAACCCGTACCCTAACCCTAAAACTAACCCGTACCCTAACCCCAACCCTAACCCTAACCCGTACCATAACCCTATCCCCAACGCTAACCCTGACCCTAAACCTAACCCTAAACCGTAGCCTAACCCTAACCCTAAACCTAAACCTAACCCTAACCCGTACACTAACCCTAACCCGAAACCTAACCTTAACGCTAATCCGTACCATAACACTCACGCATACCCTAACCCTAACCTTAACCATAACCGTGACCTGTACCCTAACCATAAAACTAACCCGTACCCTAACACCAACCCTAACCCTAACCCGTATCCTAACCCTAAAGCTAACCCGTACCCTAACCCCAAACCTAACCCTAACCCGTACCATAACCCTATCCCTAACACTAACCCTGACCCTAAACCTAACCCTAAACCGTACCCTAACCCTAACCCTAACCCTAACCCTAAAACTCACCTAAAACTAACCCGTACCCTAACCCTAACCTGTAACCTAAACCTAACCCTAATCCTAAACTTAACCCGTACGCTAACCCTAGCCCGAACCCTAAACCTAAACGTAAACTGTACCCTAACCCTAACCCTAACCCTATCCGTACACTAAACCGAACCCTAACTCTAAGCCTAACCCGTAGTATAACCCAAACCCTAACCCTTACCCTATCCATAACCCTAACCCTTACTCTAACAGTATCCCGTAGCCTATCCCTAACTCTAATGGTAAAGCCTAACCCTAACCCTAACCCTAACCCTTACCCAAACCCGTAGCCAAACGGTATACCTAACCCGTACCCTAACACTAAACCAAACCCGTACTCTAACCCTAACCCTAACGCTAACCCTAAACTGCACCCTAAACATAACCCTAACCCTAACCCTAACCATAAACCTTTACCGTACCCTAACTCTAACCCACACACTAACCCTAAACCTAACCCGTACTGTAACCCTAACCCCTAACTTTAACAGTAAACCTAACGCATACCCTAACCCTAAAACTAACCCGTACCCTAACCACAACCCTAAACCTGACCCATACCCTAACCCTAACCCTTAACCGCACCCTAAACCTAACCCTAACCCGTACCCAAACCCTAAACCGTACACTAAACCTAGCCCTAAACTGTAACCTAACCCTAAACCTAACCCTAAGCCTAACCCATACATTAACCCTAACCCTAACCCTAACACTAACCCTACCCCGTACTCTAACCCTAACCCTAACCCTAAACTTAAACTGTACCCTAACCTTAACCCTAACCCTAATACCAACACTAACCCGTACTCTAACCCTAAACCTAACCCTAACCCTAACCCTAACACTAACCCTAACCCGTACTCTAACCCTTACCCTAACCCTCACCCTAACCCTAACCAGTACTGTAACCCTAAACCATAACATAACCCTAACCCTAACCAGTACCCTAACCCTAACCATAACTCGTTCCCTAACCCTAACCCTGACCCTAACACTAACCCTAACTCGTAACCTAAACCTAACGCGTACCCTAACCCTAACCCTAACCCTAACCAGTACACTAAACCTAACCCTAACCCTAACTCGTACCCTAACCCTAACCCTAACCCTGACCCTAAACATAACCCTAACCCGTACCCAAACCTAACCAATACCCTATTCCTAACCTTAAACATAACCCTAACCCTAACCCGTTTCGTAAAACTAACCTAAACCTTGACCTAACCCGTAGCCAACCGTATCCCATACCCTAACCCTAAACCTAACCTGTACCCAAACCCTAAGAGTAACCCTAACCCATACCCTAGGGCTAACCCTAACCATAACCTAAGCCTAAACCGCACCCTAACCCTAAACCTAACCCTAACCCTAAATATAACCCTTACCCGTACCTTAACTCTAAACCAAACCCTACACTAACCCTAACCTTAACCGTAACCCTAACCCGTACCCAAACCCTAAAACTAACCCATACCCTAACCCCAACCCTAACCCTAACCCGTACCATAACCCTATTTCTAAACCTAACCCTGACCCTAAACCTAATCGTAACCCATACCCTGAACCTAAACCGCACCTAAACCTAATCCTAACCCGTAACCTAACCCTAACCCATAACCTAAACCTAACCCTAACCCTAAACTTAACCCGTATACTAACCCTATCCCGTTCCTAAACCTAACCCTAACCCGTACCCTAACCCTCACCCTAACTTTAACCATAACCATAACCTGTACCCTAACCCTAAAACTAACCCGTACACTAACCCCAACCCTAACCCTAACCCATACCCTAACACTAACCCTAACCTTAACCCTAACCCTAACCCTAACCCTAACCCTGACGCTCAACCTAAACGTAACCCATACAATAATCCTAACCCTAACCCTAACCCACATCCTAAACCTAACCCTAAACAGTACCCTAACGACAACTCATAACCTAACCCTAAACCTAACCCTAAGCATAACACGTACATTAACCCTAACCCTAACCCTAACACTCACCCTGCCCCGTACTCTAACCCTAACCCTAACCCGTTCCCTAACCCTAAACCTAACCCTTTCCCTAAACCTAACACTAACCCTAACCCGTACTCTAAACCTAACCCTAACCCTAACCCTAACCATACTCTAACCCTAACCCTAAGCCTCAACCTAAACCTAACCCATACTGTATCCCTAACCCGTAACATAACGCTAACCCTAACCCGTACACTAACCCTAACCCTAACTCATACCCTAACCCTAAACCTGACCTTAACCCTAACCCGTAACTAACCTAAACCATATCCTAAACATAACACTAACCCTACCCTAACCCTAACCCTAACCCTGACACTCAACCTAAACCTAACCCATACAATAATCCTAACCCTAACCCACACCCTAAACCTAACCGTAAACAATACCCTAACGACAACTCGTAACCTAACCCTAAACCTAACCCTAAGCCTAACACGTACATTAACCCTAACCCTAACCCTAACACTCACCCTACCCCGTACTCTAACCCTAACCCTAACCCGTGCCCTAACCCTTAACCTAACCCTTTCCCTAAACCTAACACTAACCCTAACCCGTACTCTAAACCTAACCCTAACCCTAACCCTAACCATACTCTAACCCTAACCCTAAGCCTCAACCTAAACCTAACCCATACTGTATCCCTAACCCATAACATAACGCTAACCCTAACCCGTACACTACCCCTAACCATAACTCATACCTTAACCCTAAACCTGACCCTAACCCAAACCCGTACACTAACCTAAACCGTATCCTAAACCTAACACTAACCCTAACCCATACCCTAAACCTAACCCTAACCCTAACCCTAACTCATACCCTAACCCTAACCCTAACCCTGACCCTAACCCTAACCCTAACCCGTACCCTAAACCTAACCCATACCCTAACCCTAAACCTAAACCTAACCCTAACCCTAACCCGTACCCTAAACCTAACCTTAAAACTTGACCTAACCCATACCCAACCCTATCTCATACCCTAAACCTAACCCTAACACGTACCCAAACCCTAACAGTAACCCTAACCCGTAACCTAGAGCTAACACTAACCCTAACCCTAAGCCTAACACGCACCCTAAACCTAAACGTAACCCTAACCCTAACCATAAACCTTACCCGTACCATAACCCTAAACCATACCCTAACACTAACCCTAACTTTAACCGTAACCCTAACCCGTACCCTAACCCTAAAACTAACCCATACCCTAAACCCATCCCTAACCCTAACCCGTAGCATTACCCTATCCCGAACCATAACCCTGACCCTAAACCTAACCCTAACCCATACCCTAACCCTAACCCGCACATAAACCTAATCCTAACCCGTACCCTAACACTAACCCGTAACCTAAACCTAACCCTAACCCTAAACTTAACGCGTACACTAACCCTATCCCGAACCCTAAACCTAACCCTAACCCATACCCTAACCCTAACCCTAACCCTAACCCTATCCGTACACTCACCCTAACCCTAACACTAACACTAAACCTAACCTGTACTATAAACCTAACCCTAACCCTAAACCTAACCCTAACCCGTACACTAACCCTAAAACTAACACGTACCATAACACTAGCCCTAACCCTAACCCTGATCCTAAACCTAACCATAACCCTTACACTAACCCTAACCCTAACCCTAACCCTAACCCTAAACCGCACCCTAAACCTAACCCTAACCCGTAACCTAACCCTAACCCTAACCCGTAAACTAAAACTAAGCCTTACTCTAAACTTAACCCCTGCGCTAAACCTATCCCGTACCATAAACCTAACCTTAACTCTTATCCTAACCCTAAACCTAACCCTAACCCTAACCCGAACCCAACACTGTCTCGTACCCTAAACCTAACCCTAACCCGTACCCAAACCCTAACTGTAACCCTAACCCATACCCTAGCGCTAAGCCTAACTCTAACCCTAAGCCTAACCCGCACCCTAAACCTAAACGTAACCCTAACCCTAACCATAACACTTACCAATACCCTAACGCTAACCCATACCCTAACACTAACCCTAAATTTAACCGTAACCCTAACCCGTACCCTAACCCTAAAACTAACCCGTACCCTAACCCCAACTCTAACCCTAACCCGTAATATGACTTTATCCCTAACCCTAACCCTGACCCTAAACCTAACCCTAACCCGTACCCTAACCCTAACCCGCACCTAAACCTAACCCTAACCCGTACCCTAAACTTAACCTGTAACCTAAACCTAACCCTAACCCTAAACTTAACCTGTACACTAACCCTATTCCGTACCCTAAACCTAACCCTAACCCGTACCCTAACCCGAACCCTAACACTATCCGTACACTAACCCTAACCCTAACACTAACACTAACCCTAACCTGTACTCTAAACCTCACCCTAACCCTAAACCTAACCCTAACCTGTACACTAAACCTAAAACTAACCCGTACCCTAACCCTAACCCTAACTCGTACCCTAACCCTAACCCTAACCTGTACCTTAAACCTAACCCGTAACCTAACCCTAACCCTAACCCGTACCCTAAACATAACCCTAAACCTAACTCGTACCCTAACCCTATCCCTGACCCTAACCCGCACCCTAAACCTAAAACTAAACCTAACCCTAACCATAACACTCACCCGTACCCTAACCCCAACCCTAACATAATCTGTACCATAACCCTATCCCTAACGCAAACCCTGAGCCTAAACCTAACCCTAACCCGTACCTTAACCCTAACCCTAACCCTAACACTAAACCTCACCTAAACCTAACCCTATCCCGTACCTTAAACCTAAACCTAACCCGTACCCTAACCCTAACCCGAACCCGAACCCGATCCGTACACTAACGCTAACCCTAACCCTAACCCTAACACTAACCCTAACCCGTACTCTAACACTAAACTTAACTCTAACCTAACCCTAACCCGTACTCTAACCCTAACCCGTACAGTAACACTAACCCTAAACCTCACACTAACCCTAACCTGTACTCTAAACCTAAACCTAACCCTAACTCTAACCCTAAACCCTAAACCTAACCCTAAACCTTGCCCTAACCTGTACCCGAACGGTAAACCTAACCCGTACCCTAACACTAACCCAAACCCGTTCTCTAAACCTAACCCTAACCCTAACCCTAAACCGCAATCTAAACACAACCCTAACCCTAAACATAACCCTTAACCGTACCCTAACCCTAACCCACACCCTAACATAACCCTAACTTTAAATGTAACCCTAACACATAACCTAACCCTAAAACTAATCCGTACCCTAACCCCAACTCTAACCATAACCCATACCCTAAAACGAACCCTAACCCTAACCCTGACCCTAAACCTAACCTTAACCCGTACACTAACCCTAACCCTAACCCATAACCTAAACCTAACCCTAAGCCTAAACATAACCCATACGCTAAACCTATTCCGTAACCTAAACCTAACCCTAACCCGTAACCTAACCCTAAACCTAACCCTAAGCCTAACCCGTACTTTAACCCTCACCCTAACCCTAACACTACCCCTACCCGTACTCTAACCCTAACCTAACCCTAACCCTAAACCTAACCCATTCCCTAACCCTAACCCTAACCCTTTCCCTAACCCTAACACTAACACTAACCTTACTCCGTACTCTAACCCTAACCCTAACCCTAACCTTACTCGTACTCTAAACCTAACACTAAAACTCACCCTAACCCTAACCCGTACTGTAACCCTAACCCGTAACATAACCCTAACCCTAACCGGTACCCTAACCATAACCCTAACTCGTACCCTAACCCTAACCCAGACTCTAACCCTAACCCGTACCATAAACCTAACCTGTACCCTAACCCTTATCCTAACACTAACACGTACACTAAACCTAACCTAATCCTAACTCATACCCTAACCGTAACCCTAACCCTGACCCTAAACCTAACCCTAACCCGTACCATAAACCTTACCTGTACCCTAAACCTAACCCGTACTCTCAACCTAACCCTAACTCTAACTCGTACCCTAACCCTATCCCTGACCCTAACCCGCACCCTAAACCTAAAACTAACCCTTACCCTAACCATAATACTTACCCGTACCCTAACACTAACCCACACCCTAACCCTAACCCTCACTTTAACCGTAACCCTAACACGTACCCTAACCCTAAAATAACCCGTACCCTAACCCCAACCCTAACCCTAACCCATACCCTAACAAAACCCTAACCCTGACCCTAAAAATAACCCTAACCATTACACTAACTCTAACCCTAACCCTAACCAGTATCCTAAACCTAACCCTAACCCGTACCCTAAACCTAACCCTAACCCTAACCCTAACTCTAACATGTACCCAAACCCTAATCCTTTCCCTAACCCTAACACTAACCCTAACACGTACTCTAACCCTATCCCTAACCCTAACCCTAACCCTAACCCTAAACCGCACCCTAAACTTAATCCTAACCCTAACCATAACCATAACCCTTAACCGTACCCTAAACCTAAACCACACCCTAACCCTATCGCTATCTTTAACCGTAACCCTAACCCGTACCCTAACCATAAAACTAAACTGTACCCTAACACCAACCCTAACGCTAACCCATACCCTAACACTAACCCTAAACTTAACCCTGACCCTAAACCTAACCCTAACACGTACACTAACCCTAACCCAAACACTAACGCTTAACCATAACTCTAACCTGTACCCTAACCCTAAAATTAAACCGTACCCTAACCCCAACCCTAACCATAACCTGTACTCTAACAATAAACCTAACCCTAACTCTGACCCTAAACCTAACACTAACCCTTACACTAACCCTAACCCTAAAGCTAACCCGGACCCTAAACCTAACCCTAACCCGTACCCTAACCCTAACCCGTAACCTAAACCTAACCCTAACCCTAAAGTTAACCCGTACGCTAACCATATCCCGTAACATGAAAACATAACCCTAAACGGTATCCTAACCCTAAATCTAACCCTCAGCCGAACCCACATTAAACCTAACCCTAACCCTAACCCTAACCTGTACCCTAAACCTAACCCATACCCTAACCCTAACCCTAAACCTAACCCTAACCCTTGACCCAACCCGTACCCAACCTTATCCCGTACCCTAACACTAACCCTAACCCGTACAAAAACCCTAACAGTAAACCTAACCCATACCCTAGGGCTAACCCAAACCCTAACTCTAAGCCTTACACGCACCCTAAACCTAAACCTAACCCTAACCCTAACAATAACCCTAACTCGTACCCTAACCCTAACCCATACCCTAAAACTAACCCTAACCTTAACCGTAACCCTAACCCGTACCCTAACCCTAAAAATAACCCGTACCCTAAACTCAACCCTACCCTAACCCGTAACATAACCCTATCCCTAACCCTAACCCTGACCCTAATACTAACCATAACCCGTACCCTATCCCTAACCCGCACCTAAACCTAACCCTAACCCGAACCCTAACCCTAACCCATAACCTAAACCTAACCCTAACCCTAAAGTTAACGCGTACACTAACCCTATCCCGTACACTAACCTAACCCTAACTAATACCCTAACCCTAACCCTAACACCAACCCTATCCATACACTAACACTAACCCTAACCCTAAACCTAACCCTAACCGGTACTCTAACCTTAAACCTAACCCTAACCTAACCCTAACCCGTACTCTAACCCTAACCCGTACCCTAACACTAACCCTTACCCTAACCCTAAACCTAACCCGTACCCTAACCCTAAATGTAATTCTAACCCGTACCCAAACCCTAACCCTAACACGTACCCTAACCCTAACCCTAACCCACACACTAAACCTAACCCTAACACTAGACCTACCATGTACACTAAACCTATCCCATACCGAAACCTTAACCCTAACCCGTACCGTAAACCTAACACTAACCCTAAACCTAACCCTAACATTATCCCTAACCCTAAACCGTACCCTAACCCTACCCGTAGCTTAACCCTAACTCTAAACCTAACCCCTAACCCTAACCCTAACCCTTACCCTAACCCGTACCCAAACGGTAAACCTAACCCATACCCTAACACTAACCCAAACCCGTACTCTAAACCTAACCCTAACCCTAACCCGTACACTAACCCTAACCCTAACCCTGACCCGCACCCTAAACCTAACCCTAACCCCGTACTCTAACCCTAACCCGTAAACTAAACCTAACCCTAACCCTAAACTTAACCCGTACACTAACACTATCCCGTACACTAAACCTAACCCTAACCCGTAAGCTAACCCTAAACCTAACCCTAAGCCTAACTCGTCCATTAAACCTAACCCTAACCCTAACACTAACACTACCCCATACTCTAACCCTAACCCTAACACTAATCCTAACCCTAACATGTACCCTAACCCTAACCCTAAACCTTTCCCTAACACTAACACCAACCCTAACCCGTACTCTAAGCCTAACCCTAACCGTAAACCTAACCCTAATCGTACTCTAACCCTAACCCTAACCCTCACCCTAACCCTAACCCGTACTGTAACCCTAACCCGTAACATAATCCTAACCCTATCCCGTACCCTATCCCTAACCCTAACTCGTACACTAACACTAAACCTGACCCTAACCCTAACCTTAACCCGTAACCTAATCCTAACCCGTACCCTAACGCTAACCCTAACCCGTACCCTAAACCAAACGCTAAACCTAACTTGTACCCTAACCCTAACCCTAACCCTGACCCTTACCCTAAACCTAACCTGTACCCTAAACCTAACCCATACCCTAACCCTAACCCTAAACCTAACCCTAACCCATACCCTAAACCTAACCCTAACCCTTGACCTAACCCGTACCCAACCCAATCACGTACCCTTACCCTAAATCTAACCCGTACAGAAACCCTAACAGTAACCCTAACCCATACCCTAGAGCTAACACAAACCCTAACTCTAAGCCTAACCCGCACCCTAAACCTAACCCTAACCCTAACCCTAACCCTAACCATAAACCTAAACCGTACCCTAACACTAACCCATACCCTAACACTAACCCTAACCTTAACCGTAACCCTAACCCGTACCCTAACCCTAAAACCAACCCGTAGCCTAACCCCAACCCTAACACTAACCCGTACCATAACCCTATCCCTAACCCTAACCCTGACCCTAAACCTAACTGTAACCCGTACCCTAACACTAACCCTAACCCTAACACTAACCCTAACCCGTTCTCTAACCCTAAAAATAACCCTAACTCTAACCCTAACACGTACTATAACCCTAACCCTAACCATATCCCTAACCCGTACTCTAACCCTATCCCGTAGCCTAACCCTAACTCTAACCCTAACCCCTAACCCTAACCCTAATACTAACCCTTAACCTAACCCATACCCAAACGGTAAACCTAACCCGTACCCTAACACTAATCTAAACCCGTACTCTAACCCTAACCCTAGCCCTAACCCGCACCCTAAACTTAAACCTAACCCTAACCCAAACCATAACCCTTAACCGTAACCTAACCCTAACCCATACGCTAACCTTAACCCTAACCTTAAACATAACCCTAACCTGTACCCTAACCCTAAAACTAACCCGTACCCTAACCCCAAACCTAACCCTAACTCGTAATCTAACACTAAACCTAACCCTAACCCGGACCCTAAACCTAACCCAAACCCGTACCCTAACCCTATCCCATAACCTAAACCTAACCCTAACCCTAAAGTTAAACCTGACGCTAACCCTATCCCGTACCCTACACCTAACCCTAAACCGTATCCTAATCCTAAATCTAACCCTAAGCCTAACCCGTACATTAACCCTAACCCTAACCAACACTTACCCTACCCTGTACTTTAACACTAACCCTAATCATAACCCTAAACCTAACCCTAACCCGTAACCTAACCCTAACCCATACCCCAGCACTAACCCTAACCCTAACGCTAACCCTAAACCGCACCCTAAACCTAACCGTATTTTAACCCTAACCCTAACCCGTAACCTAAACCTATCTCTAACCGAAAACTTAACCCGTACGCTAACCCTATCCCGTACCATGGACCTAACCCTAACCCGTATCCTTACCCTAAACCTAACCCTAAGCCTAACCCGTACATTAACCCTAACCCTAACCCTAACACTAATCTTACCACGTACTTTAACCCTAACCCTAACCCTAACCCTAACCCTAACCCTAACCCGTACACTAACCCTAACCAGTACCCTAATCCTAACCCTAACTCTAACCCTATCCGTACACTAACCCTAACCCTAACACTAAACCTAACCCGAAACGTAAACCTAACCCTAACCCTAAACTTAACCCATACGCTAAACCTATCCCGTACCCTAAACCTAACCCTAAACCGTACCCTAAACGTAACCCTAACCCTAACTCTATCCATACACTAACCCTAACTCTAACCCTAAACCTAACACTAACCCTAAAAAGTACTCTAACCCTAACCCTAACCCTAAACCTAACCCTAACCCGAACTCTAACCCTAACCCGTACCCT
The DNA here is from genome assembly GCA_032313775.1 of Urocyon cinereoargenteus. NCBI lineage: Eukaryota > Metazoa > Chordata > Mammalia > Carnivora > Canidae > Urocyon > Urocyon cinereoargenteus. The sequence continues at coordinate 1,456,047 of JAVLSZ010000081.1, forward strand.
AACACTATCCCTAACCCTAACACTAACCCTAACCCGTTCTCTAACCCTAAAAATAACATTAACTCTAACCCTAACCCGTACTATAACCCTAACCCTAACCCTAACCCTAACCCTAACCCTAACCCGTACTCTAACCCTATCCCGTAGCCTAACCTTAATTCTAACACTAACCCCTAACCCTAACCCTAATACTAACCCTTAACCTAACCCGTACCCAAACGATAAGCCTAACCCATACCCTAAAACTAACCCAAACCCGTACTCTAAACCTAACCCTAACCCTAACCCTAACCCTAAACCGCACCCTTAACTTAACCCTAACCCTAAACATAACCATAACCCTTAACCGTACCCTAGCCCTAAACCACACCCTAACCCTATCCTTCACTTAAACCGTAACCCTAACCCATACACTAACCCTAAAACTAACCCGTACCCTAACACCAACCCTAACCCTAACCCTAACCCGTACTCTAACCCTATCCCGTAGCCTAACCCTAATTCTAACCCTAACCCCTAACCCTAACCCTAATACTAACCCATAACCTAACCCGTACCCAAACGATAAGCCTAACCCATACCCTAAAACTAACCCAAACCCGTACTCTAAACCTAACCCTAACCCTAACCCTAACCCTAAACCGCACCCTTAACTTAACCCTAACCCTAACCATAACCATTACCCTTAACCGTACCCTAGCCCTAAACCACACCCTAACCCTATCCCTAACTTAAACCATAACCCTAACCCATACACTAACCCTAAAACTAACCCGTACCCTAACACCAACCCTAACCCTAACCCATACCCTAACACTAACCCTAACCCTAACCCACACCCTAAACCTAACCCTATCCCTAACCCGTACACTAACCCTAACCCTAACCCTAACCAGCACCCTAACCTAACCCTAACCGGTACTCTAACCCTAACTCGTAAACTAAACCTAACCAATACGTTAACCCTATCCCGTACACTAAACCTAACCCTAACCCGTAACCTAACCCTAAACCTAACCCTAAGCCTGACTCGTACATTAACCCTAACCCTAACACTAACACTAACACTACCCCATACTTTAACCCTAATCCTAAAACTAATCCTAACCCTAACACGTACTCTAACCCTAACATAAAACCTTTCCCTAAACCTAACACTAACCCTAACCCTAACCGTACTCTAACCCTCTCCCTAACATTAACCCTAACCCTAACCGTACTCTAAACCTAACCCTAACCCTCACCCTAACCCTAACCCGTACTGTAACCCTAACCCGTAACATAATCCTAACCATATCCAGTACCCTATCCCTAACCCTAACTCGTACTCAAACCCTAAACCTGACCCTAACGCTAACCCTAACCCGTAACCTTAACCGAACCCGTATCCTAACCCTAACCCTAACCCTAACCTGTACCCTAAACAAAACCCTAACCCTAACTCGTACCCTAACCCTAACGCTAACCCTGACCCTAAACCTAACCCTAACTTTTATACTAACCCTAACCCTAACCCTACCCGCACCCTAAACCTAACACTAAACCGTATACTAACCCTAAACCTAACCCTAAGCCTAAACCGTACATTAACCCAAACCCTAACTCTAACACTAACCCTACCCCGTACCCTAACCCTAACCGTAACCCTAACCCTAACCCGTACCCTAACACTAACCCTAACCCTAACCCTAACACTAACCCTACCCCGTACTCTAACCCTAACCCTAACACTAACCCTAACCTTATCCTAACCCTAACACTAACCCTAACCCATACTCTAACCCTAACCCTAACCAAAACCGTACTCTAACCCTAACCCTAAGCCTCACCCTAACCCTAACCCTAACCTGTACTATAACCCTAACCCGTACCGTAACTCTAACCCTAACCCGTACCCTAACCCTAACCCTAAATCATACCCTAACACTAACCCTAACCCTGACCATAACCCTAACCCTAACCCGTACCCTAAACCTAACCCATACTTTAACCCTAACCCTAAACCTAACCCTAACCCTTGACCTAACCCGTACCCAACACTATCCCGTTCCCTAACCCTAACCCTAAACCGTACCCAAACCCTAACAGTAACCCTAACCCATACCCAAATGGTAAACATTACCCGTACCCTAACACTAACCCAAAGCCGTACTCTAACTCTAACCCTAACAATAACCCTAACCCGCACCTTAAACTTAACCCTAACCCTAACCAACCATAACCCTTAACCGTAACCTAACCCTAAAACATACCCTAACCCTCACCCTAACCTTAACCATAACCCTAACCTGTACCTAACCCTAAAACTAACCCGTACCCTAACCCCAACTCTAACCCTAACCTGTACTCTAACACTAACCTAACCCTAACCCTGACCCTAAACTTAACCCTAACCTGTACCCTAACCCTAACCCTTAATCTAAACCAAACCTTAACAAAAAAACTTAATCTGTATGCTAACCCTATCCCGTACCCTGAACCTAACCCTAACCCGTATCCTAACCCTCACCCTAACCCTAACCTGCACACTGAAGCTAACCATAACCCTAGACCTAACACGTACACTAACCCTATCCCGTACCCTAAACTTAACCCTAACCCATACCGTGACCCTAAAACTAACCCTAACCCTAACCCTAACCCTAACCCTAACCCATACACTAACCCTAACCCGAACCTTAACCCTAACCCTAACCCGTACCCTAAACCTACCCGTAGTCTAATACTAACTCTAACCCTAATCCCTAACCCAAAGCCTAAGCCTAACCCTTACCCTAACCCGTACCCAAAAGGTAAACCTAACCCGTACCCTAACACTAAACCAAACCCGTACTCTAACCCTAACCCTAAACCTAACCCGCACCCTAAACTTAACTCTAACCCTAACCCAAACCACAACCCTTAACCGTAACCTAACCTTAACCCATAACCTAACCCTAAACCTAACCTTAACCATAACCCGAAACCGTAAACTAACCCTAAAACTAACCAGTACCCTAAGCCCAACCCTAACCCTAACCCGTACCCTAACACTAACCCTAGCCCTAACCCTGACCCTAAACCTAACCCTAACCCTTACACTAACCCTAACCCTAACGCAAACCGCACCCTAAACCTAACCCTAACCCATACCCTAACACTAAACCATAACCTAAACTGAAACAAACCCTAAACTCAACCCGTTGGCTAAACCTATCCCGTACCCTAAACCTAACCCTAACCCGTATCATAACCCTAACCTAACCCTAAGCCTAACCCGTACATTAACCCTAACCCTAACACTAACTCTACCCCGTACTCTCACCCTAAACCTAAACCTAACCCTAACCCTAACACTAACCTGTACCCTAAAACTAACCCTAACCCTAACTCGTACCCTAACCCTAACCCTAAACCTGACCCTAACCCTAACCTTACCCGTACCCTAAACCTAACCCATTCCCTAAACCTAACCCTAAACCTAACCCTTGACCTAACCCGTACCCAACCCTATCCCGTACCCTAACCCTAACCCATACCCAAACCCTAACAGTAACCCTAACCCATACCCTACACTAAACCTAACCCTAACCCTATACCTAACCCGCACCCTAAACCTAAACTAACCCTAACCCTAACCATAATCCTTACCCGTACCCTAACCCTAACCCATACCCTAACACTAACCCTAACCTTAACCGTAACCCTAACCCGTAACCTAACCCTAAAACTAACCCATACCCTAACCCCAACCCTAACCCTAACCCGTACCATAACCCTATCCCTTACCCTAACCCTGAACCTATACCTAACCCTAACCCATACCCTAACCCTAACCCGCACCTAAACCTAACCCTAACCCGTACCCTAACCCTAACCCATAACCTAAACCTAACCCTAACCCTAAATTTAACCCGTATACTAACCATATCCCGTACCCTAAACCTAACCCTAACACGTACCCTAAACCTAACCCTAACCCTCACCCTAACCCTAACCAGTAGTGTAGCCCTAACCCGTACCATAACCCTAACCATAAAACGTACCCTAAACCTAACCCTAAATCGAACCCTAACGCTAACCCTAACCCTGACCCTAACCCTAACCCTAACCCTTACACTAACCCTAAACCTAACCCTAACACTAACCCTATCCCTAACCCGTACACTAACCATAACCCGAATCCTAACCCATACCCTAACCCATACCCTAACCCTACCAATAGCCTAACCCTAACTCTAAACCTAACCACTAACCCTAACACTAACCCTAAACCTTACACTAACCCATACCCAAAAGGTAAACCTAACCCGTACCCTAACAGTAACTCAAACCCGTACTCTAACACTAACCCTAACCCTAACCCGCACCCTAATCTTAACCCGAACCCTAACCGAAACCATAACCCTTAACCGTAACTTAACCCTAAACCATAAACTAACCCTAACCCTAACTTTAAACATACCCTAACCTGTACCCTAACCCTAAAACTAACCCGTACACTAACGCCAACCCTAACACAAACGAGTACCCTAACACTAACCCTAACCTGAACCCTAACCCTAAACCTAATCCTAACCCTTACACTAACCCTAACCCTAACCCGCACCCTAAAACTTACCCTAACCCGTACCCTAACCCTAACCCGTAACCTAAACCTAAACCTAACCCTAAATGTAACCCGTACGCTAACCTATCCTGTACCCTGAACCTAACCCTAACCCGTACACTAAACTTAACCCTAAACCTAACCTAACACTAACCCTAACCCGTACTCTAACCCTAACCCTAACCCTAACCCTAACCATACTCGAACCCTAACCCTCACCCTAACCCCAACCCGTACTGTAACCCTAACGCTTACCATAACCCTAACCCTAACCAGTATCCTAATCATAAACCTAACTTGTACCCTAAACCTACCCTAAACCTGACGCTAATCCTAAACGTAACACGTACCCTAAAACTAACCCGTACACTAAACCTAATCCTAACACTAACCCGTACACTAAACCTAAACCTAACCCTAACTCGTACCCTAACCCTAACCCTAACCTTGACCCTAACCTTAACCCTAACCCGTACTCTAAGCCTAACCCATACCCTAACACTAACCCTAAACCTAAACCTAACCCTAACCCGTACCCGAAACCTAACCCTAACCTTTGACCTAACCCTTACCCAACCCTATCCCGTAACCTATCCCTAACCCTAACACGTATCCAAACCCTAACATTAACCCTAACCCATAACCTAGCACAAAACCTAACACTAACCCTAACCCGCACCCTAAACCTAAACCTAACGCTAACCCTAACCATAACACTTACCCGTGCCCTAACCCTAACCCATACCCTAACCCTAACCATAACCTTAACCGTAACCCTGACCCATACCCTAACGCTAAAACTAACCTGTACCCTAACCCCAAACCTAACCCTAACCCGTACGATAACCCTATCCCTAAACCTAAACCTGACCCTAAACGTAACCCTATACCAAACCCTAACCCTAACCATAACCCTAACCCGGACTCTAAACCTAACCCTAACCCATACCCTAACCCTAACCCGTAACCTAAACCTAACCCTAACCCTAAACTTAACCCGTACACTAACCCTATTCCGTATCCTAAACCTAACCTTAACCCGTACCCTAACCCGTACCCTAACCGTATCCGTACACAAACCCTAAAACTAACCCTAACCCTAACACTAACCGTAACCCGTATTCTAACCCTAAACCTAACCCTAACTCTAACCCTAACCCGTACTATAACGCTAACCCTAACCCTAACCCTAACCATAACCCTAACTCGTACAGTAACCCTAACCTGTACCCGAACCCTAACCCTAAACCTAACCTTGACCTAACCCTAACCCGTAACCTAACCCTAAACCGTACCCTAACCCTACCCTAAAACTAACCCGTAACCTAACCCTAAACGTAACGCTAAACCGTAACCAAACCTTAACCCTAACACGTACCCTAACACTAACACTAATGCGTACACTAAACCTAACTCTAACCCTAGAACTAACACGTACACTAACCCTATCCCATACCCCAACCTTAACCCTAACCAGTATCATAACCCTAACACTAATCATAACCCTAACCCTAACCCTAACCCTAACCCGTAACCTAACCCTACCCCTACCCTAACCCTAACTCTAACCCTAACCTCTAACCCTAACCCTAAACCTTACTCTAACCCATACCCAAATGGTAAACCTTGCCCGTACCCTAACGCTAACCCAAACCCGTACTCTAACCCTAAACCTAACCGTAACCCGCACCTTAAACTTAACCCTAACCGTAACCCAAACCATAACCATTAACTGTAACCTAAACCTAACCCATACCCTAAACCTAACCCTAAACTTAACCATAACGCTAACCTGTACCCTAACCCTAAAACTAACCCGTACCCTAACCCCAACCCTAACCCTAAACCGTACTCTAACACTAACCCTAAACCTAACCCTGACCCTAAATCTAACCCTAACCCTTGCTCTAACCCGTACCCTATCCCTAACCCGTACCCTAACACTAACCCTAACCCTAACCCTAACACTAACCCTACCCCATACTCTAACTCTTACCCTAACCCTAACCCTTACCCTAACCCTAACACTAACCCTAACCCGTACTCTAATCCTAACCCTAACCCTAAAGCTAACCCTAACCCGAACTCTAACCCTATCCCGTACCCTAACACTAACCCTTACCAACCCTAACCCTAAACCTAACCCTAACCCGCACTCTAAACCTATCCCATACCCTACCACTAACCCTTACCCTAACCCTAAACCTAACCCGTACCCTAACCCTAAACATAACCCTAACACGTACCCCAACCCTAACCCTATCACGTACCCTAACCGTAACCCTAACCCTAACTCCCACAGTAACTCTAACCCGTACTGTAACCCTAACCCGTACCATAACCCTAACCCTAAACCGTACCCTAAACCTAACCCTAATTCGTACCCTAACCCTAAACCTAACCCTGACCCTAACCTTAACCTTAACCCGTACGCTAAACCTAACCCTAACCCGTACCCTAACCCTAACCCTAACCCTAAACCTGACCCTAACCCTAACCCGTACCCTAAGCCTAACCCATATCCTAACCCTAACCCTAACACTAACCCTAACACTAACCCTACCCCGTACTCTAACCCTAACCCTAACCCCTACCCGTACCCTAACCCTAACCCTAACCCTAACACTAAACCTAACCCGTATTTTGCCCTAACCCTAAAACTAACTTTAACCGTACTCTAACCCTAACCCTAAGCCTAAACCTAACCCTAACCCGTAATGTAACCCTAACCCGTACCATAACGTTAACCCTAACCCGTACCCTAAACCTAACCCTAATTCGTACCCTAACCCTCACCCTAACCCTGAACTTAACCCTAACGCTAACCCATACCATAAACGTAACCCGTACCCTCACCCTAAACCTAAGCCTAACCCGTACCCTAAACCTAACCCTAACCCGTACCCTAATCCTAACCCAGACCCTAACCATAACCCTTACCGATACCCTAAGCCTAACCCATACCCTAACCCTAACCCTAAACCTAACTCTACCGCAACCCATACCCTAAACATAACCCTAATCCTTGACCTAACCTGTACCCAACCCTATCCTGTACCCTAACGCTAACCCTAACCCATACCCTAACACTAAAACTAACTCATAACCCTATCCCTAACCCTAACCCTGATCCTAAACCTAAACATAACCCGTACCCTAACCCTAACCCACACCTAAACCTAACCCGTACCCGTACCCTAACCCTAACCCATAACCTAAACTTAACCCTAACCCTACACTTAACCCGTACACTAAACCTATCCCGTACCCTACACCTAACCCTAACTTGTACCCAAACCCTAACCCTAACCTAACCCTATCCATACACTAAACCTAACCCTAACCCTAACACTAATCCTAACCCGTATTCTAAGCCTAACCCTAAACCTTAACCTAACCCTAACCCGTACACAAACCCTAACCCTAACACGTACCCTAACCCTAACACTAACCCTAACCCTCACCCTAACCCTAACCCGTACTGTAACCCTAACCCATACCATAAGCCTAACCCAAAACCATACCCTAAACCAAACCCTCATTCGTACCCTAACACTAACCATAACCCTGACCCTAACCCTAACACTAACCCGTACCCTAAACCTAACCCGTACACTAAACCTAAACCTAACCCTAACCCGTAACCTAAACCTAACCCTAACACGTACCCTAACCGTAACCCTAACCCTAAACCTGACCATAACCCTAACCCTAACCGGTAACCTAAGCTTAACGCATACCCTAACCCTAACCCTAACCCGTAACTTAACCCTAAACCTAACCCTTTCCTAAAACCTAACACTAACCCTAACCCGTACTCTAACCTAACCCTAAACCTAACCCTAACCCGTACCCTAACCCTAACCCTAACTCGTACCCTAACCCTAAACTGAACTTAAACCTAACGTGTACCCTAAACCTAACCCGTACCCTAAACCTAACCCTAACCCTAACCCGTACCCTAAACCTATCACTAACCCTAACTCATATCCTAACCCTAACTCTAACCCTGACTCTAAACCTAACCCCAACCCGTACACTAAACCTAACCCATATCCTAACCCTAACCCTAAACGTAACCCTAACAGTAACCGGTACCCTAAACCTAAACCTAACCCTTGATCTAACCTGTACCCAAACCTAACTCGTACTCTAAACCTAACCCTAACCAGTAATCAAACCCTAACAGTAACCCTAACCCATACCCTAGCGCTTAACCTAACGCTAACCCTAAGCCTAACCTGCACCCTAAAACTAAACTTAACCCTAACCCTAACCATAACCCTTACCCATACCCTAACCCTAACCCATACCCTAACACTAACCCTAACCTTAACCGTCACATTAACCCATACAATAACACTAAACCATAACCTAAACCTAACCCTAACCCTAAACTTAACCCATACACTAACCCTATCCCGTACCCTAAACCTAAATCTAACCCGTACCCTAACCCTAACCCTAACCCTAACCCTAACCCTATCCGTACACTAACCCTAACCCTAACACTAACTCTAACCACAACCCGTACTCTAACCCTAACACTAACCCTAAACCTAATGCTAACCCATACTCTAACCCTAACCCGTACCCTAACAAAAACACTTACCTTAACCCTAAACCTAACCCGTACCCTAACCCTAAACGTAACCCTCACCCGTACCCAAACCCTAACCCTAACACGTACCCTAACCCTAATCCTAACCCTGACCCGCACACTAAACCTAACCCTAACCGCAGACCTAAAACGTACACTAACACTCTCCCATACCGTACACTTAACCCTAACCCGTACCGTAACCCTAACCCTAACCCTAACCCTAACCCTAACCGGTACACTAACCCTACCTGAACCCCAACCCTAACCCTAACCCATACCCTAACCATACCCGTAGCCTAAACCTAACCCTACCCCTAACCCCTAACCCTAAGCCTAACCCTTACCCTAACCCGTACCCAAATGGTAAACCTAACCCATACCCTAACATTAACCAAAACCCGTACTCTAACCCTAACCCTAACCCTAAACTGCTCCCTAAACCTAACCCTAACCCATACCCTAACCCTAACCCGTAACCTAAACCTAACCCTAACCCTAAACTTAACCCGTACACTAAACCTATCCCGTACCCTGAAACTATCCCTAACCCTAACCCTAACCATACACTAACCCTAACCCTCACCCTAACCCTAACCCGTACCATAACCCTAACCCTAACCCGTATCCTAACCCTAACCCTAACTTGTACCCTAACCCTAAACCTAAGCCTGACCCTAACCCTAACCGTAACCCGTACCCGAAACCTAACCCTAACCCTTGTCCTAACCTTACCAACCCTATCCCGTAACCTATCCCTAACCCTAACCCGTACCCAAACCCTAAAAGTAACCCTAGCACATAACCTAGCACTAACCCTAACCCTAACCTGCACCCTAAAAGTAAACCTAACCCTAACCCTAACCATAACCCTTACCCGTAACCTAACCCTAACCCATACCCTAACCCTAACCATAACCTTAACCATAACCCTGACCCGTAGCCTAACCCTAAAACAAACCTGTACCCTAACCCCAAACCTAAAACTAACCCGTACCATAACCCTATCCCTAACCCTAAGCCTGACCCTAAATGTAACCTTAAACAAAATCCTAACCCTAACCCTAAACCTAACTCTAACCCTCACCTAAAACTAACCCTAAGCCGTTCCCTAAACCTAACCCATCACGTAAAACTAACCCTAACCCTAAACTTAACCATACACTAACCCTATCCTGTATCCTAACCCTAACCTTAACCCTATCTGTACACTAACCCTAACCCTAACCCTAACACTAACACTAACCCTAACCCGTACTCTAAACCTAAACCTAACCCTAAACCTAACCCTAACCCATACTCTAAACCTAACCCGTACTCTAACCCAAACCCTAAACCTAACACTAACTGTAACCCGTACTCTAACCCTAAACCTAACCCTACCTCTAACCCTAACCCATACTATAACGCTACCCTAACCCTTACCCTAACCCTAAACATAACCCTTACCCGTACAGTAACCCTAACCGGTACCCTAACCCTAAACCTAAACCTAACCCTGACCTAACCCTAACCCGTACCCTAACCCTAAACCGTACCCTAACCCTAACCCTAAACCTAACACGTACCCTAACCCTAAACGTAACGCTAACCCGTAACCAAACCCTAACCCTAACACGTACCCTAAACCTAACCCTAACCCGCACACTAAACCTAACCCTAACCCTAGACCTAACACGTACACTAAACCTATCCCATACCCCAACTTTAACCCTAACCCGTATCGTAACCCTAACACTAACCCTAACCCTAACCCTAACCCTAACCCTAAACCGTACACTAACCCTAACCCCAACCCTAACCCTAACCCGTACCCTTACCCTACCTGTAGACTAACCCTATCTATAACCCTAAACCCTAACCCTAAACCTAACCCTTCCCTATCCCATACCCAAACGGTAAACCTAACCCGTACCCTAACACACACCCAAACCCGTACTCTACCCTAACCCTAACCCTAACCCGCACCCTAAACTTAACCCGAACCCTAATCGAAACCATAACCCTTAACCGTAACCTAACCCAAACCCATACCCTAACCCTAAACCTAACTTTAACCATAAAGCTAACCTGTACCCTAACCCTAAAACTAACCCGTACCCTAACCCCAACCCTAACCCTAAACCGTACCCTAACTCTAACCCTAACCCTGACACTAAACCTAACCCTAACCCTTACACTAATCCTAACAATAACCCTAACCCACACCCTAAACCTAACCCTAACCCGTACCCTAACCCTAATCCGTAACCTTAACCTAACCCTAACCCTAAACGTAACCTTTACGCTAACCCTATTCCGTACCCTGAACCTAACCCTAACACGTATTCTAACCCTTAACCTAAACCTAAGTCTAACCCGTACATAAGCCTAACCCTAACCCTAACACTAACCCTACCCCGTACTCTAAACCTAACCCTAACCCTAACCCTAACCCTAACCCTAACCCGTACACTAACCCAAACCCTAAACCTAACCTAACACTAACCCTAACCCGTACTCCCCTAACCCTAACCATAACCATACTCTAACCCTAACCCTAACCCTCACCCTAACCCTAACCCATACTGTAACCCTAACCCGTACCATAACACTAACCCTAACCCGTACCCTAGCCCTAACCCTAACTTGTACCCTAACCCTAACCCTAACCCTGAAACTAACACTAACCGTAACCCGTACCCTAAACCTAACCCGTACTCTAACCCTAATCCTAACCCTAACCCATACCCTAAACCAAACCCTAACCCTAACTCGTACCCTACCCCTAACTCTAACCCTACCCTAACCTTAACCCTAACCCGTACCCTAAGCCTAACAAATATCCTAACACTAACCCTAAACCTAACCCTTACCCTAAACCGTACCCTAAACCTAACCCTAGCCCTTGACCTAACCCGTACCAAACCCTAACAGCAACCCTAAACCATTACCTAGCACTAACCCTAACCCAAAACCTAACCCGCACCCTAAACTTAAACCTAACCCTAACCCTTACCATAACACTTACCCGTACTCTAACCATAACCCATATCCTAACCCTAACGCTAACCTTAACCGTAACCCTGACCTGTACCCTAACCCTAAAAATAACCTGTACCCTAACCCCAAACCTAACCCTAACCCGTACCATAACCCTATCCCTAACCCTAACCCTGACCCTAAACCTAACCTTAACCCAAACCCTAACCCTACCCCTAACCCTAACCCGCACCTAAACCTAACTGTAACCCGTTCCCTAACCCTAACCCGTAACCTAAACCTAACCCAACCCTAAACTTAAACCGTACGCTAATCCTATCCCATATCCTAAACCTAATCCTAACCCGTAACCTAAACCTAACCCATACTTTAACCCTAACCCTAACCCTAACCCTAACCCGTAACCTAAACCTAACACTAACCCTTGACCTAACCCGTACCCAACCCTATCCCATACCCTAACCCTAACCCTAACCCTAACAGTAACCCTAACCCATACCCTAGCGCTAACCCTTACCCTTCCCCTAAGCCTAACCAACACCCTAAACCTAAACCTAACCCTAACCCTAAACTTAACCCGTACACTAACACTATCCCATACCCTGAACCTAACCCTAACCCGTACCCTAACCCTAAACCTAACGCTAAGCTTAACCCGTACATTAACGCTAACCCTAACCCTAACACTAAACCTACCCCATACTTTTACCCTAACCCTAAACCTAACCCTAACCCATACCCTAACCCTAACCCTTAACCTAAACCTAACCCTAACCCTTACACTAATCCTAACCCCAACCCTAACACTAACCCGTACCCTAACAATAACCCTAACCCTAACACTGACCCTAAACCTAACCCTAACCCAAACCCTAACCCTAACCCTTAACCTAAACCTAACCCTAACCCTTACACTAATCCTAACCCCAACCCTAACACTAACCCGTACCCTAACAATAACCCTAACCCTAACACTGACCCTAAACCTAACCCTAACCCTTACACTAATCCTAACCCTAACCCTAACCCTGACCCTAAACCTAACCCTAACCCTTACACTAACCCTAACCCTTACCCAACCCGCACACTAAACCTAACCCTAACCCGTATCCTAACCCTAACCTAACCCTAAGCCTAACCCGTATATTAACCCTAACACTAACCCTAACACTAACCCTACCCCGTACTCTAACCCTAAACCTAACCTAACCCTAACCCTAACCCATACCCTAAACCTAGCCCTAACCCTGACTCGTACCCTAACCCTAACACTAAACCTGACCCTAACCCTAACCTTAACCCGTACCCTAAACCTAACCCATACCTAACCCTAACTCTAAACCTAACCCTAACCCTAACCCGTACCCTAAACCAAAACCTAACCCTTGACCTAACCCGTACCCAACCCTATCCTGTACCCTAACCCTAATCCTAACCCGTACCCAAACCCTTAAAGTAACACTAACCATACCCTATCGCTAACCCTTACCCTAACTCTAAACCTAAACCGTACCCTAACCCTAAACGTAACCCTAACCCGTACCCAAACCCTAACCCTAACACGTATGCTAACCTTAACCCTAACCCTAACCCTAACCCATACCCTAACCCTAAACGTAACTCGTACCCTAACCCCCACCGTAACCCTAACCCGTACCCTAACACTAACACTAACCATAACCATAACACTAACCCTACCCTGTACTCTAACTCTAACCCTAACCCTAACAATAACCTTACCCTAATCCTAACACTAACCCTAACCCGTACTCTAACCCTAAACCTAACCCTAACCGTACTCTAACCCTAACCCTAATCCTCACCCTAAACCTAACACGTACTGTAACCCTAACCCATACCATAAGCCACACCCTAACCAGTACCCTAACCCTAACTCTAACTCGTACCGTAACCCTAACCCTAACCCTGACCATAACCCTAACCCTAACCCATACCCTAAACCTAACCCATACTTTAATCCTAACCCTAACCCTAACCCTAAACCGAAACCTAAACTTATCCCTAATCCTTGACTTAACCCGTACCCAACACTTTCCCGTACCCTAACCCTAACCCGTACCCCGAACCTAACCCTAAACCGTATCCTAATCCTAAACCTAACCCTAAGACTAACCCGTACATTAAACCTAACCCTAACCCTAACCCTAACACTAACCCTACCCCGTACTTTAACCCTAACCCTAACCCTAAACCTAAACCTAACCCTAACCCGTACCCTATCCCTAACACATACCCTAACCCTAACCCTAACCCTAAACCTAAACCTAACCCGTACCCTAACCCTACCTGTAGCCTAACCCTAACTCTAACCCTAACCCCTAGCCCTAAACCTAACCCTTACCCTAACCCATACCCAAATGCTAAACCTAACCCGAACCCTAACACTAACTCAATCCCGTACTCTAACCCTAACCCTAACCCTAAACCTAACCCACACCTTAAACTTAACCCTAACCCTAACCTAAACCATAATCCTTAACCGTAACATTACACTATCCCATACCCTAAACCTAACCCTAACCTAACCCTAACCCGTAACCTAAACCTAACCCTAACCCTAAACTTAACCTGTACGCTAACCCTATCCCGTACCCTGAACCTAACCCTAACCCGTATCCTAACCCTAAACCTAACCCTAAGCCTAACCCTTACATTAACCCTAACCCTAACTCTAACACTAACCGTACCCTGTACGTTAACTCAAACCCTAATACTAACCCTAACCCTAAACCTAACCCTAACCCGTACCCTATCCCTAACCCGTACCCTAAAACTAACCCTAACGCTAACCCTAACACTAACCCTAACCCGTACTCTAAACCTAACCCTAACCCTAACCCTAATCCTTACCCTAACCCTAACACTAAACCTAACCCTTACTCTAACCCTAAACCTAACCCTAACCGTACTCTAACCCTAACCCTAACCCTCACCCTAACGCTAACCCATACTGTATCCCTAACCCGTACCATAACCCTAAGCCTAAACCGTACCCTAAACCTAACCCGTATTTTAAACCTAACCCTAACCCTAACCCATACCCTAAACCTAAACCCTAACCCTAACTCGTACCCTAACCCTAACCCTAACCCTGACCCGTACCCTAAGCCTAACCCATACCCTAACCCTAAACCTAAACCTAACCCTAACCCTAACCCATACCCTAAACCTAAACCTAACCCTTGACCTAACCCGTACCCAAACCTATCCTATAGCCTAACCCTAACCCTAACCCAAACCCGTACCCAAAATCTAACAGTTACCCTAACCCATACCCTAGCGCTAACCCTAACCCTAACCCTAACCCGGACCCCAAACCTAACCCTAACCCTGACCCTAACACTAACCCTATCCCGTTCCCTAACCCTTAACCATATCCTAACCCTAACCCTAAACCTAACCCATACCCTAACCCTAAACTTAACCCTAGCCCGTACCCAAACACTAACCATAACACGTATCCTAACACTAACCGTAACCCTAACCCTAACCCGCACACTGAACCTAACCCTAACCCTAGACCTAACACGTACACTAACCCTATCCCGTACCCTAACCTTAACCCTAATCCGTACCGTGACCCTAACACTAACCCTAAACCTATCCCTAACCCGTACACTAACCCGAAACCGAACCTTAAACCTAACCCAAACCTGTACCCTAACACTACCCGTAGCCTAATCCTAACTCTAACCCGACCCCTAACACTAAGCCTAACCCTAACCCGGACCCAAACGGTAAACCTAACCCGTACCCTACTACTAACCCACCCGTAATCTAAACCTAACCCTAACCCTAACCCATACCCTAAACCTAGACCTAGCCCTGACTCGTACCCTAACCCTAACACTAAACCTGACCCTAACCCTAACCTTAACCCGTACCCTAAACCTAACCCATACCTAACCCTAACTCTAAACCT
Organism: Urocyon cinereoargenteus; assembly: GCA_032313775.1. Lineage (NCBI taxonomy): Eukaryota > Metazoa > Chordata > Mammalia > Carnivora > Canidae > Urocyon > Urocyon cinereoargenteus. The sequence continues at coordinate 1,472,160 of JAVLSZ010000081.1, forward strand.
AACACTAACCCTAACCCGTACCCTAAACCAAAACCTAACCCTTGACCTAACCCGTACCCAACCCTATCCCGTACCCTAACCCTAATCCTAACCCGTAGCCAAACCCTTAAAGTAACACTAACCCATACCCTAGCGCTAACCCTTACCCTAACTCTAAACCTAAACCGTACCCTAACCCTAAACGTAACCCTAACCCGTACCCAAACCCTAACCCTAACACGTACGCTAAACTTAATCCTAACCCTAACCCTAAACCATACCCTAACCCTAAACGTAACTCGTACCCTAACCCCCACCGTAACCCTAACCCGTACCCTGACACTAACACTAACCCTAACCCTAACACTAACCCTACCCTGTACTCTAACCCTAACCCTAACCCTAACAATAACCTTACCCTAACCCTAACACTAACGCTAACCCGTACTCTAACCCTAAACCTAACCCTAACCGTATTCTAACCCTAACCCTAATCCTCACCCTAAACCTAACACGTACTGTAACCCTAACCCATACCATAAGCCACACCCTAACCAGTACCCTAACCCTAACTCTAACTCGTACCGTAACCCTAACCCTAACACTGACCATAACCCTAACCCTAACCCATACCCTAAACCTAACCCATATTTTAATCCTAACCCTAACCCTAACCCTAAACCGTACACTAAACCTAACCCTAACCCTTGACTTAACCCGTACCCAACCCTTTCCCGTACCCTAACCCTAACCCGTACCCCGAACCTAACCCTAAACCGTATCCTAATCCTAAACCTAACCCTAAGACTAACCCGTACATTAAACCTAACCCTTACCTTAACCCTAACACTAACCCTACCCCGTACTTTAACCCTAACCCTAACCCTAAACCTAAACCTAACCCTAACCCGTACCCTATCACTAACACATACCCTAACGCTAACCCTAACCCTAAACCTAAACCTAACCCGTACCCTAACCCTACCTGTAGCCTAACCCTAACTCTAACCCTAACCCCTAACCCTAAACCTAACCCTTACCCTAACCCATACCCAAATCCTAAACCTAACCCGTACCCTAACACTAACTCAATCCCGTACTCTAACCCTAACCCTAACCCTAAACCTAACCCACACCTTAAACTTAACCCTAACCCTAACCTAAACCATAATCCTTAACCGTAACATTACACTATCCCATACCCTAAACCTAACGCTAACCTAACCCTAACCCGTGACCTAAACCTAACCCGAACCCTAAACTTAACCTGTACGCTAACCCTATCCCGTACCCTGAAACTAACCCTATCCCGTATCTTAACCCTAAACCTAACCCTAAGCCTAACCCTTACATTAACCCTAACCCTAACTCTAACAATAACGCTACCCCGTACTTTAACCCAAACCCTAATACTAACCCTAACCCTAAACCTAACCCTAACCCGTACCCTATCCCTAACCCGTACCCTAACACTAACCCTAACGCTAACCCAGCACTAACCATAACCCGTACTCTAAACCTAAACCTAAACCTAACCCTAATCCTTACCCTAACCCTGACACTAAACCTAACCCTTACTCTAACCCTAAACCTAACCCTAACCGTACTCTAACCCTAACCCTAACCCTCACCCTAACCCTAACCCATACTGTATCCCTAACCCGTACCATAACCCTAAGCCTAAACCGTACCCTAAACCTAACCCGTATTTTAAACCTAACCCTAACCCTAACCCATACCCTAAACCTAAACCCTAACCCTAACTCGTACCCTAACCCTAACCCTAACCCTGACCCTAACCCTAACCCTAAACCGTACCCTAAGCCTAACCCATACCCTAACCCTAAACCTAAACCTAACCCTAACCCTAACCCATACCCTAAACCTAAACCTAACCCTTGACCTAACCCGTACCCAAACCTATCCTATAGCCTAACCCTAACCCTAACCCAAACCCGTACCCAAAATCTAACAGTTACCCTAACCCATAACCTAGCGCTAACCCTAACCCTCACCCTAACCCGGACCCCAAACCTAACCCTAACCCTGACCCTAACACTAACCCTATCCCGTTCCCTAACCCTTAACCGTATCCTAACCTTAACCCTAAACCTAACCCATACCCTAACCCTAAACTTAACCCTAGCCCGTACCCAAACACTAACCATAACACGTATCCTAACACTAACCCTAACCCTAACCCTAAACCGCACACTGAACCTAACCCTAACCCTAGACCTAACACGTACACTAACCCTATCCCGTACCCTAACCTTAACCCTAATCCGTACCGTGACCCTAACACTAACCCTAAACCTAACCCTAACCCGTACACTAACCCGAACCCGAACCTTAACCCTAACCATAACCTGTACCCTAACCATACCCGTAGCCTAATCCTAACTCTAACCCGTCCCCTAACACTAAGCCTAAACATAACCCGTACCCAAATGGTAAACCTAACCCGTACCCTACTACTAACCCACCCGTAATCTAAACCTAACCCTAAACCTAACCCATACCCTAAACCTAGCCCTAGCCCTGACTCGTACCCTAACCCTAACACTAAACCTGACCCTAACCCTAACCTTAACCCGTACCCTAAACCTAACCCACACCTAACCCTAACTCTAAACCTAACCCTAACCCTAACCCGTTCCCTAAACCAAAACCTAACCCTTGACCTAACCCGTACCCAACCCTATCCCGTACCCTAACCCTAATCCTAACCCGTACCCAAACCCTTAAAGTAACACTAACCCATACCCTAGCGCTAACCCTTACCCTAACTCTAAACCTAAACCGTACCCTAACCCTAAACGTAACCCTAACTCGTACCCAAACCCTAACCCTAACACGTACGCTAACCTTAACCCTAACCCTAACCCTAACCCATACCCTAATCCTAAACGTAACTCGTACCCTAACCCCCACCGTAACCCTAACCCGTACCCTGACACTAACACTAACCCTAACCCTAACACTAACCCTACCCTGTACTCTAACCCTAACCCTAACCCTAACAATAACCTTACCATAACCCTAACACTAACGCTAACCCGTACTCTAACCCTAAACCTAACCCTAACCGTACTCTAACCCTAACCCTAATCCTCACCCTAAACCTAACACGTACTGTAACCCTAACCCATACCATAAGCCACACCCTAACCAGTACCCTAACCCTAACTCTAACTCGTACCGTAACCCTAACCCTAACCCTGACCATAACCCTAACCCTAACCCATACCCTAAACCTAACCCATACTTTAATCCTAACCCTAACCCTAACCCTAAACCGTACCCTAAACCTAACCCTAACCCTTGACTTAACCCGTACCCAACCCTTTCCCGTACCCTAACCCTAACCCGTACCCCGAACCTAACCCTAAACCGTATCCTAATCCTAAACCTAACCCTAAGACTAACCCGTACATTAAACCTAACCCTAACCCTAACCCTAACACTAACCCTACCCCGTACTTTAACCCTAACCCTAAACCTAAACCTAAACCTAACCCTAACCCGTACCCTATCCCTAACACATACCCTAACCCTAAACCTAACCCTAAACCTAAACCTAACCCATACCCTAACCCTACCTGTAGCCTAACCCTAACTCTAACCCTAACCACTAACCCTAAACCTAACCCTTACCCTAACCCATACCCAAATGGTAAACCTAACCCGTACCCTAACACTAACTCATTCCCGTACTCTAACCCTAACCCTAACCCTAAACCTAACCCACACCTTAAACTTAACCCTAACCCTAACCTAAACTATAATCCTTAACCGTAACATTACACTATCCCATACCCTAAACCTAACCCTAACCTAACCCTAACCCGTAACCTAAACCTAACCCTAACCCTAAACTTAACCTGTACGCTAACCCTATCCCGTACCCTGAACCTAACCCTAACCCGTATCCTAACCCTAAACCTAACCCTAAGCCTAACCCTTACATTAACCCTAACCCTAACTCTAACACTAACCCTACCCCGTACTTTAACCCAAACCCTAATACTAACCCTAACCCTAAACCTAACCCTAACCCGTACCCTATCCCTAACCCGTACCCTAACACTAACCCTAACGCTAACCCAGCACTAACACTAACCCGTACTCTAAACCTAACCCTAACCCTAACCCTAATCCTTACCCTAACCCTAACACTAAACCTAACCTTTACTCTAACCCTAAACCTAACCCTAACCGTACTCTAACCCTAACCCTAACGCTCACCCTAACCCTAACCCATACTGTATCCCTAACCCGTACCATAACCCTAAGCCTAAACCGTACCCTAAACCTAACCCGTATTTTAAACCTAACCCTAACCCTAACCCATACCCTAAACCTAACCCTAACCCTAACTCGTACCCTAACCCTAACCCTAACCCTGACCCTAACCCTAACCCTAACCCGTACCCTAAGCCTAACCCATACCCGAACCCTAAACCTAAACCTAACCCTAACCCTAACCCATACCCTAAACCTAAACCGAACCCTTGACCTAACCCGTACCCAAACCTATCCTATAGCCTAACCCTAAACCTAACCCAAACCCGTACTCAAAATCTAACAATTACCCTAACCCAAACCCTAGCGCTAACCCTAACCCTAACCCTAACCCTAACCCAGACCCCAAACCTAACCCTAACCCTGACCCTAACACTAACCCTATCCCGTTCCCTAACCCTAAACCGTATCCTAACCCTAACCCTAAACCTAACCCATACCCTAACCCTAAACTTAACCCTAGCCCGTACCCAAACACTAACCATAACACGTATCCTAACACTAACCCTAACCCTAACCCTAACCCGCACACTGAACCTAACCCTAACCCTAGACCTAATACGTACACTAACCCTATCCCGTACCCTAACCTTAACCCTAATCCGTACCGTGACCCTAACATTAACCCTAAACCTAACCCTAACCCGTACACTAACCCAAACCCGAACCTTAACCCTAACCCTAACAGGTACCCTAACCCTACCCGTAGCCTAATCCTAACTCTAACCCGACCCCTAACACTAAGCCTAACCCTAACCTGTACCCAAACGGTAAAACTAACCCGTACCCTAACACTAACCCACCCGTAATCTAAACCTAACCCTAACCCTAACCCGCACCCTAAACTTAACTCTAACCCTAACCCAAACTATAACCCTTAACCGTAACTTAAGCCTAACTCATAACCTAACCCTAACCCTATTCTTAACCATAAACCTAATCCGTACACTAAACCTAAAACTAACCCGTACCCTAACCCCAACCCTATCCCTAACCCGTACCCTAAAACTAACCCTAACCCTGACCCTAAACCTAACCCTAACCTTTACACTAACCCTAACCCTAACCCAACCTGCACCCTAAACCTAACCCTAACCCGTATCCTAACCCTAACCTAACCCTAAGCCTAACCCGTACATTAACCCTAAACCTAACACTAACCCTACCCCGTACTCTAAACCTAACCCTAACCCTAACCCTAACCCTAACCCTAACCCATACCCTAAACCTAACCCTAACCCTGACTCGGACCCTAACCCTAACCCTAAACCTGACCCCCACCCATACCCTAAACCTAACGCATACCTTAACCCTAACCCTAAACCAAAACCTAAGCCGAACCCGTACCCTAAACCTAACCCTAACCCTTGACCTAACGCATACCCAACCCTATCCCGTACCCTAACCCTAACCCTAAACCCTACCCAAACCCTAACAGTAACCCTAAACCATACCCTAGCTCTAACCCTAACCCTAAACCTAAGCCTAACCCGCACCCTAAACCTAAACTTAACCCTAACCCTAAACTTAACCCGGACGCTAACACTATCCCGTACCCTGAACATAACCCTAACCCGTATCCTAACACTAAACTTAACCTTAAGCCTAACCCGTACATTAACCCTAACCCTAACACTAACCTTACCCCGTACTTTAACCCTAACCCTAAACCTAACCCTAAACCGTACCCTATCCCTAACAAGTACCCTAATCCTAACCCTAACCCGCACACTAAAGCTAACACTAACCCTAGACCGAACACGTACACTAACCCTATCCCATACCGTAACCTTAACCCTAACCCGTACCGTAACCCTAACACCAACCCTAACCAAAACCCTAACCCTAAACCTAACCCGTACACTAACCTTAACCCGAAACCTAACCCTAACCCTAACCCTAACCCGTACCCTAACCCTACCCGTACCCTAACCCTAACTCTAACACTAACCCCTAACCCTAACCCTAACTCTAAACCTTAACCTAACCCGTACCCAATCGGTAAACCTAACCTGTACCCTAACACTAACCCAAACCCATACTCTAACCGTAACCCTAACCCTAACCCGCACCATAATCCTAACCCATATCCTAACTCTAAAACTAACCTGTACCCTAACCCCAACCCTAACCCTAACCCATACCCTAACACTAACCCTAATCCTAACCCTGACACCAAACCTAACCCTAACCCTGCACTAACCCTAACCCTAATCCTAACCCGCAATCTAAACCTAACTCTAACCAATAACCTAACCCTAACCTGTAACCTAAACCTAACCCTAACCCTAAACTTAACCGGTACAGTAACCCTATTCCGTACCCTAAACCTAACCCTAACCGTATCCTAATCCTAAACCTAACCCTAAGCCTAACCCGTACACTAACCATAACCCTAACCCTAAAACTAACCCTACCCAGTTCTCTAACCTTAATCCTAACCCTAAACCTAACCCTACCTGTACCCTAACCCTAACCTAAACACTTACCCTAACACTAACCCTAACCCGTATTCTAACCCTAAACCTAACCCTAACCCTAACCCTAACCCTAACCCTAACCCTAACCGTACTCTAACACTGACCCTAACCCTCACCCTAACTCTAAACCGTACTGTAAACCTAACCCGTACCATAACCCTAAACCTAACCCGTGCCCTAAACCTAAACCTAACTCATACCCTAACCCTAACCCTAAACCTGACTCTAAACCTAACCCTAACCCGTACTCTAAACCTAACCCTTATCCTAAACCTAACCCTAACTTGTACCCTAAACCTAACCCTAACCCGTACCCTAACCGTAACCCTAACCCTAAAGATAACCCTGACCCTAACCCTAACCCTTACCCGTACCCTAAGCCAAACCCATACCCTAACCCTAAACCTAATGCTTCCCTAACCCTAACCCGTACCATAAACCTACCCCTAACCCTTGAACTAACCCGTACCCAACCATATCCCGTAACCTAACCCTAACCCTAACCCGTACCCAAATCCTAACAGTAACCCTAACCCATACCCTAGCGCTAACCCTAACCCTAACTCTAACCCGTAACATAAACCTTAACCTAACACTAACCCAAATGATAACCTTACCCATACCCTAAACCTAACATATACCCTAACCCTAACCCTAAACTTAACCGTAACTCTGACTCGGAACCTAACCCTAAACTAACCCGTAGCCTAACCCCAAACCTAACCCTAACCCGTACCATAACCCATTCCCTAACCCTAACCCTGACCCTAAACCTAACCCTATCCCGTAACCTAAACCTAACCCTAACCCTAAACTTAACCCGTATGCTAACCGTAACCGTACCCTAAACCTAACCCTAACCCGTACCCTAACCCTAACCCTTACCCTATCCGTACTCTAACCCTAACCCTAACCCTAACCCTCACCCTAACCCTAACCCGTACTGTAACCTTACCCATACCATAACCCTAACCCTAACCCGTACCGTAACCCTAAACCTAACTCGTACACTAACACTAACCCTAACCCTGACCCTAACCCTAACCCTCACCCGTACCCTAAACTTAACCTGTTCCCTATCCCTAACCCTAACCCTAACCCGTGCCCTAAACATAACCCTAAACCTAACTCGTACCCTAACCCTAACCCTAATCCTGACCCTATCCCTAACCCTAACCTGTACCCTAAGCCTAACCCATACACAAACCCTAACCCTAAACCTAACCCTTCCCCTAACCCGAACCCTAAACCTAACCCTAAACCTGGACCTAACCCGTACCCAACCCTGTTCCGTACACTAAACCTAACCCTAACCCGTACCCAAACACTAACAGTAACCCTAACCCATACCCTAGCGCTAACCCTAACCCTAACCCTAACCCTAACCCTAACACTAACCCTAACCCGTACTCTAACTCTAACCCTATCCCTAACCCAAACCCTAACCGTACTCTAACCCTAACCCTAACCCTCACCCTAAACCTAACCCTTTTTGTAACCCTAACCCGGAACATAACCCTAACCCTAACCCGTACCCAATTCCTAACCCTAACTCGTACTCTAACCCTAACCCTGACCCTAACCCTAAACCTAACCTGTAACCTAAACCTAACACATACCCTAAACCTAACCCTAACCCTAACCCATACCCTAAAACTAACCCTAATCCTAACTCGTACCCTAACACTAACCCTAACCCTGACCCTAACCCTAACACTAACCCGTACCCTAATCCTGACCCATACCCTAACCCTAACACTAAACCTAACCTTAACCCGTACCCTAAACCTAACCCTAACACTGGACCTAACCCGTACCCAACCCTATCCCGTACCCTAACCCTAACCCTAACCTGTACCCAAACCCTAACCGTAACCCTAACCCATACCCTAGGGCTAACCCTAACCCTAACCCTAAGCCTAACCCGCACCCTAAATCTAAAACTAACCCTAACCCAAACCATAACCCTACCCGTACCCTAACCCTAACACATACCCAAACTCTAACCTTAACCGTAACCCTAACACGTACCCTAACCATAAACCGTAACCTAAACCTAACCCTAACCCTAAACTTAACCCGTACACTAACCCTATCCCGTACCCTAAACCTAAATCTAACCCGTACCCTAACCCTAACCCTAACCCTAACCCTAACCCTATCTGTGCACTAACCCTAACCCTAACACTAACATTAACCCTAACCCGTTCTCTAACCCTAACCTTAAACCTAAACCTAACTCTAACCCGTACTCTAACCCCAACCCGTACCCTAACAAAAACCCTTACCTTAACGCTAAACTGAACCCATACCCTAAACTTAAACGTAACCCTCACCCGTACCCAAACCCTAACCCTAACACGTACCCTAACCCTAATCCTAACCCTAACCCGAACACTAAACCTAACCCTAACTCTAGACCTAACACGTACACTAACCTTATCCCGAACCGTACCCTTAACCCTAAACCGTACCGTAACCCTAACCCTAAACCTAACCCTAACCCTAACCCGTACACTAACCCTAACCCTAACACTAACCCATACCCTAACCCTACCTGTAGCCTAACCCTAACCCTACGTCTAACCCCTAACCCTAAACCTAACCCTTACCCTAACCCGTACCCAAATGGTAAACCTAACCGATACCCTAACATTAACCCAAACCCGTACTCTATTACTAACCCTAACCCGAACCCTAAACTTAACCCTAACCCTAACCCAAACCATGACCCTTAACCGTAACCTAACCCTAATCCATACCCTACCCCTAACCCTAATCTTAACCATAAACCTAACCCGTACCCTAACCCTAAAACTAACCCGTACCCTAACCCCACCCCTAACCCTAAACCGTACCCTAACACTAACCCTAACCCTAACCCTGACCCTAAACCTAACCCTTACCCTTACACTAACCCTAACCCTAACCCTAACCCGCACCCTAAACCTAACCCTAACCCGTTCCCTAACCCTAACTCGTAACCTAAACCTAACCCTAACTGTAAACTTAACCCGTAGGCTAACCCTATCCCGTATCCTAAACCTAACCATAACCCTTATCCTAACCCTAAATCTAAACCTAAGCCTAACCCGTACATTAACCTTAACCAGACCTAACACTAATCCTACCCCGTTCTCTAAACCTAAACCTAAACCTAACCCTAACCCTATCCCTAAACCTAACCTGAATACTAACCCTAACCCGTTCTATAACCCTAACCCTAACCCTAACCCTAACCGTAATCTAACCGTAACCCTAACCCTCACCCTAACACTAACCCGTATTGTAACCCTAACCCGTAACATAACCCTAACCCTAACCTGTACCCTAAACCTAACCCTAACTCGTACCCTAAACCTAATCCTAACCCTAAACTTATCCCGTACACTAACCCTATCTCATACCCTAAACTTAAACCTAACCCGTACCCTAACCCTAACCCTAAACCTATCTGCACAATAACACTAACGCTAACCCTAACACTAATCCTAACCCGTACTCTGATCCTAAACCTAACCCTAAACCTAACCCTAACCCGTTCTGTAACTCTAACCCGTACCCTAACACTAAACCTTACCATAAGCCTAAACCTAACCCGTATCCTAACCCTAAACGTAACCCTTACCCGTACCCAAACCCTAACCCTAACACGTACCCTAACCCTAACCCTAACCTTAACCCTAAACCGCACACTAAACCTAACGCTAACCCTAGACCTAACGCGTACACTAACCCTATCCGGTACCGGAATCTTAACCCTAACCCGAACCATAACCCTAACACTAAACCTAACCCTAACCCTAACCCTAACCCTAAACCTATCCCTAACCCGTACACTAACCCTAACCCGAATCCTAACCCATACCCTAACCCATACCCTAACCCTACCCATAGCCTAACCCTAACTCTAAACCTAACCCCTAACCCTAACACTAACCCTAAACCTTACACTAATCCGTACCCAAAAGGTAAACATAACCCGTACCCAAACAGTAACCCAAACCCATACTCTAACCCTAAACCTAAACCTAACCCGCACCCTAATCTTAGCCCGAACCCTAACCGAAACCATAACCCTTAACCGTAACTTAACCCTAAACAATACCCTAACCCTAACCCTAACCTTAAACATACCCTAACCTGTACCCTAACCCTAAAACTAACCCGTACCCTAACGCCAACCCTAACACTAAAGAGGACCCTAACACTAACCCTAACCCGAACCCTGACCCTAAAGTTAACCCTAACCCTTACACTAAACCTAACCCTAACCCTAAACCGCACCCTAAACCTAACCCTAACCCATACCCTAACCCTAACCCGTAACCTAAACCTAACCATACTCTAACCCTAACCCTCACCCTAACCCTAACCCGTACTGTAACCCTAACCCTTACCATAACCCTAACCCTAACCCGTATCCTAATCCTAAACCTAACTTGTACCCTAACCCTAACCCTAAACCTGACCCTAACCCTAAACGTAACACGTACCCTAAAACTAACCTGTACCCTAACCCTAATCCTAACCCTAACCCGTACCCTAAACCTAACCCTAAACCTAACTCATACCCTAACCCTAACCCTAACCTTGACCCTAACCTTAACCCTAACCCATACTCTAAGCCTAACCCATACCCTAACACTAACCCTAACTTAACCCTAACTCTAACCCGTACCCGAAACCTAACCCTAACCCTTGACCTAACCCTTACCCAACCCTATCCCGTAACCTATCCCTAAACCTAACCCATACCCAAACCCTAACATTAACCCTAACCCATAACCTAGCACAAACCCTAATCCTAACCCTAAACTGCAACCTAAACCTAAACCTAACCCTAACCATAACCATAACCCTTACCCGTACCCTAACCCTAACACATACCCTAACCCTAACCATAACCATAACCCTTACCCGTACCCTAACCCTAACACATACCCTAACCCTAACCATAACCTTAACTGTAACCCTGACCCATACCCTAACCCTAAAACTAACCTGTACCCTAACCCCAAACCTAACCCTATCCCGTACCATAACCCTATCCCTAAACCTATCCCTGACCCTAAACCTAAACCTAAACCAAACCCTAATCCTAACCCTAACACTAACCCACACCTAAACCTAACCCTACCCGTTCCCTAACACTAACCCGACACCTAAACCTAACCCTAACCCTAAACTTAACCCGTACACTAACCCTGTCCCGTATCCTAAACCTAACCTTAACCCGTACCCTAACCCTAATCCTAACCCTATCCGTACACTAACTCTAACACTCACCCTAACACTAACCATAACCCGTATTCTAACCCTAAACCTAACCATAACTCTAACCATAACCCGTATTATAACGCTACCCTAACCCTAACCCTAACCCTACACATAACCCTAACCCGTAGAGTAACCTAACAGGTACCCTAACCCTAACCCTAAACTTAACCTTGACCTAACCCTAACCCGTACCCTAACCATAAACCGTACCCTAACCCTAACCCTAAACCTCACCCGTACCCTAACCCTAAACGTAATGCTAACCCGTAACCAAACCCTAACCCTAACACGTACCCTATTCCTAACCCTAACCCGTACACTAAACCTAACCCTAACCCTAGACCTAACATGTACACTAACCTTATCCCATACCCCAACCTTAACCCTAACCCGTATCTTAACCCTAACATTAATCATAAACCTAACCCTAACCCTAACCGTACCCGTAGCCTAACCCTAACTCTAACCCTAACCCCTAAACCTAACCCTAACCCTTACCCTAACCCATACCCAAATGGTAAACCTAACCCGTACCCTAACACTAACCCAAACCCGTACTCTAACCCTAAACCTTACACTAACCTGCACCTTAAACTTAACCCTAACCCTAACCCAAACCATAACCCTTAACCGTAACCTAACCCTAACCCATACCCTAACCCTATCCCTACCCTAACCTTAACCATAACCCTAAACTATACCTAACCCTAAAACTAACCCCACCCTAACCACAAACCTAACCCTAACACGTACTCTAACACTAAACCTAACCCTGACCCTAAACCTAACCCTAACCCTTACACTAACCCTAACCCTAACCCTAACCCGGACCCTAAACCTAACCCTAACCCCTAACCTAACCCTAACCCTAACCCGTATCCTAAACCTAACCCTAACCCTAAAGTTAACCCGTATGCTAACCCTATCCCGTACCCTGAACCTAACCCTAAACCGTATCCTAATCCTAAATCTAACCCTAAGCCTAACCCGTACATTAACCCTAACCCTAACCCTAACACTAACCCTAACCCGTACTTTAAACCTAACCCTAACCCTAACTCTAAACCTAACCCTAACCTGTACCCTAACCCTAACCCGTAACCTAAACCTAGCCCTAACCTTAAACTTAACCTGTACGCTAACCCTATCCCGTACCCTGAACCTAACCCTAACATGTATCCTAACCCTAAACCTAAACCTAAGCCTAACCCTTACATTAACCCTAACCCTAAACCTAACACTAACACTACCCCGTACTTTAACCCTAACACTAACCCGTACCCTATCCCTAACCCGTACCCTAACACTAACCCTAACCCTAACCCTAACACTAACCTTACCCCGTACTCTAACCCTAACCCTAACCCTAACCCTAACACTTACCCTAACCCTAACACTAACCCTAACCCGTAATCTAAACCTAACCCTAACCCTAACCGTACTCTAACCCTAACCCTAAACCTCACCCTAAACCTAACCAATGCTGTATCCCTAAGCCGTACCATCACCCTAAACCTAACCCGTACCCTAAACATAACCCTAACTCGAATCCACACCCTTACCCTAAACCAAAACCTAACCCTAATTCATACCCTAACCCTAAACCTAACCCTGACCCTAAACCTAACCCTAACCCGTACACTAAGCCTAACCCATACCCTAACCCTAACCCCAAACCTAACCCTAACCCTAACCCATACCCTAAACCTAAACCTAACCCTTGACCTAACCCGGACCCAAACCTATCCCGTACCCTAACCCTATCCCTAACCCTAACCCGTACCCAAAACCTAACAGTAACCCTAACCCATACCGTAGCGCTAACCCTATCCCTAAACCTAACCCTAACCTGGACCCCAAACCTAACCCTAACCCTGACCTTAACACTAACCCTATCCTGTACCCTAACCCTAAACCGTACCCTAAACCTAACCCTAAACCTAACCCATACCCTAACCCTAAACTTAACCCTAGCCCGTACCCAAACACTAACCCTAACACGTATCCTAACCCTAACCCTAACCCTAACCCTAACCCGCACACTGAACCTAACCCTAACCCTATACCTAACACATACCCTAACCATATCCCGTACCCTAACCTTAACCCTAACCGGTACTGTGACCGTAACACTAACCCTTACCCTAACCCTAACCTTAACCCTAACCCTAACCCGTACACTAACCCTAACCCGAACCTTAACCCTAACCCGTACCCTAACTGTACCCATAGCCTAATCCTAACTCAAAACCGATCACTAACACTAAGCCTAACCCTAACCCGTACCCAAACGGTAAACCTAACCCATACCCTAACACTAACCCAAACCCGTACTCTAACCCTAACCCTAACCCTAACCCGCACCCTAAACTTAACTCTAACCCTAACCCAAACCATAACCCTTAACCGTAACTTAAACCTAACTCATAACCTAACCATAACCCTAACCTTAACCATAACCCTAATCCGTACCCTAAACCTAAAACTAACCCGTACTCTAACCCCAACCCTAACACTAACACGTACCCTAACACTAACCCTAACCCTAACCCTGACCCTAAACCTAACCCTAACCCTTACACTAAACCTAACCCAAACACAACCCGCACCCTAAACCTAACCCTAACCCGTATCCTAATCCTAACCTAACCCTAAGCCTAACCCGTACATTAACCCTAACACTAACCCTACCCCATACTCTACCCTAACCCTTACCCTAACCCGAACCCTAACCCATACCCTAAACCTAACCCTAACCCTGACACGTACCCTAACCCTAACCCTAAACCTGACCCTAACCCTAACTTTAACCCATACCCTAAACCTAACCCATACCCTAACCCTAAGCCTAAACCTAACCGTAACCCTTACCAGTACCCTAAACCTTACCCTAACCCTTGACCTAACCCGTACCCAACCCTATACCGTACCCTAACCCTAAACCTAACCCGTTCCCAAACCCTAACAGTAAACCTAACCCATACCCTAATCCGTACCCTAACAATAACCCTTACCCTAATCCTAAAACTAAACCATACCCTAACCCTAAACTTAACCCTAACCCGTACCCAAACCCTTACCCTAACACGTACGCTAACCCTAACCCTACCCTAACCCTAACCCATACCCTAACCCTAACCCTAACCTTAACCGTAACACTAACCCATACCCTAACCCTAAACCTAAACCGTACCCTAACCCCCACCGACCTTAACCCGTACCCTAACACTAACCCTAACCCTAAACCTAACCCTAACCCTTACACTAATCCTAACCCTAACTCTTACATGCACCCTAAACCTACCCTAACCTGTACCCTAACCCTAACCCGTACCCTAACCATAACCCTAACTCGTACCCTAACCCTAACCCTAACCCTGACCATAACCCTAACCCTAACCCCTACCCTAAACCTAACCGACAATTTAACCCTAGCCCTAAACCTAACTCTAACCCGTACCCTAAACCTAACCCTAAGGCTTGACCTCAACCATACCCAACCCTATCCCGTACACTAACCCTAACCCTAACCCATAACCTAACCCTAACCCTAACCCATAACCTAGCGCTAACTCTAACCCTAATACTAAGCCTAACCCGGACCCTAAACCTAAACCTAACCCTAACCCTAAACTTAACACGTACGCTAACCCTATCCCGTACCCTGAACCTAACCCTAACACGTATCCTAACCCTAAACCTAAACCTAAGCCTAACCCTTACATTAACCCTAACCCTAAACCTAACACTAACACTACCCCGTACTTTAACCCTAACCCTAACCCTAACCCTAAACCTAACCCTAACCCGAACCCTACCCCGTACTCTAACCCTAACCCTAACCCTAACACTTACCCTAACCCTAACACTAACCCTAAACCGTAATCTAAACCTAACCCTAACCCTAACCGTACTCTAACCCTAACCCTAACCCGTACCCTAACCCTACCCTAACTCGTACCCTAACCATAACCCTGACACTAACACTAACCATAAACCGTACCCTAAATGTAACCCTAACCTTAACTCGTTCCCTAACACTAACCCTAACCCTTACCGTAACCCTAACCCTAACCCGTAACCCTAAACCTAACCCATACCCTAACCCTAACCCTAAACCTAACCCTAAGCATAAACCGCACACTAAAACTAACCCTACCCCTTGACCAAACCCGTAGCCAACCCTATCCCGTACCCTAACCCTAACCCTAACCCGTACCCAAAACTTAACATAAACCCTAACCCATACCCTAGTGCTAACCCTAACCCAAACCCTAAGCCTAAACCGCACCCTAAACCTAAAACTAACCCTAAACCTAACCATAACCCTTACCCGTACCCTAACCCTAAGCCATACCCTACACTAACCCTAACCTTAACTGTAACCTTAACCCATACACTAACCCTAAAACTAACCCGTATCCTAACCCCAACCCTAACCCTAACCCGTACCACAACCCTATCCCTAACGCTAACCCTGACCCTAAACCTAACTCTAAACCATACCTAACTCTAATCCTCACCTTAAACCTAACCCTAACCCGTACACTAACCATAACCGAACCCTAACCTTAACACTAATCCGTACTCTAACACTCACCCATACCCGAACCCTAACCCTAACCTTAACCGTTACCCTGACATGTAACCTAACCCTAAAACTAACCCGTACCCTAACCACAAACCTAACCCTAAACCGTATCCTAATCCTATCCCTAACCATAACCCTAACACCTACACTAACCCTAAACCGAAACCTAACCCTAACCCGTACCCTAACCTTACCCGTAGCCTAACACTAACCCTACCCCTAACCCCTAAACCTAAACCTAAACCTTACCCTAACCCGTACCCAAATGGTAAACCTAAACCATACCCTAACAGTAACCCAAACCCGTACTCTAACACTAACCCTAACCCTCACCGTAAACTTAACCCTAACCCTTACCCAAAACATAACCCTTAACCGTAACCTAACCCTAATCCATACCCTAACCCTAAACCTAAACTTAACCATAACCCTAACCCGTACCCTAACCCTAAAATAACCCGTACCCTAACCCCAACCCTAACCCTAAACCGTACCCTGACACTAACCCTAACCCTAGCCCTCACCCTTAACCTAACCCGTACCCTTTCACTAACCCTAACTCTAACACTAACCCGCACCCTAAACCTAACCCTAACCCGTAACCTAAACCTAATCCTAACCCTAAACTTAACCTGTACGCTAACCCTATCCCATACCCTAAACCTAACCCTAACCCTTATCCTAACCCTAAACCTAAACCTAAGCCAAACCCGTTCATTAACCCTAACCCTAAACCTAACACTAACCGTACCCCGTTCTCTAAAACTAAACCTAACCCAAACCCTAACCCTAACCCTAAACCTAAGCCTAACACTAACCATAACCCGTACTCTAACCCTAACCCTAACCCTACCCCTAACCGTAATCTAACCGTAACCCTAACCCTCACCCTAACATTAACCCGTACTGTAACCCTAGCCCGTAATATAACCCTAACCCTAACCCGTACCCTAACCCTAACCCTAACTCGTACCCTAAACCTAACCCTAAACCTAAACTTATCCCGTACACTAACCCTATCCCGTACCCTAAACTTAACCCCAAACCGTACCCTAACCCTAACCCTAACCCTATCTGCACAGTAACATTAACGCTAACCCTAACACTAACCCTAACACGTACTCTAATCCTAAACCTAACCCTAAACCTACCCCTAACCCGTTCTGTAACCCTAACCCGTACCCTAACACTAACCCTTAACCTAACCCTAAACCTAACCCGTACCCTAAGCCTAAATGTAACCCTTACTCGTACCCAAACCCTAACCCTAACACGTACCCTAACCCTAACCCTAACCCTAACCCTAAAACACACACTAAACCTAACCCTAACCCTAGACCTAACACGTACACTAACCCTATCCCGTACCGGAATCTTAACCCTAATCCATACAGTAACCCTAACACTAACCCTACCCCTAACCCTAACCCTAAATCTAACCCTATGCCTAACCCGTACACTAACCCTAACCCGAACCCTAACCCGTACCCTAACCCATACCCCAACTCTACCCATAGCCTAACCCTAACTCTAACCCTAACCCCTAACCATAAACCTAACCCTAACCCTTACACTAACCCGTACCCAAAAGGTAAACCTAACCCGTACCCTAACAGTAACCCAAACCCGTACACTAACCCTAACCCTAAACCGAAACCACACCCTAAACTTAACCCGAACCCTAACCGAAACCATAACCCTTAACCGTAACCTAACCCTAACCCATACCCTAAACCTAAACCTAACCTTAACCATAACCCAAACCAATACCCTAACCATAAAACTAACCCGTACCCTAACAGCAAACCTAACACTAACACGTAACCTAACACTAACCCTAACCATAACCCTAACCCGTAACATAACCCTAAGCCTTACACTAACCCTAACCCTAACCCTAACCCGCACCCTAAACCTAACCCTAACACATACCCTAACCCTAACGCGTAACCTAAACCTAACCCTAACCCTAAACTTAACCCGTACACTAACCCTATCCCGTTCCTAAACCTAACCCTAACCCGTACCCTAACCCTCACCCTTACATTAACCATAACCATAACCTGTAACTTAACCCTAAAACTAACCCGTACACTAACCCCAACCCTAACCCTAACCCATACCCTAACACTAACCCTAACCCTAACCCTAACCCTAACCCTGACACTCAACCTAAACCTAACCCATACAATAATCCTAACCCTAACCCTAAACCACACCCTAAACCTAACCCTAAACAGTACCCTAACGCTAACTCGTAACCTAACCCTAAACCTAACCCTAAGCCTAACACGTACATTAACCCTAACCCTAACCCTAACACTCACCCTACCCCGTACTCTAACCCTAACCCTAACCCGTGCCCTAACCCTAAACCTAACCCTTTCCCTAAACCTAACACTAACCCTAACCTGTACTCTAAACCTAACCCTAACCCTAACCCTAACCATACTCTAACCCTAACCCTAAGCCTCAACCTAAACCTAACCCATACTGTATCCCTAACCCGTAACATAACCCTAACCCTAACCCGTACACTAACCCTAACCCTAACTCATACCCTAACCCTAAACCTGACCCTAACCCGAACCCGTACACTAACCTAAACCGTATCCTAAACCTAACACTAACCCTAACCCGTACCCTAAACCTAACCCTAACCCTAACCCTAACTCATACCTAACCCTAAACCTAACCCTGACCCTACCCCTAACCCTAACCCGTACCCTAAACCTAACCCATACCCTAACCCTAACCCTAAACCTAACCCTAACCCTAACCCGTACCCTAAACCTAACCCTGACCCTTGACCTAA
This sequence comes from Urocyon cinereoargenteus, assembly GCA_032313775.1. Taxonomy (NCBI): domain Eukaryota; kingdom Metazoa; phylum Chordata; class Mammalia; order Carnivora; family Canidae; genus Urocyon; species Urocyon cinereoargenteus. Next base: position 1,491,610 of record JAVLSZ010000081.1, read on the forward strand.
CCCATACCCAACCCTATCTCATACCCTAAACCTAACCCTAACACGTACCCAAATCCTAACAGTAACCCTAACCCGTAACCTAGAGCTAACCCTAACCCTAACCCTAAGCCTAACCCGCACCCTAAACCTAAACGTAACCCTAACCCTAACCATAAACCGTACCCGTACCATAACCCTAACCCATAACCTAACACTAACCCTAACTTTAACCAAAACCCTAACCCGTACCATAACCCTAAAACAAACCCGTACCCTAAACCCATCCCTAACCCTAACCCGTAGCATGACCCTATCCCGTACCATAACCCTGACCCTAAACCTAACCTTAACCCATACCCTAACCCTAACCCGCACATAAACCTAAGCCTAACCCGTACCCTAACACTAACCCGTAACCTAAACCTAACCCTAACCCTAAACTTAACGCGTACACTAACCCTATCCCGTACCCTAAACTTAACCCTAACCCATACCCTAACCCTAACCCTAACCCTAACCCTATCCGTACACTCACCCTAACCCTAACACTAACACTAAACCTCACCCGTACTATAAACCTAACCCTAGCCCTAAACCTAAACCTAACCCGTACACTAACCCTAAAACTAACACGTACCATAACACTAACCCTAACCCTAACCCTGATCCTAAACCTAACCATAACCCTTACACTAACCCTAACCCTAACCCTAACCCAAACCCTAACCCGCACCCTAAACCTAACCCTAACCCGTAACCTAACCCTAACCCTAACCCGTAAACTAAAACTCTTCCTTACCCTAAACATAACCGTTGCGCTAAACTTATCCCGTAACATAAACCTAACCTTAACCCTTATCCTAACCCTAAACCTAACCATAACCCTAACCCGTACCCTAAACCTAACCCTGACCTTTGACCTAACCCGTACCCAACACTGTCTCATACCCTAAACCTAACCCTAACCCGTACCCAAACCCTAACAGTAACCCTAACCCATACCCTAGCGCTAAGCCTAACTCTAACCCTAAGCCTAACCCGCACCCTAAACCTAAACATAACCCTAACCCTAACCATAACCCTTACCCATACCCTAACGCTAACCCATACCCTAACACTAACCCTAACTTTAACCGTAACCCTAACCCGTACCCTAACCTTAAAACTAACCCGTACCCTAACCCCAACTCTAACCCTAACCCGTAATATGACCTTATCCCTAACCCTAACCCTGACCCTAAACCTAACCCTAACCCGTACCCTAACCCTAACCCGCACCTAAACCTAACCCTAACCCGTACCCTAAACTTAACCTGTAACCTAAACCTAACCCTAACCCTAAACTTAACCTGTACACTAACCCTATTCCGTACCCTAAACCTAACCCTAACCCGTACCCTAATCCGAACCCTAACCCTATCCGTACACTAACCCTAACCCTAACCCTAACACTAACCCTAACCTGTACTCTAAACCTCACCCTAACCCTAAACCTAACCCTAACCCGTACACTAAACCTAAAACTAACCCGTACCCTAACCCTAACCCTAACTCGAACCCTAACCCTAACCCTAATCCTAACTTGTACCTTAAACCTAACCCGTAACCTAACCCTAACCCTAACCCGTACCCTAAACATAACCCTAAACCTAACTCGTAACCTAACCCTATCCCTGACCCTAACCCGCACCCTAAACCTAATACTAACCCTAACCCTAACCATAACACTTACCCGTACCCTAACCCCAACCCTAACCTAATCCTTACCATAACCCTATCCCTAACGCAAACCCTGAACCTAAACCTAACCCTAACCCGTACCCTAACCCTAACCCTAACCCTAACAATAAACCTCACCTAAACCTAACCCTATCCCGTACCTTAAACCTAAACCTAACCCGTACCCTAAACCTAACCCGAACCCGAACCCGATCCGTACACTAACCCTAACCCTAACCCTAACCCTAACACTAACCCTAACCTGTACTCTAACACTAAACTTAACCCTAAACCTAACCCTAACCCGTACTCTAACCCTAACCCGTACAGTAACACTAACCCTAAACCTCACACTAACCCTAACCTGTACTCTAAACCTAAACCTAACCCTAACTCTAACCCTAAACCCTAAACCTAACCCTAAACCTTGCCCTAACCTGTACCTGAACGGTAAACCTAACCCGTAACCTAACACTAACCCAAACCCGTGCTCTAAACCTAACCCTAACCCTAACCCTAAACCGCAATCTAAACACAACCCTAACCCTAAACATAACCCTTAACCGTACCCTAAACCTAACCCACACCCTAACATAACCCTAACTTTAAATGTAACCCTAACACATAACCTAACCCTAAAACTAACCCGTACCCTAACCCCAAACTAAACATAACCCATACCCTAAAACGAACCCTAACCCTAACCCTGACCCTAAACCTAACCCTAACCCGTACCCTAACCCTTACCCTAACACTAACACGTACACTAAACCTAACCCTAATCCTAACTCATACCCTAACCCTAAACCTAACCCTGACCCTAAACCTAACCCTAACCCGTACCTTAAACTTTACTTGTACCCTAAACCTAACCCGTACTCTAAACCTAACCCTAATTCTAACTCGTACCCTAACCCTAACCCTGACCCTAACCCGCACCCTAAACCTAAAACTAACCCTTAACCTAACCATAATACTTACCCGTACCCTAACACTAACCCACACCCTAACCCTAACCCTAACTTTAACCGTAACCCTAACACGTACCCTAACCCTAAAATAAACCATACCCTAACCCCAACCCTAACCCTAACCCATACCCTAACAATAAACCTAACCCTAACCCTGACCCTAAAAATAACCCTAACCATTACACTAACCCTAACCCTAACCCTAACCGGTCTCCTAAACCTAAGCCTAACCCTAACCCTAACCCTAACCCTAACCCCTAACCCTAACCCTAACCCTAACCCTAACCCTAACCCTAAACCGCACCCTAAACTTAATCCTAACCCTAACCATAACCATAACCCTTAACCGTACCCTAACCCTAAACAACACCCTAACCCTATCCCTATCTTTAACCGTAACCCTAATCCGTACCCTAACCCTAAAACTAAACTGTACCCTAAACCCAACCCTAACCCTAACCCATAGCCTACCACTAACCCTAAACCTAACCCTGAACCTAAACCTAACCCTAACACGTACACTAACCCTAACCCAAACCCTAACGCTTAACAATAACCCTAACCTGTACCCTAACCCTAAAATTAAACCGTACCCTAAACCCAACCCTAACCATAACCCGTACTCTAACACTAAACCTAACCCTAACTCTGACCCTAAACCTAACCCTAACCCTTACACTAACCCTAACCCTAAACCTAACCCGGACCCTAAACCTAACCCTAACCCGTACCCTAACCCTAACCCGTAACCTAAACCTAACCCTAACCCTAAAGTTAACCCGTACGCTAACCATATCCCGTAACATGAACATAACCCTAAACCGTATACTAACACTAAATCTAACACTCAGCCGAACCCACATTAAACCTAACCCTAACCCTAACCCTAACTTGTACCCTAAACCTAACACATACCCTAACCCTAACCCTAAACCTAACCCTAACCCTTGACCCAACCCGTACCCAACCTTCTCCCGTACCCTAACCCTAACCCTAACCCATACAAAAACCCTAACAGTAAACCTAACCCATACCCTAGGGCTAACCCAAACCCTAACTCTAAGCCTTACACGCACCCTAAACCTAAACCTAACCCTAACCCTACCAATAAACCTAACTCGCACCCTAACCCTAACCCATACCCTAAAACTAACCCTAACCTTAACCGTAACCCTAACCCGTACCCTAACCCTAAAAATGACCCGTACCCTAACCCGAACCCTACCCTAACACATAACATAACCCTATCCCTATCCCTAACCCTGACCCTAATCCTAACCATAACCCGTACCCTATCCCTAACCCGCACCTAAACCTAACCCTTACCCGAACCCTAACCCTAACCCATAACCTAAACCTAACCCTAACCCTAAAGCTAACGCGTACACTAACCCTATCCCGTACACTAACCTAACCCTAACTAATAACCTAACCCTAACCCTAACACTAACCCTATCCATACAATAACACTAACCCTAACCCTATCCCTAACCCTAACCGGTACTCTAACCCTAAACCTAACCCTAAACCTAACCCTAACCCGTATTCTAACCCTAACCCATACCCTAACACTAACCCTTACCCTAACCCTAAACCTAACCCGTACCCTAACCCTAAATGGAATTCTAACCCGTACCCAAACCCTAACCCTAACACGTACCCTAACCCTAACCCTAACCCTAACCCACACACTAAACCTAACCCTAACCCTAGACCTAACATGTACACTAAACCTATCCCGTACCGAAACCTTAACCCTAACCAATACCGTAAACCTAACACTAACCCTAAACCTAACCCTAACATTATCCCTAACCCTAAACCGTACACTAACCCTAACACGAACCATAACCCTAATCCGTACCCTAACCCTACCTGTAGCCTAACCCTAACTCTAAACCTAACCCCTAACCCTAACCCTAACCCTTACCCTAACCCGTACCCAAACGGTAAACCTAACCCGTACCCTAACACTAACCCAAACCCGTACTCTAACCCTAACCCTAACCCTAACCCGTATGCTAACCCTAACCCTAACCCTGACCCTCACCCTAAACCTAACCCTAACCCGTACTCTAACCCTAACCCGAAAACTAAACCTAACCCTAACCCTAAACTTAACCCGTACGCTAACACGATCCCGTACACTAAACCTAACCCTAACCCGTAACCTAACCTTAAACCTAACCCTAAGCCTAACTCGTCCATTAAACCTAACCCTAACCCTAACACTAACACTACCCCATACTCTAACCCTAACCCTAACACTAATCCTAACCCTAACATGTATCCTAACCCTAACCCTAAACCTTTCCCTAACCCTAACACCAACCCTAACCCGTACTCTAAGCCTAACCCTAACCGTAAACCTAACCCTAATCGTACTCTAACCCTAACGCTAACCCTCACCCTAACCCTAACCCGTACTGTAACCCTAACCCGTAACATAATCCTAACCCTATCCCGTACCCTATCCCTAACCCTAACTCGTACACTAACACTAAACCTGACCCTAACCCTAACCCTAACCCGTAACCTAAACCTAACCTGTACCCTAACACTAACCCTAACCCATACGCTAAACCTAACCCTAACCCTTGACCTAACCCGTACCCAACCCAATCACGTACCCTTACCCTAAACTTAACCCGTACAGAAACCCTAACAGTAACCCTAACCCATACCCTAGAGCTAACCCAAACCCTAACTCTAAGCCTAACCCGCACCCTAAACCTAACACTAACCCTAACCCTAACCATAAACCTAAACCATACCCTAACACTAACCCATACGCTAACACTAACCCTAACCTTAACCGTAACCCTAACCCATACCCTAAACCTAAAACTAACCCGTAGCCTAACCCCAACCCTAACCCTAACCCGTACCATAACCCTATCCCTAACCCTAAACCTGACCCTAAACCTAACTGTATCCCGTAACCTAACACTAACCCTAACCCTAACACTAAACCTAACCCGTTCTCTAACCCTAAAAATAACCCTAACTCTAACCCTAACACGTACTATAACCCTAACCCTAACCATATCCCTAACCCATACTCTAACCCTATCCCGTAGCCTAAACCTAACTCTAACACTAACCCCTAACCCTAACCCTAATACTAACTCTTAACCTAACCCATACCCAAACGGTAAACGTAACCCGTACCCTAACACTAACCTAAACCGTACTCTAACCCTAACCCTAGCCCTAACCTGCACCCTAAACTTAACCTAACCCTAACCCAAACCATAACCCTTAACCCTAACCTAACCCTAACCAATACGCTAACCTTAACCCTAACCATAAACATAACCCTAACCTGTACCCTAACCCTAAAACTAACCCGTACCCTAACCCCAACCCTAACCCTAACCCGTAATCTAACACTAAACCTAACCCTAACCCTGACCCTAAACCTAACCCTAACCCTTACATTAACCCTAACCCTAACCCTAACCCGGACCCTAAATGTAACCCAAACCCGTACCCTAACCCTATCCCATAACCTAAACCTAACCCTAACCCTAAAGTTAACCCGGACGCTAACCCTATACCGTACCCTACACCTAACCCTAAACCGTATCCTAATCCTAAATCTAACCCTAAGCCTAACCCGTACATTAACCCTAACCCTAACCCTAACACTTACCCTACCCCGTACTTTAACACTAACACTAATCCTACCCCAAAACCTAACCCTAACCCAAAACCTAACCCTAACCCATACCCCAGCACTAACCCTAACCCTAACCCTAACCCTAAACCGCACCCTAAACCTAACCCGTATTTTAACCCTAACCCTAACCCGTAATCTAAACCTAACCCTAACCCTAAACTTAACCAGTACGCTAACCCTATCCCGTACCATGAACCTAACCCTAACCCGTATACTAACACTAAACCTAACCCTAAGCCTAACCCGTACATTAACCCTAACCCTAACCCTAACACTAATCTTACCACGTACTTTAACCCTCACCCTAACCCTAACCCTAACCCTAACCCTAAACCTAACCCTAACCCGCACCCTATCCCTGAAACGTACCCTAACCCTAAACCTAACCTTAACCCTAACCCGCACACTAAACCTAAAACTAACCCTAGACCTAACACGTACACTAACCCTATTCCATACCGTAACTTTAAACCTACCCGGTTCCGTAACCGTAACACTAACCCTAACCCCAACCCTAACCCTAAACCTAACCCTAACCCATACAATAACCCTAACCCGTACCCTAATCCTAACCCTAACTCTAACCCTATCCGTACACTAACCCTAACCCTAACACTAAACCTAACCAGAAACGTAAACCTAACCCTAACCCTAAACTTAACCCATACGCTGAACCTATCCCGTACCCTAAACCTAACCCTAAACCATACCCTAAACCTAACCCTAACCCTATCCATACACTAACCCTAACTCTAACCCTAAACCTAACACTAACTCTAAAAAGTACTCTAACCATAACCCTAACACTAAACCTAACCCTAACCCGAACTCTAACCCTAACCCGTACCCTAACACTAACCCTAACCCGTTCTCTAACCCTAAAAATAACATTAACTCTAACCCTAATCCGTACTATAACACTAACCCTACCCAAACCCTAACCCAAACCCTAACCCGTACTCTAACCCTATCCCGTAGCCTAACCCTAATTCTAACCCTAACCTCTAACCCTAACCCTAATACTAACCCTTAACCTAACCCGTACCCAAACGATAAACCTAACCCGTACCCTAAAACTAACCCAAACCCGTACTCTAAACCTAACCCTAAACCTCACCCTAACCCTAAACCGCACCCTTAACTTAACCCTAACGCTAACCATAACCATAACCCTTAACCGTACCCTAGCCCTAAACCACACCCTAACCCTATCCCTAACTTAAACCGTAACACTAACCCATACACTAACCCTAAACCTAACCCGTACCCTAACACCAACCCTAACCCTAACCCTGACCCTAAACCTAACACTAACCCTAACCCTAACCCGTACACTAACCCTAACCCTAACCCTAACCAGCACCCTAACCTAACCCTAACCCGTACTCTAACCCTAACTCGTAAACTAAACCTAACCAATACGCTAACCCTATCCCGTACACTAAACCTAACCCTAACCCGTAACCTAACCCTTATCCTAACCCTAAGCCTGACTCGTACATTAACCCTAACCCTAACACTAACACTAACACTACCCCATACTCTAACCCTAACCCTAACACTAATCCTAACCCTAACACGTAATCTAACCCTAACCCTAAACCTTTCCCTAACCCTAACCCTAACCCTAACCCTAACCGTACTCTAACCCTAACCCTAACCCTAACCCTAACCGTACTCTAAACCTAACCCTAACCCTCACCCTAACCCTAACCTGTACTGTAACCCTAACCTGTAACATAATCCTAACCATATCCAGTACCCTATCCCTAACCCTAACTCGTACTCAAACCCTAAACCTGACCCTAACCCTAACCCTAACCCGTAACCTTAACCGAACCCGTATCCTAACCCTAACCCTAACCTGTACCCTAAACAAAACCCTAACCCTAACTCGTACCCTAACCCTAACCCTAACCCTCACCCTAAACCTAACCCTAACTTTTACACTAACCCTAACCCTAACCCTACCCACACCCTAAACCTAACACTAAACCGTATACTAACACTAAACCTAACCCTTAGCCTAAACCGTATATTAAACCAAACCCTGACCAAACACTAACCCTACCCCGCACCCTAACCCTAAACCTAACCCTAACCCTAACCCGTACCCTAACACTAACCCTAACCCTAACACTAACACTAAACCTACCCCGTACTCTAACCCTAACCCTAACCCTAACCCTAACCTTACCCTAACCCTAACACTAACACTAACCCGTACTCTAACCCTAACCCTAACCAAAACCGTACTCTAACCCTAACCCTAAGCCTCACCCTAACCCTAACCCTAACCTGTACTATAACCCTAACCCGTACCGTAACTCTAACCCTAACCCGTACCCTAACCCTAAATCATACCCTAACACTAACCCTAACCCTGACCATAACCCTAACCCTAACCCGTACCCTAAACCTAACCCATACTTTAACCCTAACCCTAAACCTAACCCTAACCCATGACCTACCCGTACCCAACACTATCCCGTACACTAACCCTAACCCTAAACCGTACCCAAACCCTAACAGTAACCCTAACCCATACCCAAATGGTAAACATAACCCGTACCTTAACACTAACCCAAAGCCGTACTCTAACTCTAACCCTAACCCTAACCCTAACCCTAACCCGCACCTTAAACTTAACCCTAACCCTAACCAACCATAACCCTTAACCGTAACCTAACCCTAAAACATACCGTAACCCTCACCCTAACCTTAACCATAACCCTAACCTGTACCCTAACCCTAAAACTAACCCGTACCCTAACCCCAACTCTAACCCTAACCCGTACTCTAACACTAACTTAACCCTAACCCTGACCCTAAACTTAACCTTAACCCTTACACTAACCCTAACCCTAACCCGGAACCTAAACCTAACCCTAACCCGTAACCTAAACCTAACCCTTAACCTAAACCTAACCTTAACAAAAAAACTTAATCTGTACGCTAACCCTATCCCGTACCCTGAATCTAACCCTAACCCGTATCCTAACCCTAAACCTAACACTAAGCCTAACCCTTACATTAACCCTAACCCTAACTCTAACACTAACCCTACCCCGTACTTTAACCCTAACCCTAACCCTAACCCTAACCCTAAACCTAACCCTAACCCGTACCCTATCCCTAACCCGTACCCTAACCCTAACCCTAACCCTAACACTAAACCTACCCCGTACTCTAAGCCTAACCCTAACCCTAACCCTAACCCTTACCCTAAACCTAACACAAACCCTAACCCGTACTCTAACCCTAACCCTAACACTAACCGTACTCTAACCCTAACCCTCACCCTCACCCTAAACCTAACCCATACTGTATCCCTAACCCGTACCATAATCCTAACCCTAACCCGTACCCTAACCCTAACCCTAAATCGTACCCTAACCCTAATCGGACCAAAACCCTAACCCTAACCCGTACCCTTAACTAACCCGTATTTTAACCCTAACCCTAACCCGTACCCTAACCCTACCCGTAGCCTAACCATAACTCTAACCCTAACCCCTAACACTAACCCTAAACCTTACCCTAACCCGTACCCAAATGGTAAACCTAGCCCGTACCCTAACACTAACCCAAACCTGTACTCTAACCCTAACCCTAACCCGCACCTTAAACTTAACCCTAACCCTAAACCAAACCATAACCCTTAACCGTAACCTAACCCTAACCCATACCCTAACACTAACCCTAACCTTAACCATAACCCTAACCCTAAAACTATCCCGTGCCCTAACCCCAAACCTAACCCTAACCCGTACTCTAACACTAACCCTAACCCTAATCCTGACCCTAAACCTTACCCTAAACCTTACACTAATCCTAACCCTAACCCTAACCCGGACCCTAACCTAACGCTAACCCATACCCTAACCCTAACCTGTAACCTAAACCTAAACCTAACCCTAAAGTTAACCCGTATGCTAACCCTACCCCGTACCCTGAACCTAACCCTAAACCGTATCCTAATCCTAAGTCTAACCCTAAGCCTAACCCGTATATTAAACCAAACCCTAACCCGAACACTAACCCTACCCCCTACTTTAACACTAAAACTAAACCTAACCCATACCCTAACCCGTACCCTAACCCGTACCCTAAACCTAACCCTAACCCTTGACCTAACCCGTTCCCAACCCTATCCCGTACCCTAACCCTAACCCTTACCCGTACCCAAACCCTAACAGTAACCCTAACCCATACTCTAGCACTAACCCTTACACTGAACCTAAACCTAAACCGTACCCTAACACTAACCCTAACCCTAACCCTAACCCTAACCCATAACCAAACCCTAACCCTAACCCTAACCTTAACCGTAACCCTAACCCATACCCTAACCCTAAACGTAACCCGTACCCTAACCCCACCGTAACCCTAACCCGTACCCTAACACTAACCCTAACCCTAACCCTGACCCTAAACCTAACCCTAACCCTTACACTAATGCTAACCCTAACCCTAACCCGCACCCTAAACCTGACCCTAACCCATACCCTAACCCTAACCCGTAATGTAAACCTAACCCTAACCCTAAACTTAACCCGTACGATAAACCTATCCCGTACCCTAAACCTAACACTAACCCGTATCCTAACCCTAAACCTAAACCTAAGCCTAAACGGTATATTAAACCAAACCCTAACCCTAACACTAACCCTACCCCGTACCTAACCCTAAACCGAAACGTAACACGTACCCTAACACTAATCCTAACCCTAACCCTAACACTAACCCTACCCTGTACTCTAACCCTAACCCAAACCCTAACCTTACCCTAACCCTAACACTAACCCTAACCCGTACTCTAACCCTAACCCTAACCCTAACCGTACTCTAACCCTAACCCTAAGCCTCACCCTAACCCTAAACCGTACTATAACCCTAAGCCGTACCATAACCCTAACCCCTACCCGTACCCTAACCCTAACACTAACTCGTACCCTAACCCTAAACCTAACCCTGACCATAACCCTAACCCTAATCCGTAGCCTAAACCTAACCCATACTTTAACCCTAACCCTAACCTTAACCCTAACCCTAACCCGTACCCTAAACCTAACCCTAACCCTTGACCTAACCCGTACCCAACCCTATCCCGTACCCTAACGCTAACCCTAACCCGTACCCTAACACTAAAACTAACTCATACCCTAACCCCAACCCTAACCATAACCTGTACCATAACCCTATCCCTAACCCTAACCTTGACCCTAAACCTAACCATAACCCGTACCCTAACCCTAACCCGCACCTAAACCTAACCCGTACCCGTACCCTAACCCTAAACCATAACTTAAACTTAACCCTAACCCTACACTTAACCCGTACACTAAACCTATCCCGTACCCTAAACCTAACCCTAACTTGTACCCTAACCCTAACCCTGACCTAACCCTATCCATACACTAAACCTAATCCTAACCCTAACACTAACCCTAACCCGTATTCTAAGCCTAACCCTAAACCTAAACCTAACCCTAACACGTACACAAACCCTAAACCTAACACGTACCCTAACCCTAACCCTAACCCTAACCCTCACCCTAACCCTAACCCATACTGTAACCCTAACCCGTACCATAAGCCTAACCCTAAACCATACCCTAAACCTAACCCTCATTCGTACCCTAACACTAACCATAACCCTGACCCTAACCCTAACACTAACCCGTACCCTAAACCTAACCTGTACACTAAACCTAAACCTAACCCTAACCCGTAAACTAAACCTAACCCTAACATGTACCCTAACCATAACCCTAACCCTAAACCTGACCATAACCCAAACCCTAACCCGTACCCTAAGCCTAACCCATACCCTAACCCTAAACTTAACCCTAACACTAACCCTACCAACTACTCTAACCCTAACCCTAACCCTAACCCGTACCCTAAAGCTAAACTGTACCCGAACCCTAAAACTAATCCTAACCTGTACCCTAAACCTAACCCTAACCCGTACCCTAACCCTAAACCTAACCCTAACCCTGACCCTAACCCTAACCCTAACCCTTACCCTAAGCCTAACCCATCCCCTAACCCTAATCCTAATCCTAAACCTAACCCTAAACCGTACCCAAACCCTAACAGTGACCCTAACCCATAGCCTAGCGCTAACCCTAACCCATACCCTAACCCTAAACCTAAACGTAACCATAACCCTGACCCGTACTCTAACCCAAAAATTAACCTGTACCCTAACCCCATCCCTAACCCTAAACCGTACCCTAACCCTAACCCTAACCCTAACCCTAACTCTAACCCACACCTAAACCTAACCCTAACCCGTAACCTAAACCTAACCCTAAACTTAACCCGTATGCTAATCCTATCCCATACCCTAAACTTAATCCTAAACCGTAACCTGACCCTAAACCTATTACTAAGCCTAACCCGTACCTTAACCCTAACCCTAACCCTAACCCTAACACTAAAACTACCCCGTACTCTAACCCTAACCCTAACTCTAACCCTCACCCGTACCCTAACGCTAACCCTAACCCTAACCCTAACACTAACCCTACCCCGTACTCTAAACCTAACCCAAACCCTAACCCTAACCCGTACCCTAACCCTAACCCGTACCCTAACACTAACCCTAACACTAACCATAACCCGTACTCTAACCCTAACTCTAACCCTAACCATAACCGTACTCTAACACTAACACTAACCCTAACCCTAACCCTACCCGTACAGTAACCCTAACCCGCACCCTAACCCTAACCCTAAACATAAGCCTAATCCTGACCCTAACCCGTACCCTAACCCAAAACCGTACCTAACTCTAACCCTAAACCTAACTCGAACCCTAATCTAAACATAACGCTAACCCATAGCCAACCCCCAACCCTAACACGTACCCTAACTCTAACCCTAACCCGCACACTAAACGTAACGCTAAGCTTAGACCTAACACGTACACTAACCCTATCCCGTACCCTAACCTTAACCCTAACCCGTACCGTAACCCTAAAACTAACCCTAACCCTAACCCTAACCCTATCTCTAACCCTAACGCATACCCTAACACTACCCGAACACTAACCGTAACCCTAACCCGTACCCTAACCCTACCCGGAGCCTAACCCTAACTCTAAACCTAACCCCTAACCCTAAACTTAACCCAAACCCTTACCCTAACCCGTACCCAAACGGTAAACCTAACACTTACTGTAACAGTAACCCAAACCCGTACTCTAACCCTACCCCTAACCCTAACCCGCACCCTAAACTTAACCCTAACCCTAACCCAAACCATAACCCTTAACTGTAACATAACCCTAACCCGTACTCTAACCCTAAAGCTAACCCTAACCCTAAACCTAACACTAAATGTAACCCGTAATCTAACCCTAAACCTAACCCTACCTCTAACCCTTACCCATACTATAACGCTACCCTAACCCTTACCCTAACCCTAAACATAACCCTTACCCGTACAGTAACCCTAACCGGTACCCTAACCCTAAACCTAAACCTAACCCTGACCTAACCCTAACCCGTACCATAAACCTAAACCGTACCCTAACCCTAACCCTAAACCTAACCCGTACCCTAACCCTAAACGTAACGCTAACCCGTAACCAAACCCTAACCCTAACACGTACCCTAACTCAAACCCTAACCCGCACTCTAAACCTAACCCTAACCCTAGACCTAACACGTACACTACCTATCCCATACCCCAACTTTAACCCTAACCCGTATCGTAACCCTAACACTAACCCTAACCCTAACCCTAACCCTAAACCGTACACTAAACCTAACTCCAACCCTAACCCTAACCCTAACCCGTACCATTACCCTACCTGTAGACTAACCCTATCTATAACCCTAAACCCTAACCCTAAACCTAACTCTTCCCTAACCCATACCCAAATGGTAAACCTAACCCGTACCCTAACACTAACCCAAACCCGTACTCTACCCTACCCCTAACCCTAACCCGCACCCTAAACTTAACCCGAACCCTAACCGAAACCATAACCCTTAACTGTAACCTAACCCAAACCCATATCCTAACCCTAACCCTAACTTTAACCATAACCCTAACCTGTACCCTAACCCTAAAACTAACCTGTACCCTAACCCCAAACCTAACACTAACACGTACCTTAACCCCAACCCTAACCCTAAACCGTACCCTAACTCTAACCCTAACCCTGACACTAAACCTAACCCTAACCCTTACACTAATCCTAACAATAACCCTAACCCACACCCTAAACCTAACCCTAACCCGTACCCTAACCCTAACCCGTAACCTTAACCTAACCCTAACCCTAAACGTAACCTTTACGCTAACCCTATTCCGTACCCTGAACCTTACCCTAACACGTATTCTAACCCTAAACCTAAACCTAAGTCTAACCCGTACATTAAGCCTAACCCTAACCCTAACACTAACCCTACCCTGTACTCTAAACCTAACCCTAACCATAACCCTAACCCGTACACTAACCCAAACCCTAAACCTAACCTAACACTAACCCTAACCCGTACTCCCCTAACCCTAACCATAACCATACTCTAACCCTAACCCTAACCCTCACCCTAACCCTAACCCATACTGTAACCCTAACCCGTACCATAACACTAACCCTAACCCGTACCCTAGCCCTAACCCTAACTTGTACCCTAACCCTAACCCTAACCCTGAAACTAACACTAACCGTAACCCGTACTCTAACCCTAATCCTAACCCTAACCCATACTCTAAACCAAACCCTAACCCTAACTCGTACCCTACCCCTAACTCTAACCCTACCCTAACCTTAACCCTAACCCGTACCCTAAGCCTAACAAATATCCTAACACTAACCCTAACCCTAACCCTAACCCTAACCCTAACCCTAAACCGTACCCTAAACCTAACCCTAGCCCTTGACCTAACCCGTACCAAACCCTAACAGTAACCCTAAGCCATAACCTAGCACTAACCCTAATCCAAACTCTAACCCGCACCCTAAACCTAAACCTAACCCTAACACTTACCATAACACTTACCCGTACTCTAAACGTAACCCATATCCTAACCCTAACCCTAACCTTAACCGTAACCCTGACCCGTACCCTAACCCTAAAAATAACCTGTACCCTAACCCCAAACCTAACCCTAACCCGTACCATAACCCTATTCCTAATCCTAACCCTGACCCTAAACCTAAACTTAAACCAAACCCTAACCCTACCCCTAACCCTATCCCGCACCTAAACCTAACCCTAACCCGTTCCCTAACCCTAAACCGTAACCTAAACCTAACCCAACCCTAAACTTAAACCGTACGCTAATCCTATCCCGTATCCTAAACCTAACCCTAACCCGTAACCTAAACCTAACCCATACTTTAACCCTAACCCTAACCCGTACCGTAAACCTAACACTAACCCTTGACCTAACCCGTACCCAACCCTATCCCATACCCTAACCCTAACCCTAACCCTAACAGTAACCCTAACCCATACCCTAGCGCTAACCCTTACCCTTGCCCTAAGCCTACCAACACCCTAAACCTAAACCCAACCCTAACCCTAAACTTAACCCGTACACTAACACTATCCCATACCCTGAACCTAACCCTAACCCGTATCCTAACCCTAAACTTAATGCTAAGCCTAACCCGTACATTAACGCTAAACCTAACCCTAACACTAAACCTACCCCATACTTTTACCCTAACCCTAACCCTAACCCTAACCCGTACCCTAACCCTAACCCTTAAACTAAACCTAACCCTAACCCTTACACTAATCCTAATCCCAACCCTAACCCTACCCGTACCCTAACAATAAGCCTAACCCTACCCCTGACCCTAAACCTAACCCTAACCCTTACACTAATCCTAACCCTAACCCTAACCCTGACCCTAAACCTAACCCTAACCCTTACACTAACACTAACCCTAAAGCAACCCACACACTAAACCTAACCCTAACCCGTATCCTAACCCTAACCTAACCCTAAGCCTAACCCGTATATTAACCCTAACACTAACCCTAACACTAACCCTACCATGTACTCTAACCCTAAACCTAACCCTAACCCTAACCCATACCCTAAACCGACCCTAACCCTGACTCGAACCCTAATCATAACACTAAACCTGACCCTAACCTTAACCCGTACCCTAAACCTAACCCATACCTAACCCTAACTCTAAACCTAACCCTAACCATAACCCGTACCCTAAACCAAAACCTAACCCTTGACCTAACCCGTACCCAACCCTATCCCGTACCCTAACCCTAAACCTAACCCGTACCCAAACCCTTAAAGTAACACTAACCCATATCCTAGCGCTAACCCTTACCCTAACCCTAAACCTAAACCGTACCCTAACCCTAAACGTAACCCTAACCCGTACCCAAACCCTAACCCTAACACGTACGCTAACCTTAACCCTAACCCTAACCCTAACCCATACCCTAACCCTAAACGTAACTCGTACCCTAAACCCCACCGTAACCCTAACCCAGGCCCTAACACTAACACTAACCCTAACCCTAACACTAACCCTACCCTGTACTCTAACCCTAACCCTAACCCTAACAATAACCTTACCCTAACCCTAACACAACGCTAAACCGTACTCTAACCCTAACCCTAACCCTAACCGTACTCTAAACCTAACCCTAATCCTCACCCTAAACCTAACCCGTACTGTAACCCTAACCCATACCATAACCCTAACCCTAACCAGTACCCTAACCCTAACTCTAACTCGTACCATAACCCTAACCCTAACCCTGACCATAACCCTAACCCTAACCCATACCCTAAACCTAACCCATACTTTAATCCTAACCCTAACCCTAACCCTAAACCGTACCCTAAACCTAACCCTAACCCTTGACTTAACCCGTACCCAACATTTTCCCGTACCCTAACCCTAACCCCTACCCTGAACCTAACCCTAAACCGTATCCTAATCCTCAACCTAACCCTAAGACTAACCCGTACATTAAACCTAACCCTAACCCTAACCCTAACACTAACCCTACCCCGTACTTTAACCCTAACCTTAAACCTAAACCTAACCCTAACCCGTACCCTATCCCTAACACATACCCTAACCCTAACCCTAACCCTACACCTAAACCTAACCCGTACCCTAACCCTACCTGTAGCCTAACCCTAACTCTAACCCTAACCCCAACCGTAAACCTAACCCTTACCCTAACCCGTACCCAAATGGTAAACCTAACCCATACCCTAACACTAACTCAATCCCGTACTCTAACCCAAACCCTAACCCTAAACCTAACCCACACCTTAAACTTAACCCTAACCCTAACCTAAACCATAATCCTTAACCGTAACATAACACTATCCCATACCCTAAACCTAACCCTAACCTAACCCTAACCCGTAACCTAAACCTAACCCTAACCCTAAACTTAACCTGTACGCTAACCCTATCCCGTAACCTGAACCTAACCCTAACCCGTATCCTAACCCTAAACCTAACCCTAAGCCTAACCCTTACATTAACCCTAACCCTAACTCTAACACTAACCCTACCCTGTATTTTAACCCAAACCCTAATACTAACCCTAACCCTAAACCTAACCCTAACCCGTACCCTATCCCTAACGCGTACCCTAACACTAACCCTAACGTTAACCCTAACACTAACCCTAACGCGTACTCTAAACCTAACCCTAACCCTAACCCTAACCCTTACCCTAACCCTAACACTAAACCTAACCCGTACTTTAACCCTAATCCTAACCCTAACCGTACTCTAACCCTAACCCTAACCCTCACCCTAACCCTAACCCATACTGTATCCCTAACCCGTACCATAACCCTAACCCTAAACCGTACCCTAAACCTAACCCGTATTTTAAACCTAACCCTAACCCTAACCCATACCCTAAACCTAACTCTAACCCTAACTCGTACCCTAACCCTAACCCTAACACTGACCCTAACCCTAACCCTAACCCGTACCCTAAAGCTAACCCTAACCCTAACTCGTACCCTAACCCTAACCCTAACTCTTACCCTAACCCTAACCCTAACCCGTACCCTAAGCCTAACCCATACCCTAACCCTAAACCTAAACCTAACCCTAACCCTAACCCAAACCCTAAACCTAAACCTAACCCTTGACCTAACCCGTACCCAAACCTATCCTATACCCTAACCCGAACCCTAACCCAAACCCGTACCCAAAATCTAACAGTTACCCTAACCCATACCCTAGCGCTAACCCTAACACTAACCCTAACCCTAACCCGGACCCCAAACCTAACCCTAACCCTGACCCTTACACTAACCCTATCCTGTTCCCTAATCCCTAAACCGTATCCTAACCCTAACCCTAAACCTAACCCATACCCTAACCCTAAACTTAACCCTAGCCCGTACCCAAACACTAACCATAACACGTATCCTAACACTAACCCTAACACTAACCCTAACACTAACCCTAACCCGCACACTGAACCTAACCCTAACCCTAGACCTAACACGTACACTAACCTTATCCCGTACCCTAACTTTAACCCTAATCCGTACCGTGACCCTAACACTAACCCTAAACCTAACCCTAACCCGTACACTAACCCAAGCCCGAACCTTAACCCTAACCCTAATCTGTACCCTAACCCTAACTCTAACCCGACCCGTAACACTAAGCCTAACCCTAACCCGTACCCAAACGGTAAACCTAACCCGTACCCTAACACTAACCCACCCGTACTCAAACCTAACCCTAACCCTAACCCGCACCCTAAACTTAACTCTAACCCTAACCCAAACTATAACCCTTAACCGTAACTTAACCCTAACTCATAACCTAACCCTAACCCTAAACTTAACCATAAACCTAATCCGTACCCTAAACCTAAAACTAACCCGTACCCTAACCCCAACCCTTACCCTAACCCGTACCCTAAAACTAACCCTAACCCTGACCCTAAACCTAACCCTAACCTTTACACTAACCCTAACCCTAACCCAACCCGCACCCTAAACCTAACCCTAACCCGTATCCTAACCCTAACCTAACCCTAAGCCTAACCCATACATTAACCCTAACCCTAACACTAACCCTACCCTGTACTCTAAACCTAACCCTAACCCTAACCCTAACCCATACCCTAAACCTAACCCTAACCCTGACTCGGACCCTAACCCTAACCCTAAACCTGACCCTAACCCGTACCCTAAACCTAACGCATACCCTAACCCTAACCCTAAACCTAAACCTAAGCCTAACCCGTACCCTAAACCTAACCCTAACCCTTGACCTAACCCATACCGAAGCCTATCCCGTACCCTAACCCTAACCCTAACCCTACCAAAACCCTAACAGTAACCCTAAACCATACCCTAGCTCTAACCCTAACCCTAAACCTAAGCCTAACCCGCACCCTAAACCTAAACGTAACCCTAACCCTAACCCTAAACTTAACCCGTACGCTAACCCTATCCCGTACCCTGAACATAACCCTAACCCGTATCCTAACACTAAACCTAACCTTAAGCCTAACCCGTACATTAACCCTAACCCTAACACTAACCTTACCCCGTACTTTAACCCTAACCCTAAACCTAACCCTAAACCGTACCCTATCCCTAACAAGTACCCTAACCCTAACCCTAACCCGCACACTAAAGCTAAGACTAACCCTAGACCGAACACGTACACTAACCCTATCCCATACCGTAACCTTAACCCTAACCCGTACCGTAACCCTAACACCAACCCTAAACAAAACCCTAACCCTAAACCTAACCCGTACACTAACCCTAACCCGAACCCTAACCCTAACCCTAACCCGTACCCTAACCCTACCCGTACCCTAACCCTAACTCTAACACTAACCCCTAACCCTAACCCAAACTCTAAACCTTAACTTAACCCGTACCCAAACGGTAAAACTAACCTGTACCCTAACACTAACCCAAACCCGTACTCTAACCCTAACCCTAACCCTAACCCGCACCATAATCCTAACCCGTATCCTAACCCTAAAACTAACCCGTACCCTAACCCCAACCCTAACCCTAACCCATACCCTAACACTAACCCTAATCCTATCCCTGACACCAAACCTAACCCTAACCCTACACTAACCCTAACCCTAATCCTACCCGCAACCTAAACCTAACTCTAACCAATAACCTAACCCTAACCTGTAACCTAAACCTAACCCTAACCCTAAACTTAACCCGTACAGTAACCGTATCCCGTACCCTAAACCTAACCCTAACCGTATCCTAATCCTAAACCTAACCCTAAGCCTAACCCGTACACTAACCATACCCTAACCCTAACACTAACCCTACCCGGTTCTCTAACCCTAATCCTAACCCTAACCCTAACCCTTCCTGTACCCTAACCCTAACCTAACCCTTACCCTAACACTAACCCTAACCCGTACTCTAACCCTAACCCTAACCCTAACCCTAACCGTACTTTAACACTATCCCTAACCCTCACCCTAACTCTAACCCGTACCATAACCCTAAACCTAACCCGTACCCTAACCCGAACCCAAACTCATACCCTAACCCTAACCCTAAACCTGACTCTAAACCTAACCCTAACCCGTACCCTAAACCTAACCCTTATCCTAACCCTAACCCTAACTTGTACCCTAAACCTAACTGTAACCCGTACCCTAACCGTTACCCTAACCTTAAAGCTAACCCTGACCCTAACCCTAACCCTTACCCGTACCCTAAGCCTAATCCATACCCTAACCCTAAACCTAATACTTCCCTAACCCTAACCCGTACACCCGTACCCTAAACCTAACCCTAACCCTTGAACTAACCCGTACCCAACCATATCCCGTAACCTAACCCTAACCCTAACCCGTACCCAAATCCTAACAGTAACCCTACCCATACCCTAGCGCTAACCCTAACCCTAAATCTAACCCGTAACCTAAACCTTAACCTAACACTAACCCAAACGATAACCTTACCCGTACCCTAAACCTAACACATACCCTAACCCTAACCCTAAAGTTAACCGTAACTCCGACCCGGATCCTAACCCTAAACTAACCCGTAGCCTAACCCCAACCCTAACCCTAACCCGTACCATAACCCATTCCCTAACCCTAACCCTGACCCTAAACCTAACCCTACCCCGTAACCTAAACCTAACCCTAAACCTAAACTTAACCCGTATGCTAACCGTAACCGTACTCTAAACCTAACCCTAACCCGTACCCTAACGCTAACCCTTACCATATCCGTACTCTAACCCTAACCCTAACCCTAACCCTCACCCTAACCCTAACCCGTACTGTAACCTTACCCGTACCATAACCCTAACCCTAACCCGTACCCTAACGCTAAAACTAACCCGTACCCTAACCCCACCCCTAACCCTAAACCATACCCTAACACTAACCCTAACCCTAACCCTGACCCTAAAACTAACCCTTACCCTTACACTAACCCTAACCCTAACCCTAACCCGCACCCTAAACCTACCCCTAACCCGTTCTGTAACCCTAACTCATAACCTAAACCTAACCCTAACTGTAAACTTAACCCGTAGGCTAACCCTATCCCGTATCCTAAACCTAACCATAACCCTTATCCTAACGCTAAATCTAAACCTAAGCCTAACCCGTACATTAACCCTAACCAGACCTATCACTAACCCTACCCCGTTCTCTAAACCTAAACCTAACCCTAACCCTAACCCTAACCCTATCCCTAAACCTAACCCTAACACTAACCCTAACCCGTTCTATAACCCTAACCATAACCCTAACCCTAACCGTAATCTAACCGTAACCCTAACCCTCACCCTAACACTAACCCGTATTGTAACCCTAACCCGTAACATAACCCTAACCCTAACCTGTACCCTAACCCTAACCTTAACTCGTACCCTAAACCTAACCCTAACCCTAAACTTATCCCGTACACTAACCCTATCCCATAACCTAAACTTAAACCTAACCTGTACCCTAACCCTAACCCTAACCCTATCCGCACAATAACACTAACGCTAACCCTAACACTAACCCTAACCCGTACTCTGATCCTAAACCTAACCCCAAACCTAACCCTAACCCGTTCTGTAACTCTAACCCGTACCCTAACACTAAACCTTACCCTAAGCCTAAACCTAACCCGTATCCTAACCCTAAACGTAACCCTTACCCGTACCCAAACCCTAACCCTAACACGTACCCTAACCCTAACCCTAACCGTAACCCTAAACCGCACACTAAACGTAACCCTAACCCTAGACCTAACACGCACACTAACCCTATCCCGTACCAGAATCTTAACCCTAACCCGAACCATAACCCTAACACTAACCCTAACCCTAACCATAACCCTAACCCTAAACCTATCCCTAACCAGTACACTAACCCTAACCCGAATCCTAACCCATACCCTAACCCAGACCCTAACCCTACCCATAGCCTAACCCTAACTCTAAACCTAACCCCTAACCCTAACACTAACCCTAAACCTTACACTAACCCGTACCCAAAAGGTAAACCTAACCCGTACCCAAACAGTAACCCAAACCCGTACTCTAACCCTAACCCTAAACCTAACCCGCACCCTAATCTTAACCCGAACCCTAACCGAAACCATAACCCTTAACCGTAACTTAACCCTAAACCATACCCTAACCCTAACCCTAACCTTAAACATACCCTAACCTGTACCCTAAAGCTAAAACTAACCCGTACCCTAACGCCAACCCTAACACTAAAGAGGACCCTAACACTAACCCTAACCCGAACCCTGACCCTAAAGCTAACCCTAACCCTTACACTAAACCTAAC
This sequence comes from Urocyon cinereoargenteus, assembly GCA_032313775.1. Taxonomy (NCBI): domain Eukaryota; kingdom Metazoa; phylum Chordata; class Mammalia; order Carnivora; family Canidae; genus Urocyon; species Urocyon cinereoargenteus. The sequence goes on from JAVLSZ010000081.1 coordinate 1,514,761, forward strand.
CCTAACCCTAACCCGCACCCTAAACCTAACCCTAACCCTAACCCATAACCTAAACCTAACCATACTCTAACCCTAACCCTCACCCTAACCCTAACCCGTACTGTAACCCTAACCCTTACCATAACCCTAACCCTAACCCGTATCTTAATCCTAAACCTAACTTGTACCCTAACCCTAACCCTACCCTGACCCTAACCCTAAACGTAACACGTACCCTAAAACTAACCCGTACCCTAACCCTAATCCTAACCCTAACCCGTACCCTAAACCTAACCCTAACCCTAACTCGTACCCTAACCCTAACCCTAACCTTGACCCTAACCTTAACCCTAACCCGTACTCTAAGCCTAACCCATACCCTAACACTAACCCTAAATTAACCCGTACCCGAAACCTAACCCTAACCCTTGACCTAACCCTTACCCAACCCTATCCCGTAACCTATCCCTAAACCTAACCCATACCCAAACCCTAACATTAACCCTAACCCATAACCTAGCACAAACCCTAATCCTAACAATAAACTGCAACCTAAACCTAAACCTAACCCTAACCAAACCATAACACTTACCCGTACCCTAACCCTAACACATACCCTAACCTTAACCATAACCTTAACCGTAACCCTGACCCATACCCTAACCCTAAAACTAACCTGTACCCTAACCCCAAACCTAACCCTAACCCGTACCATAACCCTATCCCTAAACCTAACCCTGACCCTAAACCTAAACCTAAACCAAACCCTAATCCTAACCCTAACACTAACCCGCACCTAAACCTAACCCTACCCGTTCCCTAACCCTAACCCGTCACCTAAACCTAACCCTAACCCTAAACTTAACCCGTACACTAACCCTATCCCGTATCCTAAACCTAACCTTAACTCGTACCCTAACCCTAACCCTAACCCTATCCGTACACTAACTCTAATACTAACCCTAACCCTAACACTAACGTAACCCGTATTGTAACCCTAAACCTAACCCTAACTCTAACCCTAACCCGTATTATAACGCTACCCTAACCCTAACCCTAACCCTACACATAACCCTAACCCGTACAGTAACCCTAACCGGTACCCTAACCCTAACCCTAAACCTAAACTTGACCTAACCCTAACCCGTACCCTAACCATAAACCGTACCCTAACCCTAACCCTAAACCTCACCCGTACCCTAACCCTAAACGTAATGCTAACCCGTAACAAAACCCTAACCCTAACACATACCCTATTCATAACCCTAACCCGTACACTAAACCTAACCATAACCCTAGACCTAACACATACACTAACATTATCCCATACCCCAACCTTAACCCTAACCCGTATCTTAACCCTAACACTAATCATAAACCTAACCCTAACCCTAAACGTGCCCGTAGCCTAACCCTAACTCTAACCCTAACCCCTAAACCTAACCCTAACCCTTACCCTAACCCATACCCAAATGGTAAACCTAACCCGTACCCTAACACTAACCCAAACCGTACTCTAACCCTAAACCTAACCCTAACCCGCACCTTAAACTTAACCCTAACCCTAACCCAAACCATAACCCTTATCCGTAACCTAACCCTAACCCATACCCTAACCCTATCCCTACCCTAACCTTAACCATAACCCTAAACTATACCTAACCCTAAAACTAACCCGTACCCTAACCACAAACCTAACCCTAACACGTATTCTAATAACCCTAACCCTAACCCTAACCCTGACCATAAACCTAACCCTAACCCGTACCCTAACCCTAACCCTAACCCGTATCTTAAACCTAACCCTAACCCTAAAGTTAACCCGTATGCTAACCCGATCACGTACCCTGAACCTTACCCTAAACCGTATCCTAATCCAAATCTAACCCTAACCCTAACCCGTACTTTAACCCTAAACCTAACCCTAACCCTAAACCTAACCCTAACTTGTACCCTAACCCTAACCTGTAACCTAAACCTAACCCTAACCCTAAACTTAACCTGTACGCTAACCCTATCTCGTACCCTAAACCTAACCCTAACACGTATCCTAACCCTAAACCTAAACCTAAGCCTAACCCTTACATTAACCCTAACCCTAAACCTAACACTAACCCTACCCCGTACTTTAACCCTAACCTTAACCCTAATCCCTAAACCTAACCCTAACCCGTACCCTATCCCTAACCCGTACCCTAACACTAACCCTAACCCTAACCCTAACACTAACCCTACCCCGTACTCTAACCCTAACCCTAACCCTAACCCTAACACTTACCCTAACCCTAACACTAACCCTAACTAACACTAACACTAAGCCTAACCCTAACCCGTACCCAAACGGTAAACCTAACCCGTACCCTAACACTATAACCCGTACCCTAACACTAACCCAAACCCGTACTCTAACCCTAACCCTAACCCTAACCCGCACCCTAAACATAACTCTAACCCTAACCCAAACCACAACCCTTAACCATAACTTAACCCTAACTCATAACCTAACCCTAACCCTAACCTTAACCATAACCCTAATCCGTACCCTAAACCTAAAACAAACCCGTACCCTAACCCCAACCCTAACCCTAACACGTACCCTAACACTAACCCTAACGCTAACCCTGACCCTAAACCTAATCCAAACCCTTACACTAACCCTAACCCAAACCCAACCCGCACCCTAAACCTAACCCTAACCCGTATCCTAACCCTAACCTAACCCTAAGCCTAACCCGTACATTAACCCTAAACCTAACCCTAACACTAACCCTACCCCGTACTCTAACCCTAACCCTTACCCTAACCCTAAACCTAACCCATACCCTAAACCTAACCCTAACCCTGACTCGTACCCTAACCCTAACCCTAAACCTGACCCTAACCGTAACCTTAACCCGTACCCTAAACCTAACCCATACCCTAACGCTAACCCTAAACCTAACCCTAACCCTTACCAGTACCCTAAACTTTACCCTAACCCTTGACCTAACCCGTACCCAACCCTATCCCGTACCCTAACCCTAACCTAACCCGTTCCCAAACCCTAACAGTAAACCTAACCCATACCCTAATCCGTACCCTAACACTAACCCTTACCCTAATCCTAAAACTAAACCGTACCCTAACCCTAAACGCAACCCTAACCCGTACCCAAACCCTAACCCTAACACGTACGCTAACCCTAACCCTACCCTAACCCTAACCCATACCCTAACACTAACCCTAAACTTAACCGTAACGCTAACCCATACCCTAACCCTAAACCTAAACCGTACCCAAACCCCCACCGACCCTAACCCGTACCCTAACACTAGCCCTAACCGTAAAACTTACCCTAAACCTAACCCTAACCCTTACACTAATCCTAACCCTAACTCTAACATGCACCCTAAACCTACCCTAACCCGTACCCTAACCCTAAACCTAACCCGTAACCTAACCCTAATCCTAACTGGTATCCTAACCCTAACCCTAACCCTGATCATAACCCTAACCCAAACCCGTGCCCTAAACCTAAACCACACTTTAACCCAGCCATAAACCTAACCCTAACCCGTACCCTAAACCTAACCCTAACCCTTGACCTCAACCATACCCAACCCTATCCCGTACACTAACCCTAACCCTAACCCATACCCTAACCCTAACCCTAACCCATAACCTAGCGCTAACTCTAACGCTTACACTAAGCCTAACCCGCACCCTAAACCTAAACCTAACCCTAACCCTAAACTTAACACGTACGCTAACCCTATCCCGTACCCTGAACCGAACCATAAGCCGTATCCTAACCCTAAACCTAACCCTAAGCCTAACCTGTACATTAACCCTAACCCTAACCCTAATACTAACCCTACCCCATACTTTAACCCTAACCTTAAACCTAACCCTAAACCAAAACCTAACCCTAACCCTAGCCCTAACCCTAACCCGCACCTAAACTTAACCCTAACCCGTTCCCTAACCCTGACCCGTAACCTAAACCTAGCCCTAAACCTAAACTTAACCCGTACGCAAATCCTATCCCGTATCCTAAACCTAACCCTAACCCGTACCCTAATCCTAACCCTAACCCTAACCCTATTCGTACACTAACCCTAAACCTAACCCTAACACTAACACTAACCCTAACCCATACTCTAACCATAACCCTAACACTAAACCTAACCCTAACACTAACCCTAAACCGTACTCTAACCCTAAACCTAACCCTAACTCTAACCCTAACCGGTACTATAACGCTAACCCTTACCATAACCATAAACCTAACCCGTACAGTAACCCTAAAGCGTACCGTAACCCTAACCCTAACCCTGTCGCCAACCCTTTACCCTAAACCGTACCCTAAACCTAACCGTAACCCTTGACCTAACCCATACCCAAGCCTATCTCGTAACCTAACCCTAACCCTAACCCGTACCAAAACCCTAACCGTGAACCTAACCCATAGACTAGCGCTAACCTAACCCTAACCCTAAACCACACCCTAAACCTAAACCTAACCCTAACCCTAACCAAAACCCTTACCCGTACCCTGACACTAACCCATACCCTAACCCTAACCCTAACCTTAACCGTAACCCTGACTCGTACCCTAACCCTAAAACTAACCCGTACCTTAACCCTAATCCTAAACCTAACCCTCACCTAAACCTAACCCTAACCCGTACCCTAACCCTAACCCGTAACCTAAACCTAACCCTAAACCTAATTTTAACCCGTACGCTAACCCTAGCCCGTACCCTAAACCTAACCCTAACCCGTATCCTAAAACTAACCCTAACCCTAACTCTAACCCGTACCATAACCCTAACCCTTTCCCTAACCCTAACACTAACCCTAACCCGTACTCTAACCCTAACCCTAACCCGTACCCTAAACCTACCCTAACTCGTCCCCTAACCATAACCCTGACCCTAACACTAACCATAAACCGTACCCTAAACGTAACCCTAACTCTAACTCGTACCCTAACACTAACCCTAACCCTTACTGTAACCCTAACCCTAACCCGTACCCTAAACCTAACCCATACACTAACCCCAACCCTAAACCTAACCCTAACCATAAACCGTACCCTAAAACTAACCCTAACCCTTGACCTAACCCGTAGCCAACCTTATCCCATACCCTAACCCTAACCCTAACCCGTACCCAAAACTTAACATAAACCCTAACCCATACCCTAGTGCTAACCCAGCCCTAACCCTAAGGCTAAACCGCACCCTAAACCTAAACCTAACCCTAAACCTAACCATAACCCTTACCCGTACCCTAAACCTAACCCATACCCTACAAGAACCTAACCTTAACTGTAAGCCTAACCCATAACCTAACCCTAAAACTAACCCGTGTCCTAACCCCAACCCTATCCCTAACCCGTAACACAACCCTATCCCTAACGCTAACCCTGACCCTAAACCTAACCCTAAACCATACCCTAACTCTAACCTTAACCCTAAACCTAACCCTAACCTGTACACTAACACTAACCCGAACACTAACCTTAACACTAATCCGTACCCTAACACTCACCCATACCCTAACCGTAACCTTAACATTAACCATTATCCTGACATGTAACCTAACCCTAAAACTAACCCGTACCCTAAACACAACCCTAACCCTAAACCGTATCCTAATCCTAACCCTAACCCTAACCCTAACACGTACACTAACCCTAACGCGAACCCTAACCCTAACCCTTACCCTAACCTTACCCGTAACCTAACCCTAACCCTAACCCTACCCCTACCCCTGACCCGAAACCTAAACCTTACCCTAACCCGTACCCAAATGGTAAACCTAAACCATACCCTAACAGTAACTCAAACCCGTACTCTAACCCTAACCCTAACCCTCACCCTAAACTTAACCCTAACCCTAACCCAAACCATAACCCTTAACCGTAACCTAACCCTAATCCATAACCTAACCCTAAACCTAAACTAAACCATAACCCTAACCCATACCCTAACCCTAAAATAACCCGTACCCCAACCCCAACCCTAACCCTAAACCGTACCCTAACACTAACCCTAACCCTAACCCTCATCCTAAACCTAACCCTTATCCTTACACTAACCCTAACTCTAAAACTAACCCGCACCCTAAACCTAACCCTAACCCGTACCCTAACCATAACCCGTAACCTAAACCTAACCCTAACCCTAAACTTAACCTGTACGCTAACCCTAACCCGTACCCTAAACCTAACCCTAACCCTTATCCTAACCCTAAACCTAAACCTAAGCCAAACGCGTACATTAACCCTAACCCTAAACCTAACACAAACCGTACCCCGTTCTCTAAAAATAAACCTAACCCAAACCCTAACCCTAACCCTAAACCTAAGCCTAACACTAACCATAACCCGTACTCTAAACCTAACCCTAACCCTAACCCTAACCCTAACCGTAATCTAACCGTAACCCTAACCCTCACCCTAACACTAACCCGTACTATAACCCTAGCCCATAACATAACCCTAACCCTAACTCGTACCCTAAACCTAACCCTAAACCTAAACTTATCCCGTACACTAACCCTATCCCGTACCCTAAACTTAACCGTTACCCGTACCCTAACCCTAACCCTAACCCTATCTGCACAGTAACATTAACGCTAACCCTAACACTAACCCTAACACGTACTCTAACACTAAACCTAACCCTAACCTACCCCTAACCCGTTCTGTAACCCTAACCCATACCTTAACACTAACCCTTACCCTAACCCTAAACCTAACCCGTACCCTAAGCCTAAATGTAACCCTTACTCGTACCCAAACCCTAACCCTAACACGTACCCTAACCCTAACCCTAACCCTAACCCGAAAACGCACACTAAACCTAACCCTAAACCTAGACCTAACACGTACACTAACCCTATCCCGTACCGGAATCTTAACCCTAATCCATACCGTAACCCTACCCCTAACCCTAACCCTAAATCTAACCCTATGCCTAACCCGTACACTAACCCTAACCCGAACCCTAACCCGTACCCTAACCCATACCCTAACTCTACCTATAGCCTAACCCTAACTCTAACCCTAACCCCTGCCCCTAACCCTAACCCTAACCCTTACACTAACCCGTACCCAAAAGGTAAACCTAACCCATACCCTAACAGTAACCCAAACCCGTACACTAACCCTAACCCTAAACCGAAACCGCACCCTACACTTAACCCGAACCCTAACCGGAATCATAACCCTTAACCGTAACCTAACCCTAACCCATACCCTAAACCTAAACCTAACCTTAACCATAACCCTAAACAATACCCTAACCCTAAAACTAACCCGTACCCTAAACCCAACCCTAACACTAACGCATAACCGAACACTAACCCTAACTCTAACTCTAACCCGTAACATAACCATAACGCTTACACTAACCCTAAACCTAACCCTAACCCGCACCCTAAACCTAACCCTAACCCATACCCTAACCTTAAGGCGTAACCTAAACCTAACCCTAAACCTAAACTTAACACGTACGCTAACCCTATCCCGTACCCTGAACCTAACCCTAACCCGTACACTAACCCTAACCCTAAACCTAACCTAAAACTAACCCTAACCTGTACTCTAACCCTAACCTTAACCCTAACCCTAACCATACTCTAACCCTAACCCTCACCCTTACCCTAACCCGTACTGTCACCCTAACCCATACCATAGCCCTAACTCTAACCCGTATCCTAACCCTAACCCTAACTTGTACCCTAACCCTAACCCTAAGCCTGACCCTAACCCTAACCGTAACCCATACCCTAAACCTAACCCATACCCTAACCCTAATCCTAACAATAACCCGTACCCTAAACCTAACCCTAACACTAAATCGTACCCTAACCCTAACCCTAACCTTGACCGTAACCTTAACCCTAACCCGTACTCTAAGCCTAACCCAAACACTAACACTAACCCTAACCTAAGCCTAACCCTAAACCGTAAACGAAACCTAACCCTAACCCTTGACCTAACCCTTACCAACCCTATCCCGTAACCTATACCTAACCCTAACCTGTACCCAAACCCTAACAGTAACCCTAAACCATAACGTAGCACTAACCCTGACCCTAACCCTAACCCACACCCTAAACCTAACCCTAACCCTAACCCTAACCATAACCCTTACCCGTACCCTAACCCTAACCCATACCCTAAACCTAAACATAACCTTAACCGTAACCCTGACCCATACCCTAAACCTAAAACTAACCTGTACCCTAACCCCAAACCTAACCCTAACCCGTACCATAACCCTATCCCTAACCCTAATCCTGACCCTAAACGTAACCCTATACCAAACCCTAACCCTAACCCTAACTCTAACCCGCACCTAAACCTAACCCTAACCCGTTCCAACACCCTAACCCATCACCTAAACCGAAGCCTAACCCTTAACTTAACCCGTACACTAACCATATCCCGTATCCTAAACCTAACCCTAACCCGTACACTATACCTAACCCTAACCCTATCCGTACACTAACCCTAACCCTAACACTAACACTAAAACTAACCCTAACCCGTACTCTAACCCTAACCTTGACCCTGAACCTAACCCTAACCCGTACTCTACCCCTAACCCGTACTCTAACCCTAACCCTAACCTTAACACTAACCGTAAACCATACTCTAAACCTAAACGTAACCCTAAGTCTAACCCTAACCCGTACTATAACGCTAACCCTAACCCTAATGCTAACATAAACCCTAACCCGTACAGTAACCCTAACGGATACCCTAACCCTAACCATAAACCTAACCCTGACCTAACCCTAACACGTACCCTAACCCTAAACCGTACCCTAAACCTAAACCTAAACCTAACCCGTCCCAACCCTAAACGTAACGCTAACCCGTAACCAAACCCTAACCCTAACACGTACTCTAAACCTAACCCTAACCCGCACACTAAACCTAACCCTAACCCTAGACCTAACACGTACACTAAACCTATCCCATACCCCAACCTTAACCCTAACCCGTATTGTAACCCTAACACTAACCCTAACCCTAAACCTAACCCTAACCCGTACACTAACCCTAACCTGAACCCGAACCCTAACCCTAACCTGTACCCTAACCCTACCCGTAGCCTAATCCTATCTATAACCCTAACCCCTAAACCTAAACCTAACCCTTCCCTAAACCGTACCCAAACGGTAAATCTAACCCATACCCTAACACTAACCCAAACCCGTGTTCTAACCCTAACCCTAAACCTAAACCTAACCCTAACCCGCACCCTAAACTTAACCCGAACCCTAACCAAACCAAAACCCTTAACCGTAATCTAAGCCTAACTCATATCCTAACCCTAACCCTAACCTTAACCGTAACCCTAACCCGTACCCTAACCCTAAAACTAACCCGTACCCTAACCCCAACCCTAACCCTAAACCGTACCCTAACCCTAAACCTAACCCTAACCCTGACCCAAAAACTAACCCTAACCAATACATTAATCCTAACCCTAACGCTAACCCTAACCCTAAACCTAAACCTAACCCTAACCCGCACCCTAAACTTAATCCGAACCCTAACCCAAACCAAAACCCTGAACCGTAATCTAACCCGAACTCATACCCTAACACTAACCTTAACCGTAACCATAACCCATAACCTAACCCTAAAACTAACCCGTAACCTAACCCCAACCCTAACCCAAACCCATACCCAAACCCGTACCCTAACCCTAACCCTAACCCTAAACCGTACCCTAAACCTAAACCTAACCCTAACTCGTACCCTAACCCTAACCCTAACTCTGATGCTAACCCTAAACCGTACGCTAAACCTAACCGTAACTCTTGACTTAACCCATACCCAACCCTATCCTGTAACCTAACCCTAACCCTAACCCGTACCAAAACCCTAACCGTAACCCTAACCTAACCTATAGCCTAGCACTAACCCTAACCCTAACCCTAAAATGCACCCTCAACCTAAACCTAACCCTAAACCTAACCATAACCCTTAACCGTACCCTAACACTAACCCATAGCCTAACCCTAACCCTAACCTTAAGTACCCTGACCCATACCCCAAACCTAAAACTAACCCGTACCCTAACCCCAACCCTAACCCTAACCCGTACCCTAACACTCACCCTAACCCTAACCCTGACCCTAAAACTAACCCTAACCCTTACACTAAACCTAACCCTAACGCTAACCCGCAGCCTAAGCCTAACCCTAACCCGTACCCTAACCCTAACCCGTAACCTAAACCTAACCCTAACCCTAAGCTCAACCCGTACGATAACCCTATCCCGTACTCTAAACCTAACCCTAACCCGTATTCTAACCCTTAACCTAACCTTAAGCCTAACCCGAAATTTAACCCTAACCCTAACCCTAAAACTAAGCCTACCCCGTACTCTAACCCTAACCCTAACCCGTACCCTAACCCGTACCCTAAACCTAACCCTAACCCGTACCAGTACCCTAAACTGTACCCTAAACCTAACCCGTACCCTAAACCGTACCCTAACCCTAAACCGTACCCTAAACGTAAACCTAACCCTAACTCGTACCGTAACCCTAACCCTAACCCTGACGCTAACCCTAACCCTAAACCGTACGCTAAACCTAACCATAACCCTTGACCTAACCCATACCCAACCCTATCCTGTAACCTAAACCTAACCCTAACCCGTACCAAAACCCTAACTGTAACCCTAACCCTTAGCCTAGCACTAAACCTCACCCTAATCCTAAACCGCACCATCGACCTAAACCTAACCCTAATCCTAACCATAACCCTTACCTGTACCCCAACACTAACCCATAGCCTAACCGTAACCCGAACCTTAAGAGTAACCCTGACCCGTACCCCAACCCTAAAACTAACCCGTACCCTAACCCTAACCCTAACCCTCAACTTAACCTAACCCTAACCCGTACCCTAAACCTAACCCGTAACCTAAACCTAACCCTAAACCTACTCTTAACCCGTATGCTAACCCTAGCCCATACACTAAACCTAACCCTAACTCGTACCCTAACCCTAACCCTAACCCTAACTCTGCCCCGTACCCTAACCCTAACCCTAACCCTTTCCCTACCCTAACACTAACCCTAAGACATATTCTAACCATAAACCTAACCCTAACCAGATTCTAAACCTAACCCTAACCCTCACCCTAAACCTAACCCGTACTGTAACCCTAACTCGTAACATAACCCTAAACCTAACCAGTACCCTAACCCTAACCCTAACTCATACCCTAACCCTAACCCTGACCCTAACACTAACCCTAAACAGTACCCTAAATGTAACCCTAACCCTAACTCGTACCCTAAACCTAACCCTAACCCTGACCATAACCCTAACCCTAACCCGTACCCTAAACCTAACCCATACCCTAACCCTAACCCTAAACCTAACCCTAACCTTAACCGTAACCCTGACCCGTACCCTAACCCTAAAACTAACCTGTACCAACCCCAAACCTAACAATAACCCGTACCATAACCCTATCCCTAACCCTAACCCTGACCCTAAACCTAACCCTAACCCAAACCCTAAACCGTACCCTAACCCTAAACCTAAACCTAACCCTAACCAGTACACTAACCCTAACCTGAACCCTAACCTTAATGCTAATCCGTACCCTAACACTCACCCATACCCTAACCCTAAAACTAAACTTAACTGTAACCCTGACCCGTACCCTAACCCTAAAACTAACCCATACCCTAACCATAACCTGTAACCTAAACCTAACCCTAATCCTAAACTTAACCTGTACGCTAACCCTAACCCTAAGACTCACCTAAACCTAACCCGTACCCTAACCATAACCTGTAACCTAAACCTAACCCTAATCCTAAACTTAACCGGTACGCTAACCCTAGGCTGTACCCTAAACCTAACCCTAACCTGTACCCTAACCCTAACCCTAACCCTATCCATACACTAAACCTAACCCTAACTCTAACCCTAACCCGTAGTATAAATCAAACACTAACCCTTACCCTAAACCTAACACTAACACTTACTCTAACACTATCCCGTAGCCTAACCATAACTCTAACCGTAATGCCTAACCCTAACACTAACCCTAACCCTTACCCTAACCCGTACCCAAACGGTATACCTAACCCGAACTCTAACACTAGCCCAAACCCGTACTCTAACCCTAACACTAACGCTAACCTAACCCTAAACCGCACCCTAAACTTAACCCTAACCCTAACCCTAAACATAACCCTTTACCGTACCCCAACCCCAACCCACACACTAACCCTAAATCTAACCCGTACTGTAACCCTAACCCCTCACTTTAACATTAAAACTAACCCGTTCCCTAAGCCTAAAACTAACCCGTACCCTAACCACAACCCTAACCCTGAACCATACCCTAAAACTAACCCTTAACCGCACCCTAAACCTAACCCTAACCCGTACCTAACCCTAACCCGTACCCTAAACCTAACCCTAAACCGTAACCTAACCCTAAACCTAACCCTAAGCCTAACTCGTATATTAACACTAACCCTAATCCTAACACTAACCCTACCCCGTAATCTAACCCTAACCCTAACTCTAACCCTAACCCTAACCCTAACCGTACTCTAACCCTAACCCTAACCCTAACTCTTAGACTAACCATAACGCTTAACCGTACCCTAACCCTAACCCACACCCTAATCCTAACCCTAACTTTAACCATAACCCTAAACCGTACCCTAACCCTAAAACTAACCCGTACCCTAACCCCAAACCTAACCCTAACCCATACACTAACAGTAACCGTAACCTTAACCCTGAACCTAAACCTAAACCTAACCAGTACACTAACCCTAACCCTAACCCTAACCGGCACCCTAAACCTAACCCTAATCCGTACCCTAACCCTAACCCGTAACCTAAACCTAAACATAACCCTAAACTTAACCCGTACGCTAACCATATCCCGTACCCTAAACCTAACCCTAACCCGTAACCTAACCATAAACCTAACCCTAAGCCTAACACCAACACTAACCCGTACTCTAACCCTAAACCTAACCCGAACCCTAACCCTAACACTAACCCTAACCCGTACTCTAACCCTAACCCTAACCCTCACCCTAAACCTAACCCCTACTGTAACCCTAACCTGTAAAATAAACCTAACCCTAACCCATACCCTAACCCTAACACTAACTCGCTCCCTAAACCTAACCCTGACCATAACACTAACCCTAACTCGTAACCTAATTCTAACCCGTACCCTAACCCTAACCCTAACCCTAACCAGTACCCTAAACCTAACCCTAACCTAACTCGTACCCTAAACCTAACCCTAACCCTGAACCTAAACATAAGCCTAACCTGTACCCTAAACCTAACCAATACCCTAACATTAACCCTAAACATAACCCTAACCCTAACCCGTTCCGTAAAACTAACCCTAACCCTTGACCTAACCCGTAGCCAACCCTATCCCGTACGCTAACACTAACCCTAACCCGTACCCAAAACCTAACATTAACGCTAACCCATACCCTAGCCCTAGCCCTAAACCTAACCCTAAGCCTAACCCGCACCCTAAACCTAACCCTAACCCTAACCCTAAACATAACCCTTACCCGTACCCTAACCCTAACCCATACCCTACACTAACCCTAACCTTAACCGTAACCCTAACCTGTACCCAAACCCTAAAACTAACCCGTACCCTAACACCAACCCTAAACCTAACCTGTACCATAACCCTATTTCTAAACCTAACCCTGACCCTAAACCTAATCGTAACCCGTACCCTGACCCTAATCCGCACCTAAACCTAATCCTAACCTGTTACCTAACCCTAACCCGTAACCTAAACCTAACCCTAACCCTAAACTTAATCCGTACACTAACCCTATCACATTTCCTAAACCTAACCGTAACCCGTACCCTAACCCTAACCCTAACTTTAAGCGTAACCATAACCTGTACCCTAACCCGAAAACTAACCCGTACCCTAACCCCAACCCTAACCCTAACCCATACCCTAACTCTAACCCTAACCCTAACCCTGACATTCAACCTAACCCTTACCCGTACAATAACCCTAACCCTAACCCTAACCCGCACCCTAAACCTAACCCTAAACAGTACCCAAACGCTAACCCGTAACCTAAACCTAAACCTAACCCTAAGCCTAAGACGTACATTAACCCTAACCCTAACCCTAACACTCACCCTACCCCGTACTCTATCCCTAACCCTAAACCTAACCCGTACCCTAACCATAAACCTAACCCTTTCCCTAAACCTAACAATAACCCTAATTCGTACTCTAACCCTAACCCTAACACTAACACTAACCGTTCTCTAACCCTAAACCTAAGCCTCAACCTAACCCTAACCCATACTGTATCCCTAACCTGTAACATAACCCTAACCCTAACCCGTACCAAAACCTAATATTAACCCTAACCCATACCCTAGCCCTAACCCTAAACCTAACCCTAACCCTGACCTTAACCCTAACCCTAACCCGTACCCTAAACCTAACCCATACCCTATCCCTAACCCTTAGCTAACCCGAACCCTAACCCGTACCCTAAACCTAAACTTAACCCTTGACCTAACCCATACCCAACCCTATCTCGTATCCTATACCTAACCCTAACATGTACCCAAACCCTAACAGTAACCCTAACCCGTAACCTAGAGCTAAACCTAAACCTAACCCTAAGCCTAACCCGCACCCTAACCCCAACCCATACCCTAACACTAACCATAACTTTAACCGTAACCCTAACCCGTACCCTAACCCTAAAACTAACCCGTACCCTAACCCCATCCCTAACCCTAACCCGTAGAATGACCCTATCCCTAACCATAACCCTGACCTTAACCTAACCCTAACCCATACCCTAACCCTAACCCGCACATAAACCTAAGCCTAACCCGTACCCTAACCCTAACCCTAACCCTATCCGTACACTCACCCTAACCCTAACACTAACACTAAACCTAACCCGCACCCTAAACCTAACCCTAACCCGTAACCTAAACCTAACCCTAAACCGTAACCTAAACCTAACCCTAAACCTAAACTTAACTCGTGCGCTAACCCTATCCCGTACCCTAACCCTAACCCTAACTCTTATCCTAACCCTATACTTAACCCTAACCATAACCGGTACCCTAAACCTAACCCTAACCCTTGACCTAACCCGTACCCAACCGTATCTCGTACCCTAAACCTAACCCTAACCCGTACCCAAACCCTAACAGTAACCCTCACCCATACCCTAGCACTAACCCTAACTTTAACCCAAAGCCTAACCCGCACCCTAAACCTAAACATAACCCTAACCCTAACCATAACCCTTACCCATACCCTAATGCTAACCCATACCCTAACACTAACCCTAACTTTAACCATAACCCTAACCCGTACACTAACCCTAAAACTAACCCATACCCTATCCCCAACGCTAACCCTAACCCATACCATGACCCTATCCCTAACCCTAACCCTGACCCTAAACCTAACCCTAACCCGTACCCTAATCCTAACCCGCACCTAAACCTAACCCTAACCCGTACCCTAAGCCAAACCCGTAACCTAAACCTAACCCTAACCCTAATCTTAACCCGTACACTAACCCTATTCCGTACACTAAACCTAACGCTAACCCGTACCCTAACCCTAACCCTATCCGTACACTAATCCTAACCCTAACACTAACACTAACCCTAACCTGTACTCTAAACCTCACCCTAACCCTAAACCTAACCCTAACCCGACCCTAAACCTAAAACTAACCCACACCCTAACACTAACCCTAACCCTAACCCTGACCTTAAATCTAACCCTAACCCTTACACTAACCCTAACCCTAACCCTAAACTGCACCCTAAGCCTAACCATAACCCGTACCGTAACCCTAACCAGTAACCTAATCCTAACCCTAACCCTAAACTTAACCCGTACGCTAACCGTATCCCGTACCCTAAACCTAACCCTAACTCTTATCCTAACCCTAAACCTAACCCTAAGCCTAACCCGTACATTAACCCTAACCCTAACATTAACCCTACACCGTACTCTAAACCTAACCCTAACCCTAAACCTAACCCTAACCCTAAAACTAACCCTACCCCGTACTCTAACCCTAACCCTAACCCTAATCCTAACCGTACACTTACCCTAAACCTAACCCTCACCCTAACACTCACCCGTACTGTAACCCTAACCCGTACCATAACCCTAGACCTAACATGTACCCTAACCCCAACCCTAACACGTACACTAACCCTAACCCTGACCCTAACCCAAAACCATACTCTAACCCTAACCCTAACCCTCAACCTAACACTAACCCATACTGTAACCCTAACCCGTACCCTAACCCTAACCCTAAACCTAACCCGTACCCTAAACCGAACCCTAACCCTAAATCGTACCCTAACCCTAACCCTTACCTTAACCCTAACACTAACACTAACCCATACTCTAACCCTAACCCTAACCCTAAACTTAACCCTAACCCTTACTCTAACCCTAACCCGTACCCTAAAATTAACCCTTACCCTAACCCTAAACCTAACCCGTACCCTAACCGTAAACGTAACCCTAACCCGTACCCAAACCCTAACCCTAACACGCACCCTAAACCTAACCCTAACCCGCACACTAAACCTAACCCTAACCCTAGACCTAACACGTACACTAACCCTATCCCGTACCGGAACCTTAACCCTAACCAGTACCGTAACCCTAAACCTAACCCTAAACTTAACCCTAACACTAACCCAAACCCTAAACCTAACCCGAACCCTAACCCGTACCCTAAACCGAACCCTAACCCTTGACCTAACCCATACCCAACCCTATCTCGTACCCTAAACCTAAACCTAACCCGTACCTAAACCCTAACAATAACCCTAACCCATACCCTACACTAACCCTAACTTTAACCGTAACCCTAACCCGTACCCTAACCCTAAAACTAACCCATACCCTAACCCCAACCCTAACCCTAACCCGTACCATGACCCTATCCCTAAACCTAACCCTGACCCTAAACCTAACCCTAACCCGTACCCTAACCCTAACCCGCACCTAAACCTAACCCTAACCCTTACCCTAACCCTAACCCGTAACCTAATCCTACCCTAACCCTAAACTTAACCTGTACACTAACCCTACCCCGTACCCTAAACCTAACCCTAACCCGATCCCTAACCCTAACCCTAACCCTAACCCATTCCGTACACTAAACCTAACCCTAACACTAACACTAACCCCAACCCGTACTCTAAACCTAACCCTAACCCTAAACCTAAACCTAACCCGTACCCTAACCCTAAAACTAACCCGTACCCTAACACTAACCCTAACCCTAACCCGCACCCTAACCTAACCCTAATCCGTACCCTAACCCTAACCCATAACCTAAACCTACCCTAACCCTAAACTTAACCCGTACGCTAACCCTATCCCGTACCCTAAACCTAACCCTAACTCTTATCCTAACCCAAAACCTAACCCTAAGTCTAACCCGTACATAAACCTTAACCCAAACACTAACACTAACCCTAAACCGTACTCTAAACCTAACCCTAACCCTTACGCTACTCTAACCCTAACCCTAACCCTCAGCCTAACACTGACCCATACTGTAACACTAAGTCGTATCATAAACCTAACCCTAAGCCGTACCCTAACCCTAAACCTAACTCGTACACTAACCCTAACCCTGACCCTAACCCTAACCGTACTCTAACCCTAACACTAACCCTCACCCTAACACTAACCCGTACTGTAACCCTAACCCGTACCCTAACCCTAAACCTTACCCGTACCCTAACCTAACTCTAACCCTAAATCGTACCCTAACCCGAAACCTAACACTGACCCTATCCCTAAAACTAACCCATAACCTAAACCTAACCCGTACCCTAACCCTAACTCTAACCCTAACCCGTACTATAACCCTAAACCTAACCCTAACCCTAACCCTAATACTAACCCGTACTCTAAAACTATCCCGTAGCCTAACCCTAACTCTAACCCTAACCCCTAACCCTAACCCTTACCCTAACCCGTACCCAAACGGTAAACCTAACACGTACCCTAACACTAACCCAAAACCGTACCCTAAACCTAACCCTAACCCTAAACCGCACCCTAAACTTAACCCGAACCCTAAGCCTATCCATAACCCTTAACCGTACACTAATCCTAACCCACACCCTAACCCTAACCCTAACTTTAACTGTAACCCTAACCCGTACCCTAACCCTAAAACTAACCCGTACCCTAAACCCCACCCTAACCCTAACCCATACACTAACAGTAACCCTAACCCTAACCCTGACCCTAAAAATAACCCTAACCAGTTCACTAACCCTAACCCAAACCCTAACCGGCACCCTAAACCTAACCCTAATCCATACCCTAACCCTATCCCGTAACCTAAACCTAAACCTAAACCTAAACCTAAACTTAACAAGTACGCTAACCCTATCCCGTACCCTAAACATAACCATAACCCGTAACCTAAACCTAATCCTAATCCTCAGCCTAACCCGTACATTAAACCTAACCCTAACACTAACACTAACCTTACCCCGTACTCTAACCCTAACCCTAAACCTAACGCTAACCCTAAACTGTACCCTAACCCTAACCCTAAACCTTACCCTAAACCTAACACTAACACTAACCCGTACTCTAATCTTAATCCTAACCCTAACCCTAACACTAACCATAAACCGTACTCTAACCCTAACCCTCACCCTAACCCTAACCCGTACTGTAAACCTAACCCGTAACATAACCCTAACCCTAACCCGTACCCTAACCTTAACCCTAACTCGTTCCCTAACACTAACCCTGATCCTAACACTAACCCTAACTCGTAACCTAAACCTAACCCGTACCCTCACCCTAACCCTAACCCATACTGTATCCCTAACCCGTAACATAACCCTAACCCTAACCCGTACCCAAAACCTAACATTAACCCTAACCCATACCCTAGCCCTAACCCTAAACCTAACCCTAAGCCTAACCCGCACCCTAAACCTAAACCTAACCCTAACCCTAAAATAACCCTTACCCGTACCCTAACCCTAACCCATACCCTATGCTAACCCTAACCCTAACCCTAACCCTAACCTGTACCCAAACCCTAAAACTAACCCGTACACTAACCCCAACCCTAACCCTAACCTGTACCATAACCCTATTTCTAATCCTAACCCTGACCCTAAACCTAATCGTGACCCGTACCCTGACCCTAATCCGCACCTAAACCTAATCCTAACCCGTTACCTAACCCTAACCCGTAACCTAAACCTAACCCTAACCCTAAACTTAACCCGTACACTAACCCTATCCCATTCCCTAAACCTAACCGTAACCCGTACCCTAACCCTAACCCTAATTTTAAGCATAACCATAACCTCTACCCTAACCCGAAAACTAACCCGTACCCTAACCCCAACCCTAACCCTAACCCATACCCTAACACTAACCCTAACCCTGACATTCAACCTAACCCTTACGCGTACACTAACCCTAACCCTAACCCTGACCCGCACCCTAAACTTAACCCTAAGCAGTACCCTAACGCTAACCCGTAACCTAAACCTAAACCTAACCCTAAGCCTAGCACGTACATTAACCCTAACCCTAACCCTAACACTCACCCTACCCCGTATTCTAACCCTAACCCTAACCCTAACCCGTGCCCTAACCCTAAACCTAACCCTTTCCCTAAACCTAACACTAACCCTAACCCGTACTCTAACCCTAACCCTAACCCTAACCGTTCTCTAACCCTAAACCTAAGCCTCAACCTAACCCTAACCCATACGGTATCCCTAACCCGTAACATAACCCTAACCCTAACCCGTACCCAAAACCTAACATTAACCCTAACCCATACCCTAGCCCTAACCCTAAACCTAACCCTAAGCCTAACCCGCACCCTAAACCTAAACCTAACCCTAACCCTAAACATAACCCTTACCTGTACCCTAACCCTAACCCATACCCTACACTAACCCTAATCTTAACCGTAACCCTAACCTGTACCCAAACCCTAAAACTAACCCGTACCCTAACCCCAACCCTAACCCTAACCTGTACCATAACCCTATTTCTAAACCTAACCCTGACCCTAAACCTAATCGTGACCCGTACCCTGACCCTAATCCGCACCTAAACCTAATCCTAACCCGTTACCTAACCCTAACCCGTAACCTAAACCTAACCCTAACCCTAAACTTAACCCGTACACTAACCCTATCCCATTCCCTAAACCTAACCCTAACCCGTACCCTAACCCTAACCCTAACTTTAAGCGTATCCATAACCCGCACCCTAAACCTAACACTAAACAGTACCCTATCGCTAACCCGTAACCTAACCCTAAACCTAACTCTAAGCCTAACACGTACATTAACCCTAAACCTAACCCTAACACTCACCCTACCCCGTACTCTATCCCTAACCCTAACCCTAACCCTAACCCGTGCCCTAACCCTAAACCTAACCCTTTGCCTAAACCTTACACTAAACCTAACCCGTACTCTAACCCTAACCCTAACCGTACTCTAAACCTAAACCTAAGCCTCAATCTAACCCTAACCCATACTGTATCCCTAACCCGTAACATAACCCTAACCCTAACCCGTACCCTAACCCTAACCCTAACTCGTACCCTAACCCTAAACCTGACCCTTGACCTAACCCGTACCCAACCTTATCTCGTACCCTATACCTAACCCTAACATGTACCCAAACCCTAATAGTAACCCTAACCCGTAACCTAGAGCTAACCCTAAAACTAACCCTAAGCCTAACCCGCACCCTAACCCCAACCCATACCCTAACACTAACCATAATTTTAACCGTAACCCTAAACCGTACCCTAACCCTAAAACTAACCCGTACCCTAACCCCATCCCTAACACTAAGCCGTAGCATGACCCTATCCCTAACCATAACCCTGACCTTAACCTAACCCTAACCCATACCCTAACCCTAACCCGCACATAAACCTAAGCCTAACCCGTACCCTAACCCTAACCCTAACCCTATCCATACACTCACCCTAACCCTAAAACTAACACTAAACCTAACCCGTACTCTAAACCTAACCCTAACCCTAAACCTAACCCTAACCCGTACCCTAACCCTAAAACTAACACGTACTATAACACTAACACTAACCCTAACCCTGACGCTAAACCTAACTGTAACCCTTACACTAACCCTAACCCTAACGCTAACTCGCACCCTAAACCTAACCCTAACCCGTAACCTAAACCTAACCCTAAACCGTAACCTAAACCTAACCCTAACCCTAAACTTAACCCGTGCGCTAACCCGATCCCGTACCCTAAACCTAACCCTAACTCTTATCCTAACCCTAAACCTAAACCTAACCCTAACCCGTACCCTAAACCTAACCCTAACCCTTGACCTAACCCATACCCAACCGTATCTCGTACCCTAAACCTAACCCTAACCCGTTCCCAAACCCTAAGAGTAATCCTAACCCATACCCTAGCGCTAACCCTAAATTTAACCCTAAGCCTAACCCGCACCCTAAACCTAAACGTAATCCTAATCGTATCCATAACCCTTACCCATACCCAAACGCTAACCCATACCCTAACACTAACCCTAACTTTAACCGTAACCCTAACCCGTACCATAACCCTAATACTAACCCATACCCTAACCACAACCCTAACCCTAACACATACCATGACCCTATCCCTAACCCTAACCCTGACCCTAAACCTAACCCTAACCCGTACCCTAATCCTAACCCGCACCTAAACCTAACCCTAACCCTAATCCTAACCCGAACCCTAATATGTACCCTTAGCAGAACCCTAACCCTTGACCTAACCCGTACCCAACCCTATCTCGAGGCCTAAACCTAACCGTAACCTATACCCAAAACCTTACAGTAACCCTAACCCATACGCTAGCGCTAAACCTAACCCTAACCCTAAGCCTAAACCGCACCCTAAACCTAAACGTAACCCTAACCCTAACAATAACCCTTACCCGTACCCTAACCCTAAACCGTACCCTAACACTAACCCTAACTTTAACCGTAACTCTAACAAGTACCCTAACCCTAAAACTAACCCGTACCCTAACCCCAACCCTAACCCTAACCCGTAACATGACCCTATCCCTAACCCTACCCCTGACCCTAAACCTAACCCTAACCCGTACCCTAACCCTAATCCGCACCTAAACCTAATCCTAACCTGTTACCTAACCCTAACCCGTAACCTAAACCTAACCCTAACCCTAAACTTAACCCGTACACTAACCCTATCCCATTCCCTAAACCTAACCCTAACCCGTACCCTAACCCTAACCCTAAATTTAAGCGTATCCATAACCTGTACCCTAACCCTAACCCTAACCCGCACCCTAAACCTAACACTAAACAGTACCCTAACGCTAACCCGTAACCTAACCCTAAACCTAACTCTAAGCCTAACACGTACATTAACCCTAACCCTAACCCTAACACTCACCCTACCCCGTACTCTATCCCTAACCCTAACCCTAACCCGTGCCCTAACCCTAAACCTAACCCTTTGCCTAAACCTTACACTAAACCTAACCCGTACTCTAACCCTAACCCTAACCGTACTCTAAACCTAAACCTAAGCCTCAATCTAACCCTAACCCATACTGTATCCCTAACCCGTAACATAACCCTAACCCTAACCCGTACCCTAACCCTAACCCTAACTCGTACCCTAACCCTAAACCTGACCCTTGACCTAACCCGTACCCAACCTTATCTCGTACCCTATACCTAACCCTAACATGTACCCAAACCCTAATAGTAACCCTAAGCCGTAACCTAGAGCTAACCCTAAACCTAACCCTAAGCCTAACCCGCACCCTAACCCCAACCCATACCCTAACACTAACCATAATTTTAACCGTAACCCTAAACCGTACCCTAACCCTAAAACTAACCCGTACCCTAACCCCATCCCTAACACTAAGCCGTAGCATGACCCTATCCCTAACCATAACCCTGACCTTAACCTAACCCTAACCCATACCCTAACCCTAACCCGCACATAAACCTAAGCCTAACCCGTACCCTAACCCTAACCCTAACCCTATCCGTACACGCACCCTAACCCTAAAACTAACACTAAACCTAACCCGTACTCTAAACCTAACCCTAACCCTAAACCTAACCCTAACCCGTACCCTAACCCTAAAACTAACACGTACCATAACACTAACACTAACCCTAACCCTGATGCTAAACCTAACTGTAACCCTTACACTAACCCTAACCCTAACCCTAACTCGCACCCTAAACCTAACCCTAACCCGTAACCTAAACCTAACCCTAAACCGTAACCTAAACCTAACCCTAACCCTAAACTTAACCTGTGCGCTAACCCGATCCCGTACCCTAAACCTAACCCTAACTCTTATCCTAACCCTAAACCTAAACCTAACCCTAACCCGTACCCTAAACCTAACCCTAAACCTTGACCTAACCCATACCCAACCGTATCTCGTACCCTAAACCTAACTCTAACCCGTTCCCAAACCCTAAGAGTAATCCTAACCCATACCCTAGCGCTAACCCTAAATTTAACCCTAAGCCTAACCCGCACCCTAAACCTAAACGTAATCCTAACCGTATCCATAACCCTTACCCATACCCTAACGCTAACCCATACCCTAACACTAACCCTAACTTTAACCGTAACCCTAACCCGTACCATAACCCTAATACTAACCCATACCCTAACCACAACCCTAACCCTAACCCGTACCATGACCCTATCCCTAACCCTAACCCTGACCCTAAACCTAACCCTAACCCGTACCCTAATCCTAACCCGCACCTAAACCTAACCCTAACCCGTACCCTAACCTTAACCCGGACCCTAAACCTAACCCTAACCCTAATCTTAACCCGTACACTAACCCTATTGCGTACACTAAACCTAACACTAACCCGTACCCTAACCCTAACCCTAACCCTATCCGTACTCTAACCCTAACCCTAACACTAACACTAATCCTAACCTGTACTCTAAGACTCACCCTAACCCTAAACCTAACCCTAACCCGACCCTAACCTAAAACTAACCCGTACCCTAACACTAACCCTAACCCTAACCCTGACCCTAAATCTAACCCTAACCCTTACACAAACCCTAACCCTAACCTAACCCGCACCCTAAACCTAAACATAACCCGTACCGTAACCCTAACCAGTAACCTAAACCTAACCTAAACCTAAACTTAACCCGTACGCTAACCGTATCCCGTACCCTAAACCTAACCCTAACTCTTATCCTAACCCTAAACCTAACCCTAAGCCTAACCTGTACATTAACCTTGACCCTAACACTAACCCTACACCGTACTCTAAACCTAACCCTAACCCTAACCCTAAAACTAACCCTAACCCGTACTCTAACCCTAACCCTAATCCTAACCGTACTCTTACCATAACCCTAACCCTCACCCTAACACTCACCCGTACTGTAACCCTAACCCGTACCATAACCCTAGACCTAACATGTACCCTAACCCTAACCCTAACACGTACACTAACCCTAACCCTGACCCTAACCCAAAACCATACTCTAACCCTAACCCTAACCCTCACCCTAACACTAACCCGTACTGTAACCCTACCCGTACCCTAACCCTAACCCTAAACCTAACCAATACCCTAAACCGAACCCTAACCCTAAATCGTACCCTAACTCTAACCCTTACCTTAACCCTAACACTAACACTAACCCGTACTCTAACCCTAACCCTAACCCTAAACTTAACCCTAACCCTTACTCTAACTCTAACCCATACACTAAAATTAACCCTTACCCTAACCTTAACCTAACCCATACCCTAACCATAAACGTAACCCTAACCCGTACCCAAACCCTTACCCTAACACGTACCCTAACCCTAACCCTAACCCGCACACTAATCCTAACCCTAACCCTAGACTTAACACGTACACTAACCCTATCCCGTACCGGAACCTTAACCCTAACCAGTACCGTAACCCTAAACCTAACCCTAAACTTAACCCTAACACTAACCCTAACCCTAAACCTAACCCGAACCCTAACCCGTACCCTAAACCGAACCATAACCCTTGACCTAACCCGTACCCAACCCTATCTCGTACCCTAAACCTAAACCTAACCCGTACCCAAACCCTAACAGTAACCCTAACCAATACCCTACACTAACCCTAACTTTAACCATAACCCTAACCCGTAGCCTAACCCTAAAACTAACCCATACCCTAACCCCAACCCTAACCCTAACCCGTACCATGACCCTATCCCTAATCCTAACCCTGACCCTAAACATAACCCTAACCCGTACCCTAAACCTAACCAATACCCTAACATTAACCCTAAACATAACCCTAACCCTAATACGTTCCGTAAAACTAACCTTAACCCTTGACCTAACCCGTAGCCAACCCTATCCCATACCCTAACCCTAACCCTAACCCGTACCCAAAACCTAACATTAACCCTAACCCATACCCTAGCCCTAACCCTAAACCTAACCTTAAGCCTAACCCGCACCCTAAACCTAACCCTAACCCTAACCCTAAACATAACCCTTACCCGTACCCTAACCCTAACCCATACACTACAATAACCCTAACCTTAACCCTAACCCTAACCTGTACCCAAACCCTAAAACTAACCCGTACACTAACCCCAACCCTAACCCTAACCTGTACCATAACCCTATTTCTAATCCTAACCCTGACCCTAAACCTAATCGTGACCTGTACCCTGACCCTAATCCGCACCTAAACCTAATCCTAACCCGTTACCTAACCCTAACCCGTAACCTAAACCTAACCCTAACCCTAAACTTAACCCGTACACTAACCCTATCCCATTCCCTAAACCTAACCGTAACCCGTACTCTAACCCTAACCCTAATTTTAAGCGTAACCATAACCTCTACCCTAACCCGAAAACTAACCCGTACCCTAACCCCAACCCTAACCCTAACCCATACCCTAACACTAACCCTAACCCTAACCCTGACATTCAACCTAACCCTTACGCGTACACTAACCCTAACCCTAACCCTGACCCGCACCCTAAACTTAACCCTAAGCAGTACCCTAACGCTAACCCGTAACCTAAACCTAAACCTAACCCTAAGCCTAACACGTACATTAACCCTAACCCTAACCCTAACACTCACCCTACCCCGTATTCTAACCCTAACCCTAACCCTAACCCGTGCCCTAACCCTTAACCTAACCCTTTCCCTAAACCTAACACTAACCCTAACCCGTACTCTAACCCTAACCCTAACCCTAACCGTTCTCTAACCCTAAACCTAAGCCTCAACCTAACCCTAACCCATATGGTATCCCTAACCCGTAACATAACCCTAACCCTAACCCGTACCCAAAACCTAACATTAACCCTAACCCATACCTAGCCCTAACCCTAAACCTAACCCTAAGCCTAACCCGCACCCTAAACCTAAACCTAACCCTAACCCTAAACATAACCCTTACCTGTACCCTAACCCTAACCCATACCCTACACTAACCCTAATCTTAACCGTAACCCTAACCTGTACCCAAACCCTAAAACTAACCCGTACCCTAACCCCAACCCTAACCCTAACCTGTACCATAACCCTATTTCTAAACCTAACCCTGACCCTAAACCTAATCGTGACCCGTACCCTGACCCTAATCCGCACCTAAACCTAATCCTAACCCGTTACCTAACCCTAACCCGTAACCTAAACCTAACCCTAACCCTAAACTTAACCCGTACACTAACTCTATCCCATTCCCTAAACCTAACCCTAACCCGTACCCTAACCCTAACCCTAACTTTAAGCGTATCCATAACCTGTACCCTAACCCGTACCCTAACCCGCACCCTAAACCTAACACTAAACAGTACCCTAACGCTAACCCGTAACCTAACCCTAAACCTAACTCTAAGCTTAACACGTACATTAACCCTAACCCTAACCCTAACACTCACCCTACCCCGTACTCTATCCCTAACCCTAACCCTAACCCGTGCCCTAACCCTAAACCTAACCCTTTGCCTAAACCTTACACTAAAACCTAACCCGTACTCTAACCCTAACCCTAACCGTACTCTAAACCTAAACCTAAGCCTCAATCTAACCCTAACCCATACTGTATCCCTAACCCGTAACATAACCCTAACCCTAACCCGTACCCTAACCCTAACCCTAACTCGTACCCTAACCCTAAACCTGACCCTTGACCTAACCCGTACCCAACCTTATCTCGTACCCTATACCTAACCCTAACATGTACCCAAACCCTAATAGTAACCCTAACCCGTAACCTAGAGCTAACCCTAAAACTAACCCTAAGCCTAACCCGCACCCTAACCCCAACCCATACCCTAACACTAACCATAATTTTAACCGTAACCCTAAACCGTACCCTAACCCTAAAACTAACCCGTACCCTAACCCCATCCCTAACACTAACCCGTAGCATGACCCTATCCCTAACCATAACCCTGACCTTAACCTAACCCTAACCCATACCCTAACCCTAACCCACACATAAACCTAAGCCTAACCCGTACCCTAACCCTAACCCTAACCCTATCCGTACACTCACCCTAACCCTAAAACTAACACTAAACCTAACCCGTACTCTAAACCTAACCCTAACCCTAAACCTAACCCTAACCCGTACCCTAAACCTAAAACTAACACGTACCATAACACTAACACTAACCCTAACCCTGACGCTAAACCTAACTGTAACCCTTACACTAACCCTAACCCTAACCCTAACTCGCACCCTAAACCTAACCCTAACCCGTAACCTAAACCTAACCCTAAACCGTAACCTAAACCTAACCCTAACCCTAAACTTAACCCGTGCGCTAACCCGATCCCGTACCCTAAACCTAACCCTAACTCTTATCCTAACCCTAAACCTAAACCTAACCCTAACCCGTACCCTAAACCTAACCCTAACCCTTGACCTAACCCATACCCAACCGTATCTCGTACCCTAAACCTAACCCTAACCCGTTCCCAAACCCTAAGAGTAATCCTAACCCATACCCTAGTGCTAACCCTAAATTTAACCCTAAGCCTAACCCGCACCCTAAACCTAAACGTAATCCTAACCGTATCCATAACCCTTACCCATACCCTAATGCTAACCCATACCCTAACACTAAGCCTAACTTTAACCGTAACCCTAACCCGTACCATAACCCTAATACTAACCCATACCCTAACCACAACCCTAAACCTAACCCGTACCATGACCCTATCCCTAACCCTAACCCTGACCCTAAACCTAACCCTAACCCGTACCCTAATCCTAACCCGCACCTAAACCTAACCCTAACCCGTACCCTAACCTTAACCCGGACCCTAAACCTAACCCTAACCCTAATCTTAACCCGTACACTAACCCTATTCCGTACACTAAACCTAACACTAACCCGTACCCTAACCCTAACCCTAACCCTATCCGTACACTAACCCTAACCCTAACACTAACACTAATCCTAACCTGTACTCTAAAACTCACCCTAACCCTAAACCTAACCCTAACCCGACCCTAAACCTAAAACTAACCCGTACCCTAACACTAACGCTAACCCTAACCCTGACCCTAAATCTAACCCTAACCCTTACACAAACCCTAACCCTAACCTAACCCGCACCCTAAACCTAACCATAACCCGTACCGTAACCCTAACCAGTAACCTAAACCTAACCTAACCCTAAACTTAACCCGTACGCTAACCGTATCCCGTACCCTAAACCTAACCCTAACCCTAAATTGTATCCTAACCCTAACCCTAACACTGACCCTAACCATAAAACTATCCCACACGCTAAACCTAACCCGTACCCTAACCCTAACCCACACCCTAACCCTAAATTTAACCGTAACCCTAAACCGTACCCTAACCCTAAAACTAACCCGTACCCTAAACCCCACCCTAACCCTAACCCATACACTAACAGTAACCCTAACCCTAACCCTGACCCTAAAAATAACCCTAACCAGTTCACTAACCCTAACCCAAGCCCTAACCGGCACCCTAAACCTAACCCTAATCCGTACCCTAACCCTATCCCGTAACCTAAACCTAAGCCTAACCCTAAACTTAACACGTACGCTAACCCTATCCCGTACCCTAAACATAACCATAACCCGTAACCTAAACCTAACCCTAATCCTCAGCCTAACCCGTACATTAAACCTAACCCTAACCCTAACACTAACCCTACCCCGTACTCTAACCCTAACCCTAACCCTAATGCTAACCCTAAACCATACCCTAACC
Organism: Urocyon cinereoargenteus; assembly: GCA_032313775.1. Taxonomy (NCBI): domain Eukaryota; kingdom Metazoa; phylum Chordata; class Mammalia; order Carnivora; family Canidae; genus Urocyon; species Urocyon cinereoargenteus. The sequence continues at coordinate 1,544,099 of JAVLSZ010000081.1, forward strand.
CTAACCCTAAACCTTACCCTAACCCTAACACTAACACTATCCCGTACTCTAACCCTAACCCTAACCCTAACCCTAACCCTAACCCGTACTGTAAACCTAACCCGTAACATAACCCTAACCCTAACCCATACCCAAAACCTAACATTAACCCTAACCCATACCCTAGCCCTAACCCTAAACCTAACCCTAAGCCTAATCCGCACCCTAAACCTAAACCTAAACCTAACCCTAAACATAACCCTAACCCGTACCCTAACCCTAACCCATACCCTACACTAACCCTAACCTTAACCGTAACCCTAACCTGTACCCAAACCCTAAAACTAACCCATACCCTAACCCCAACCCTAACCCTAACCTGTACCATAACCCTATTTCTAAAACTAACCCTGACCCTAAACCTAATCGTAACCCGTACCCTGACCCTAATCCGCACCTAAACCTAATCCTAACCCGTTACCTAACCCTAACCCATAACCTAAACCTAACCCTAACCCTAAACTTAACCCGTACACTAACCCTATCCCATTCCCTAAACCTAACCCTATCCCGTACCCTAACCCTAACCCTAACTTTAAGCCTAATCATAACCTGTACCCTAACCCGAAAACTAACGCGTACCCTAACCCCAACCCTAACCCTAACCCATACCCTAACACTAACCCTAACCCTAACCCTGACATTCAACCTAACCATAACCCGTACACTAACCCTAACACTAAACCTAACCCGCACCCTAAACCTAACCCTAAACAGTACCCTAACGCTAACCCGTAACCTAACCCTAAACCTAAACCTAAGCCTAACATGCACATTAACCCTAACCCTAACCCTAACACTCACCCTACCCCATATTCTATCCCTAACCCTAACCCTAACCCGTGCACTAACCCTAAACCTAACCCTTTCCCTAAACCTAACACTAACCCTAACCCGTACTCTAACCCTAACCCTAACCCTAACCCTAACCGTACTCTAACCCTAAACCTAAGCCTCAACCTAAACCTAACCCATACTGTATCCCTAACCCGTAACATAACCCTAACCCTAACCCGTACCCTAACCCTAACCCTAACTCATACCCTAACCCTAAACCTGACCCTAACCCTAACCCGTACCCTAAACTAAACCGTATCCTAAACCTAAACCTATCCCTAACCCATACCCTAAACCTAACCCTAAACCTAACCCTAACTCATACCCTAACCCTAACCCTAACACTGACCTTAACCCTAACCCTAACCCGTACCCTAAACCTAACCCATACCCTATCCCTAACCCTTAGCTAACCCGAACCCTAACCCGTTCCCTAAACCTAAACTTAACCCTTGACCTAACCCGTACCCAACTCTATCTCGTACCCTATACCTAACCCTAACATGTACACAAACCCTACCAGTAACCCTAACCCGTAACCTAGAACTAAACCTAAACCTAACCCTAAGCCTAACCCGCACCCTAACCCCAACCCATACCCTAACACTAACCATAACTTTAACCGTAACCCTAAACCGTACCCTAACCCTAAAACTAACCCGTACCCTAACCCCATCCCTAACACTAACCTGTAGCATGACCCTATCCCTAGCCATAACCCTGACCTTAACCTAACCCTAACCCATACCCTAACCCTAACCCGCACAAAAACCTAAGCCTAACCCGTACCATAACCCTAACCCTAACCCTATCCGTACACTCACCCTAAACCTAACACTAACACTAAACCTAACCCGTACTCTAAACCTAACCCTAACCCTAAACCTAACCCTAACCCGTACCCTAACCCTAAAACTAACACGTACCATAACACTAACCCTAACCCTAACCCTGACGCTAAACCTAACCGTAACCCTTACACTAACCCTAACCCTAACCCTAACCCGCACCCTAAACCTAACCCTAACCCGTAACCTAAACCTAACCCTAAACCGTAACCTAAACCTAACCCTAACCCTAAACTTAACCCGTGCGCTAACCCTATCCCGTACCCTAAACCTAACCCTAACTCTTATCCTAACCCTAAACCTAAACCTAACCCTAACCCATACCCTAAACCTAACCCTAAACCTTGACCTAACCCATACCCAACCGTATCTCGTACACTATACCTAACCCTAAACCGTACCCTAAACCTAACCCGTAACCTAAACCTAGCCCTAACCCTAATCTTAACCCGTACACTAACCCTATTCCGTACACTAAACCTAACGCTAACCCGTACCCTAACCCTAACCCTAACCCTATCCGTACACTAACCCTAACACTAACCCTAACACTGTACTCTAAACCTCAACCTAACCCTAAACCTAACCCTAACCCGACCCTGAACCTAAAACTAGCCCGTACCCTAACACTGACCCTAACCCTAACCCTGACCCTAAATCTAACCCTAACCCTTACACTAACCCTAACCCTAACCCGCACCCTAAACCTAACCATAACCCCTACCGTAACCCTAAACAGTAACCTAAACCTAACCCTAACCCTAAACTTAACCAGTACGCTAACCGTATCCCGTACCCTAAACCTAACCCTAACTCTTATCCTAACCTTAAACCTAACCCTAAGCCTAACTCGTACATTAACCCTAACCCTAACACTAACCCTACACTGTACTCTAAACCTAACCTTAACCCTAACCGTAACCCTAACCGTAAAACTAACCCTAAACCATACTCTAACCCTAACCCTAACCCTAATCCTAACCGTACTCTTACCCTAACCCTAACCCTCACCCTAACACTCACCCGTAGTGTAACCCTAACCCGTACCATAACCCTAGACCTAACATGTACCCTAACCCCAACCCTAACACGTACACTAAATCTAACCCTGACCCTAACCCAAAACCATACTCTAACCCTAACCCTAACCCTCACCCTAACACTAACCCGTACTGTAACCCTAACCCATACGCTAACCCTAACCCTAAACCTAACCCGTACCCTAAACTGAACCCTAACCCTAAATCGTACCCTAACCCTAACCCTTACCTTAACCCTAAAACTAACACTAACCCGTACTCTAACCCTAAACCTAACCCTAAACTTAACCCTAGCCCTTACTCTAACCCTAACCCGTACCCTAAAATTAACCCTTACCCTAACCCTAAACCTAACCCGTACCCTAACCGTAAACGTAACCCTAACCCGTACCCAAACCCTAACCTTAACAAGTACCCTAACCCTAACCCGCACACTAAACCTAACCCTAACCCTAGACCTAACACGTACACTAACCCTATCCCATACCGGAACCTTAACACGAACCAGTACCGTAACCCTAAACCTAACCCTAAACTTAACCCTAACACTAACCCTAACACTAAACCTACCCCGAACCCTAACCTGTACCCTACACCGAACCCTAACCCTTGACCTAACCCATACCCAACCCTATCTCGTACCCTAAACCTAAACCTAACCCGTACCCAAACACTAACAGTAACCCTAACCCATACCCTACACTAACCCTAACTTTAACCGTAAACCTAACCCATACCCTAACCCTAAAACTAACCCATACCATAACACCAACCCTAACCCTAACCCGTACCATGACCCTATCCCTAAACCTAACCCTGACACTAAACCTAACCCTAACCCGAACCCTAACCCTAACCCGTAACCTAATCCTACCCTAACCCTAAACTTAACCTGTACACTAACCCTAACCCGTACCCTAAACCTAACCCTAACCCGTACCCTAACCCTAACCCTAACCCTAACCCTATCCGTACACTAACCCTAACCCTAACACTAACACTAACCCTAACCCGTACTCTAAACCTAACCCTAACCCTAAACCTAAACCTAACCCGTACCCTAACCCTAAAACTAACCCGTACCCTAACACTAACCCTAACCCTAACCCTGACCCTAAACCTAACCCTAACCCTTACCCTAACCCTAACCCTAACTCTAACCCGCACCCTAACCTAACCCTAACCCGTACCCTAACCCTAACCCATAACCTAAACCTACCCTAACCCTAAACTTAACCCGTACGCTAAAACTATGCCGTACCCTAAACCTAACCTTAACTCTTATCCTAACCGTAAACCTAACCCTAAGTCTAACCCGTACATAAACCTTAACCCTAACACTGACACTAACCCTACCCCGTACTCTAAACCTAACCCTAACCCTAACCCTAACACTAACACTAACCCTAACCCGTACTCTAACCCTAACCCTTACACTACTCTAACCCTAACCCTAACCTTCAGCCTGACACTAACCCATACTGTAACACTAAGCCGTATCATAAACCTAACCCTAAGCCATAGCCGAACCCTAAACCTAACTCGTACACTAACCCTAATCCTGAACCTAACCCTAACCGTACTCTAACCCTAACACTAACCCTCACCCTAACATTAACCCGTACTGTAACCCTAACACGTCCCATAACCTTAAACCTAAACCGTACCCTAAACCTAACCCGTACCCTAACCCTAACCCTAACCCTAAACGGTACCCTAAACCTAACCCTAACCCTAAATCGTACACTAACCCTAACCCTAACACTGACCCTAACCCTAAAAATAACCCATTACCTAAACCTAACCCGTACCCTAACCCTAACTCTAACCCTAATACTAACCCGTACTCTAAAAATATCCCGTAGCCTAACTCTAGCTCTAACCCTAACCCCTAACCCTAACCCTTACCCTAACCCGTACCCAAATGGTAAACCTAACACGTACCCTAACACTAACCCAAACCCGTACCCTAACCCTAAACCTAACCCTAAACCGCACCCTAAACTTAACCCTAACCCTAAGCCTAACCATAACCCTTAACCGTACCCTAACCCTAACCCACACCCTAACCCTAACCCTAACTTTAACCGTAACCCTAACCCGTACCTTAACCCTAAAACTAACCCGTACCCTAAACCCCACCCTAACCCTAACCCATATACTAACAGTAACCCTAACCCTAATCCTGACCCTAAAAATAACCCTAAGCAGTTCACTAACCCTAACCCAAACCCTAACCGGCACCCTAAACCTAACACTAATCCGTACCCTAACCCTATCCCGTAACCTAAACCTAAACCTAACCCTAAACTTAAAAACGTACGCTAACCCTATCCCGTACCCTAAACATAACCATAACCCGTAACCTAAACCTAACCCTAATCCTCAGCCTAACCCGTACATTAAACCTAACCCTAACCCTAACACTAACCCTACCCCGTACTCTAACCCTAACCCTAACCCTAACGCTAACCCTAAACCGTACCCTATCCCTAACCCTAAACCTTACCCTAACCCTAACACTAACACTAACCCGTACTCTAACACTAACCCTAACCCTAACCCTAACACTAACCATAAACCGTACTCTAAACCTAACCCTCACCCTAAACCTAACCCGTACTGTAAACCTAACCCGTAACATAACCCTCACCCTAACCCGTACCCTAACGCTAACCCTAACTTGTTCCCTAACCCTAACCCTGACCCTAACACTAACCCTAAATCGTAACCTAAACCTAACCCGTACCCTAACCCTAACCCTAACCAGTACCCTAAACCTAACCCTAACCCAAACTCGTACCCTAACACTAACCCTAACCCTTACCCTAAACCTTACCCAAAAGGTAAACCTAACCCATACCCTAACACTAACCCAAACGCGTACTCTAAACCTAACCCTAACCCTAACCCTAACCATAAACCGCAATCTAAACATAATCCTAACCCTAACCCTAACCATAACCCTTTACCGTACCCAAACCCTAACCCACACTCTAACATAACCCTAACTTTAACCGTAACCCAAACACGTACCCTAACCCTAAAACTATCCCGTACACTAACCCCAACCCTAACCCTAAGCCATACCCTAACCCTAACCCTAACCCTAAACCTGACCCAAAAACTAGCCCTAACCCTTACACTAACCCTAACCCTAACCCTAACCCATAACATAAACCTAACCCTAACCCTAAACTTAACCCGTACGCTAAAACTATTCCGTAACCTAACCCTAAACCTAACCCTAAACCTAACCCATACCCTAACCCTAACCCTAACCCTAAACCTTTCCCTAACCCTAACACTAACCCTAACCCGTACTCTAACCCTAACCCTAAACCTAACCCTAACCCTAACCGTACTCTAACCATAACCCTAAACCTCAACCTAAACCTAACCCGTAAAGTAACCCTAACCTGTAACATAACCCTAACCCTAACCCGTACACTAACCCTAAGCCTAACTCGAGCCCTAAACCTAACCCTAACCCTAAACTTAACCCGTACACTAACCCTATCCCTTGCCCTAAACCTAACCCTAACCCGTACCCTAACCCTAACCCTAAAACTATCCGCACACTAACACTAACGCTAACCCTAACACTAACCCTAAACCATTCTCTAATCCTAACCCTAACCCTAAACCTAACCCTAAACCTTACGCTAACCCTAACACGTGCACTAACATTAACCCTTACCCTAACCCTAAACCTAACCTGTACCCTAACGGTAAACGTAACCCTAACCCGTACCCAAACCCTAACCCTAACACGTACCCTAACCCTAACCCTAACCGTAACCCGCACACTAAACCTAACCCTAAACCTAGACCTAACACGTACACTAACCCTATCCTGTACCGGAACCTTAACCCTAACCCGTACCGTTACCCTAACCCTAACCCTAAACTTAACCCTAACCCTAACCCTAACCCTAATCCTAACCCGAACCCTAATATGTACCCTTAGCAGAACCCTAACCCTTGACCTAACCCGTACCCAACCCTATCTCGAGCCCTAAACCTAACCCTAACCCATACCCAAAACCTTACAGTAACCCTAACCCATACGCTAGCGCTAAACCTAACCCAAACCCTAAGCCTAAACCGCACCCTAAACCTAAACGTAACCCTAACCCTAACCATAACCCTTACCCGTACCCTAACCCTAAACCGTACCCTAACACTAACCCTAACTTTAACCATAACTCTAACCAGTACCCTAACCATAAAACTAACCCGTACCCTAACCCCAACCGTAACCCTAACCCGTAACATGACCCTATCCCTAACAATACCCCTGACCCTAAACCTAACCCTAACCCGTACCCTAACCCTAACCCACACTTAAACCTAAACCTAACCCGTACCCTAACCCTAACGCGTAACCTAAACCTAACCCTAAACCTAAACTTAACCCGTACGCTAACCCTATCCCGTACCCTGAACCAAACCCTAACCCGTACACTAACCCTAACCCTAAACCTAACCTAAAACTAACCCTAACCCGTACTCTAATCCTAACCTTAACCCTAACCCTAACCATACTCTAACCCTAACCCTCACCCTAACCCTAACCCGTACTGTAACCCTAACCCATACCATAACCCTAACTCTAACCCGTATCCTAACCCTTACCCCAACTTGTACCCTAACCCTAACCCTAAGCCTGACCCTAACCCTAACCGTAACCCGTACCCTAAACCTAACCCGTACCCTAACCCTAATCCTAACCCTAACCCGTACCCTAAACCTAAACCTAACCCTAAATCGTACCCTAACCCTAACCCTAACCTTGACCGTAACCTTAACCCTAACCCGTACTCTAAGCCTAACCCAAACACTAACACTAACCCTAACCTAACCCTAACCCTAACCCGTAAACGAAACCTAACCCTAACCCTTGACGTAACCCTTACCAACCCTATCCCGTAACCTATACCTAACCCTAAACCGAACCCTAAACCTAACCCTAACCCTAACACTAACCCTCACCTAAACCTAACCCTATCCCATACCTTAAACCTAACCCTAACCCGTACCCTAATCCTAACCGTACCCCGAACCCGATCCGTACACTAACCCTAACCCTAACCCTAACCCTAACACTAACCCTAACCCGTACTCTAACCCTAAACTTAATCCTAAACCTAACCCTAAACCGTACTCTAACCCTAACCCGTACCCTAACACTAACCCTAACCCTCACACCAACCCTAACCCGTACTCTAACCCTAAACCTAACCCTAACTCTAACCCTAACCCTTACTATAACACTAACCCTAACCCTAAACTTAACCCAAACACGTACTCTAACCCTATCTCGTAGCCGAAATGTAACTCTAACCCTAAACCCTAACCCTAAACCTAACCCTAACCCTAACCCTAACCCTAACCCTAACCCTAAACCGTAATCTAAACATAACCCTAACTCTAACCCTAACCATAACACTTAACCGTACCCTAACCCTAACCCACACCCTAAGATAACCCTAACTTTAACCATAACCCTAACACGTACCCTAACCCTAAAACTAGCCCGTACCCTAACCCCAACCCTAACCCTAACCAATACCCTAACACTAACCCTAAACCTAACCCTAACCCGTACTGTAACCCTAACCCATACTCTAACACTAAACCTAACACTAACCGTAACCCTAACCCGTACTCTAACCCTATCCCGTAGACTAACCCTAACTCTAACCCTAACCCCTAACCCTAAACCTAACCCTAAACCTTACCCTAACCCGTACCCAAATGGTAAACCTAAACCGTACCCTAACACTAACCCAAACCCGTACACTAACCCTAACCCTATCCCTAAACCTAACCCTAAACCGCACCCTAAACTTAAACCTAACCCTAACCCTAAACATAATCCTTAACCGTACCCTAACACTAACCCACACCCTAACCCTAACCCTAACTTTATCCATAACCCTAACACGTACCCTAACCCTAAAACTAGCCCGTACCCTAACCCCAACACTAACCCTAACCAATACCCTAACACTAACCCTAACCCTAAATCTGACCCTAAACCTAACCCTAACCCATACACTAACCCTAACCCTAACCCGTACCCTAACCCGTACCCTAACCCTAACCCTAACCCGTACCCATAGCCTAACCTGTACCCTAACCTAAACCGTACCCTAACCCTAAACCTAACCATACCCGTACCCTAACCTAAACCTAACCCTAACTCGTACCCTAACCCTAACCCTAACCCTGACGCTAACCCTAACCCTAAACCGTACCCTAAACCTAACCGTAACCCTTGACCTAACCCGTACCCAAGACTATCCAATAACCTAACCCTAAACCTAACCCGTACCAAAACCCTAACCATAACCCTAACCCATAGCCTAGCGCTAACCCTAACCCTAACCCTAAAACACACCCTAAACCTAAACCTAACCCTAACCCTAAACATAACCCTTAACCGTACCCTAACACTAACCCATACCCTAACACTAACCCTAACCATAACTGTAACCCTGACCCGTACCCTAACCCTAAAACTAACCCGTACCCTAACCCCAACCCTAACCCTAACCCGTACCATAACCCTATCCCTAACGCTAACCCTGACCCTAAACCTAACCCTAAACTGTACCCTATCCCTAACTCTAACCTTAAACCTAAGACTCACCTAAACCTGACCCGTACCCTAACCCTAAAACTAACCCGTACCCTAACCCCAAACCTAACCCTAACCTGTACCATAACCCTATCATAACGCTGACCCTGACCCTAAAACTAACCCTAAAGTGTACCCTAACCCTAACCCTAACCTTAAACCTAAGACTCACCTAAACTTGACCCGTACCCTAACCCTAACCTCTAACCCAAACCTAACCCTAACCTAAACTTAACCCGTACGCTAACCCTAGCCCGAACCCTAAACCTAACCTTAACCCGTACCCTAACCCTAATCCTAACCCTAACCCTACCCATACACTAAACCTAACCCTAACTCTAACCCTAACACGTAGTACAACCCTAACCCTAACCCTTACCCTAAACCTAACCTAATCCTTACTCTAACACTATCCCGTAGCCTAACCCTAACTCTAACCGTAATGCCTAACCCCAACCCTAACCCTTACCCTAACCCGTACTCAAACGGTATAACTAACCCGTACCCTAACACTAACCCAAACCCGTACTTTAAACCTAACCCTAACCCGAACCCTAAAACGCACCATAAACTTAACCCTAACCCTAACCCTAACCATAACCCTTTACTGTACCCTAACCCTAACCCACACACTAACCCTAAGACTAACTTTAACCGTAACCCTAACCCGTACCCTAACCCTAAAACTAACCCGTACCCTAACCACAACCGTAACCCTGACCCATACCCTAACCTTAACACTTAACCGCACCCTAAACCTAACCCTAACCCGTACCCTAACCCTAACCCTTACCCTAAACCTAACCCTAACCCGTAACCTAACGCTAAACCTAACCCTAAGCCTAACCCGTACATTAACCGTAACCCTTACACTAACACTAACCCTACCCCGAACTCTAACCCTAACCCTAACCCTAACCCGTACCCTAACCCTAAACCTAATCCTTTCCCTAAACCTAAAACTAACCCTAAACCATACTCTAACCCTACCCTAACCCTAACCCTAACCCTAACCCATAAACTAAACCTAACCCTAACCCTAAACTTAACGCGTACACTAACCCTATCCGTACCATAAACCTAACCCTAAACCATACCCTAACCCTAACCCTAACCCGTACTCTAACCCTAATCTGTACCCTATCACTAACCCTTACCCTAACCCTAAACCTAACCCATACCCTAACCCTAAATGTAACCCTAACCTGTACCCAAACCCTAACCCTAACACGTACCCTAACCCTAAACCTAACCCTAACCCGCACACTAAACCTAACCCTAACCCTAGATATAAAACGTAAACTAAACGTATCCCATACCGAAATCTTAACCTTAACCCGTACCATAACCCTAACACTAACCCTAACCCTAACCCTAACCCGTACACTAAACCTAACCCGAACCCTAACCCTAACCCTAACCCGTACCCTAACCCTACCCGTAGCCTAACAATAACTCTAACCCTAACCACTAACCCTTACCCTAACCCGTACCCTAACACGAACCCAAACCCGTAATCTAACCCCAACCTTAACCCTCACCTTAAACTTAACCCTACCTAACTCAAACCATCACACTTAACCGTAACCTAAACCTAACCCATACCCTAACCATAACCCTAAACTTAACCATAACCCTAACTTGTACCCTAACCCTAAAACTAACCCATACCCTAACCCCAACCCTAACCCTAACCAGTACTCTAACACTAACCCTAACCCTAACCCTGACCCTAAACCTAACCCTAACCCTTACACTAACCCTAACCTTAAACCTAACACGGACCCTAAACCTAACCCTAACCTGTACCCTAACCCTAACCCGTAACCTAAACCTAACCCTAACCCTAAAGTTACCCCTTATGCTAAACCTATCCCGTACCCTCAACCTAACCCTAAACCGTATCCTAACTCTAAATCTAACCCTAAGCCTAACCCGTACATTAACCCTAACCCTAACCCTAACACTAGCCCTACCCTGTACTTTAACCCTAACCCTAACCCTAACCCTAAACCTAACCCTAACCCGTAACCTAAACCTAACCCTAACCCTAAACTTAACCTGTACGCTAACCCTATCACGTACCCTGAACCTAACCCTAAACCGTATCCTAACTCTAAATCTAACCATAAGCCTAACCCGTACTCTAAAACTAACCCTAACCCTCACCCTAACCCTAACCCATACTGTAACCCTAACCCGTACTATAACCCTAACCCTAACCCGTACCCTAACCCTAACCGTAACTCGTACCCTAACCCTAAACCTAACCCGGACCATAACCCTAACCCTAATACGTACCCTAAACCTAACCCGTATTTTAACCCTAACCCTAACCTTAACCCTAACCCTGACCCTAACCCTAACCATAACCCGTACCCTAAGCCTAAACCACACCCTAACCCTAACGCTAAACATAACCCTAACCCTAACCCATACCCTAAACCTAAACATAACCCTTGACCTAACCCGTACCCAAACCTATGCCATACCCTAACCCTAACCCTAACTCGTACCCAAAACCTAACAGTAACCCTAACCCATACCCTAGCGCTAACCCTAACCCTAACCCTAACCCTAACCCGGACCCCAAACCTAACCCTAACCCTGACCCTAACACTACCCTATCCCATACCAAACCCTAAACCGTACCCAAACCCTAACCCTAAACCTAACCCACACCCTAACCCTAAACTTAACCCTAGCCCGTACCCAAACCCTAACCCTAACACGTATCCTAACCCTAACCCTAACCCTAAACCGCACACTGAACCTAAACCTAACCCTAGACCTAACACGTACACTAACCCTATCCCGTACCCTAACCTTAACCATAACCCGTACCATGACCCTAACACTAACCCTAAACCTAACCCTAACCCTAATCCGAACCCTTACACTAACCCTAACCCTAACCCAACCCGCACCCTAAACCTAACCCTAACCCGTATCCTAACCCTAACCTAACCCTAAGCCTAACCCGTACATTAACCCTAACCCTAACCCTAACACTAAGCCTAACCCGTACATTAACCCTAACCCTAACCCTAACACTAACCCTAAACCTAACCCTAACCCGTACCCTATCCCTAACACGTACCCTAACCCTAACCCTAACCCTAACCCGCACACTAAACCTAACACTAACCCTAGACCTAACACGTACACTAACCCTATCCCGTACCGTAACATTAACCCTAGCCCCTACCGTAACCCTAACACTAACCCTACCCCTAACCCTAACCCGTAACCTAACCCTACCCGAAACCTAACCCTAACCCTAACCCTAACCCTAACCCTATCCGTACACTAACCCTAACCCTAACCATAACACTAACCCTAACCCGTAATCTAACCCTAACCCGTACCATAACACTGACCCTTACCCTAACCCTAAAACTAACCCGTACCCTAACCCTAACCCGTAACCTAAACTTAACCCAAACCCTAAACTTAACCCATACGCTAACCCTATCCCGTACCCTAAACCTAACCCTAACCCGTATCCTAAACCTAACCCTAATCCTAACCCTATCCGTACACTAACCAACCCTAACCCTAAACCTAACACTAACCCTAAACCGTACTCTAACCCTAACCCTAACCCTAAACCTAACCCTAACCCGAACTCAAACCCTAACCCGTACCTTAACACTAACCCTAACCCTAAAACTAACCCTAACCCGTACTCTAACCCTTAAAATAACCCTAACTCTAACCCTAACCCGTACTATAACCCTAACCCTAACCCTAACCCTAACTCTAACCCGTACTCTAACCCTATCCCATAGCCTAACCCTAACTCTAACCCTAACCCCTAACCCTAATCCTAATACTAACCCTTAACCTAACCCGTACCCAAAAGGTAAACCTAACCCGTACCCTAACACTAACCCAAACCCGTACTCTAAACCTAACCCTAACCCTAACCCTAAACCGCACCCTAAGCTTAAACCTAACCGTAACACTAACCATAACCCTTAACCTTACCCTAACCCTAAACCACACCCTAACCCTATCCCTAACTTAAACCGTAACCCTAACCCATACCCTAACCCTAAAACTAACCCGTACCCTAACCCCAACCCTAACCCTAACCCATACCCTAACACTAACCCTAACCCTAACCCTGACCCTAAACCTAACCCTAACCCTTACACTAACCCTAAACCTAACCCTAACCCGTACCCTAACCCTAACCCGTAAACTAAACCTAACCCTAACCCTAAACTTAACCCGTACGCTAACCCTATCCCGTACCTTAAACCTAACCCTAACCCGTATCCTTACCCTAAAGCTAACCCTAAGCCTAACCCGTACATTAACCCTAACCCTAAACCTAACACTAACCCTACCCCGGACTCCTACACTCACCCTAACCCTAACCCGTACCCTAACCCTAACCAGTAACCTAAACCTGACCCTAACCCTAAACTTAACCCATACGCTAACCCTATCCCGTACCTTAAACCTAACCCTAACCCATATCCTAACCCTAAACCTAACCCTAAGCCTAACCCGTACATTAACCCTAACTCTAACCCTAACAGTAACCCTACCCCGGACTCCTACACTAACCCTAACCCTAACCCGTACCCTGACCCTAACCCTAAACCTAACCTGTACCCTAAACCTAACAAATACCCTAACCCTAAACCTAACCCTTGACCTAACCCGTACCCAACCCTATCCCGTACCTAACCCTAACACTAACCCGTACCCAAACCCTAACAGTAAACCTAACCCATACCCTAGCGCTAAACCTAACACTAACCCTAACCCTAACCCGCACCCTAAACCTAAACCTAACCCTAATCCTAACCATAACCTTACCCGCACCCTAACCCTAACCCATATCCTAACCCTAACCCTAAACTTAACCGTAACCCTGACCCATACCCTAACCCTAAAACTAACCCGTACCCTAACCCCAACCCTAACCCTAACCCGTACCATAACCCTATCCCTAACCCTAACCATGACCCTAAACCTAACCCTAAACCGAACCCTAATTCTAAACTTAACCCTGCCCTAACCCTATCCCGCACCTAAAGCTAACCCTAACCGGTACCCTAACCCTAACCCTAACCCTAAACCTAACCCTCACATAAACCTGACACTAACTCATACCCTAACCCTAACCCGTTACCTAAACTTAACCCGAACCCTAAACTTAACCCATACGCTAACCCTATCCCGTACCCTAAACCTAACCCTAACCCGTACCCTAAACCTAACCCTAACCCTAACCTTATCCGTACACTAACCAACCCTAACCCTAAACCTAACACTAACCCTAAACCGTACTCTAACCCTAACCCTAACCCTAAACCTAACCCTAACCCTAACCCTAACCCTAAACCTAAACCACACCCTAAACTTAACCCTAACCCAAACCCTAACCATAACCCTTAACCGTACCCTAACCCTAACCCACACCCTAACCCTAAACCTAACTTTAACAGTAACCATAACCCGTACCCTAACCCTAAACCTAACCCTTACCCTAACCCGTACCCAAATGGTAAACATAACCCATACCCTAACAGTAACCCAAACCCGTACTCTAACCCTAACCCTAACCCTAACCCGCACCCTAAACTTAACCCTAACCCTAACCCAAAGCATAACTCTTAATCGTAACCAAACCTAATCCATACCCTAACACTAACCCTAACCTTAACCATAACCCTAACCCGTACACTAACACTAACCCTAACCCTAACCCTGACCCTAAACCTAACCCTTACCCTTACACTAACCCTCACCCTAACCCTAACCCGCACTCTAAACCTAACCCTAACCCTTACCCTAACCATAACCTGTAACCTAAACCTAACCCTAACCCTAAACTTAACCCGTACGCAAACACTTCCCGTACCCTAAACCTAACCCTAACCCTTATCCTAACCCTAAACCTAAACCTAAGCCTAACACGTACATTAACTCTAACACTAAACCTAACACTAACCCTACCCCGTTCTCTAAACCTAATCCTAACCCTAACCCTAACCCTAAACCTAACCCTAACACTAACCCTAACCCGTAACATAACCCTAACCCTAACCCTAACCGTAATCTAACCGTAACCCTAACCCTCACTAACCCGTACTGTAAACCTAACCCATAACATAACCCTAACCCTAACCCGTACCCTAACCCTAACCCTAAATAGTACCCTAAACCACCCTAACCCTAAACATATCCTGTACACTAACCCTATCCCGTACCCTAAACTTAACCCTAACCCGTAACCTAACACTAACCCTAACTCTATCTGCACAGTAACACTAACGCTAACCCTAACACTAAACCTAACCCATACTCTAACCCTAAACCTAACCCTAAACCTAAACCTAACCTGTACCCTAAACCTAAACGTAACCCTTACCCGTACCCAAACCCTAACCCTAACACGTACCCTAATCCAAACCCTAACCCTAAACCTAAACCGCACACTAAACCTAAACCGAACACTAGATCTAACACGTACACTAACCCTATCCTGTACCGGAATCTTAACCCTAACCCGTCCCGTAACCCTAACACTAACCCTAACCCTAACCCTACCCCAATCCCTAAACCGTACACTAACCCTAACCCAAACCATAACCCGTACCCTAACCCATACCCTAACCCTACCCATAGCCTAACCATAACTCAAACCCTAACCCCTAACCCTAACCCTAACCCTAACCCTAACCATACACTAACCCTAACCCTCACCCTAACCCTAACCCGTACTGTAACCTTAATCCGTACCATAACCCTAACCCTAACCCTTACCTAACCCTTACCCTAAATTGTACCCTAACCCTAACCCTAAACCTGACCCGAACCCTAAACTTAACCCATACCCTAAACCTAAAACGTACCCTAAACCTAATCCTAACCCTAACCGGTACACTAAACCTAACCCTAACTCTAACTCGTACCCTAACCCTAACCCTAACCTTGACCCTAATTTAACCCTAACCCGTACTCTAAGCCTAACCCATACCCTAACACTAACCCTAAACCTATCCCTAATCCGTACTCTAACCCTAACCCTTACCCTATCCGTACACTAACCCTAACCCTAACACTAACACTAACACTAACCCTAACCCGTACTCTAACCCTAACCCTAACCCTAAACCTTACCCTAACCCGTACTCTAAACCTAACCCGTACCCTAACCCTAACCCTAACCCTAACCCTGACCTAACGCTAACCCTAACCCGTACCCTAACCCTAAACCGTACCCTAGCCCTAACCCTAAACATAACCCGCAACCTAACCCTAAACGTAACGCTAACCCGTACCCAAACCCTAACCGTAACACATACCCTAACCCTAACCCTAACCCGCACACTAAACCTAAACCTAACCCTAGACCTAACATGTACACTAACCCTATCCCATACCCCAACCTTAACCCTAACCAGTATCGTAACCCTAACACTAACCATAACCCTAAACCTAACCCTATCCCGTACAATAACCCTAACCCGAACCTTAACCCTAACTCTAACCCGTACCCGCACCCTAACCGTAGCCTAACCATACCTATAACCCTAAACCCTAAACCTAAACCTAACCCTTCCCTAACCCGTACCCAAACGGTAAACCTAACCCATACCTTAATACTAACCCAAACCCGTACTCTAACCCTAACCCTAACCCTAAACCTAACCGTAAACCGCACCCTAAACTTAACACGAACCCTAACAGAAACCATATCCCTTAACCGTAACCTAAACCAAACCCATACCCTAACCCTTACCCTAATGTTAACCATAACCCTAACCTGCACCCTAACCCTAAAACTAACCCGTACCCTAACCCCAAACCTAACACTAAAGCGTACCCTAACACTAACACTAACCCTAACCCTAACCCTAAATCTAACCCTAACTATTACACTAATCCTAACCCTAACCCTAACCCGCACCCTAAACCTAAGCCTAACCCGTACCCTAACCCTAGCCCGTAACCTTAACCTAACCCTAACCCTAAACTTAACCCGTACGCTAACCCTATCCCATGCCCTGAACCTAACCCTAACCCGTATCCTAACCCTAAACCTAAACCTAAGCCTAACCTGTACATTAAACCTAACCCTAACCCTAACACTAACCGTAACCTGTACTCTAAACCTAACCCTAACTCTAAACCTAACCCTAACCCGTACATTAACCCTTACCCTAAACCTAACATAACACTAATCCTAACCCGTACTCTAACCCTAACCCTAACCCTAACCATATTCTAACCCTAACCCTAACCCTCACCCTAACTCTAACCCGTACTGTAACCCTAACCCGTACCATAACACTAACCTAACCCGTACCCTAAACCTAACCCTAACTTGTACCCGAACCCTAACCCTAACCCTGACCCTAAACCTGACCGTAAACCGTACCCTAAACCTAACCCGTACTCTAACCCTAATCCTAACCCTACCCCGTACCCTAAACCTAACCCCAACCCTAACCCTAACTCGTACACTACCCCTAACCCTAATCCTACCCTAACCTTAACCCTAACCCGTACACTAAGCCTAACCCATACCCTAACACTAACCCTAAACCTAACCCTAACTCTAACCCGTACCCTAAACCTAACCCTAGCCCTTGACCTAACCCGTACCCAACCCTATCCCGTAACCTATCCCTAACCCTAAACGGTACCCAAACCCTACCAGTAACCCTAAACCATAGCCTAGCACTAAACCTAACCCAAACCCTAACCCACACCCTAAACCTAAACCTAACCCTAACCCTTACCATAACCCTTACCTGTGCACTAACCTTAACCCATAACCTAACCCTAACCCTACCCTTAACCATAACCCTGACCCATACCCTAACCCTAAAACTAACCTGTACCCTAACCCCAAACCTAACCCTAACCCATACCATAACCCTATCCCTAACCCTAACCCTGACCCTAAACCTAACCCTAACCCAAACCCTAACCCTAACCCTAACCCTAACCCTAACACGCACCTAAACCTAACCCTAAACCGTTCCCTAACCCTAAACCGTAACCTAAACCTAACCATAACCCTAAACTTAACCAGTACGCTAATCCTATCATGTACCCTAAACCTAACCCTAACCCGTACCCTAACCCTAACCCTAACCCTAACCCTATCTGTACACTAACCCTAACCCTAACCCTAACACCAACACTAACCCTATCCCGTACTCTAACCCTAACCCTAACCCTTAACCTAACCCTAACACTAACACTAACCCGTACTATAAGGCTAACCCTAACCCTAACGCTAAACATAACCCTAACCCGTACAGTAACCCTAAACCGTACCCTAACCCTAACCCTAACCCTAACCCTGACCTAACCCTAACCCTACCCGTACCCTAACTCTAACCGTACCCTAACCCTAACCCTAAACCTAACCCGTACATTAACCCTAAACGTAAGGATAACCCGTACCCAAATCCTAACCGTAACACATACCCTAACCCTAACCCTAACCCTGACCTAACCCTAACCCTACCCGTACCCTAACTCTAACCGTACCCTAACCCTAACCCTAAACCTAACCCGTACATTAACCCTAAACGTAAGGATAACCCGTACCCAAATCCTAACCGTAACACATACCCTAACCCTAACCCTAACCCGCACACTAAACCTAAACCTAACCCTAGACCTAACACATACACTAACCCTATCCCATCCCCCAACCTTAACCCTAACCCGTATCGTAACCCTAACACTAATCCTAACCCTAAACCTAAACCTAAACCGTACACTAACCCTAACCCGAACCCTAACCCTAAACCTAACACGTACCCTAACCCTAACCGTAGCCTAATCCTAACTCTAACCCTAACCCCTAACCCTAAACCTAACCCTTACCGTAACCCATACCCAAACGGTAAACCTAACCCGTACCCTACACTAACCCAAACCCGTTTTCTAAACATAACCTTAAAACAAAACCTAACCCTAATCCGCACCCTAAACTTAACCTGAAACCTAACCCAAACCAAAACCCTTAAACGTAATCTAACCCTAACCCATACCCTAACCCTAACCTTAACCGTAACCCTAACCCGTACCCTAACCCTAAAACTAACCCGTACCCTAACACCAACCCTAACACTAACCCGTACCCTAACACTAACCCTAACCCTAACCCTGACCGTAAACCTAACACTAACCCTTACACTAATCCTAACCATAATGCTAACCCGTAACTTAAACCTAACCCTAAAGCTAAACTTAACCCGTACCCTAACCCTATCCCGTACCCTAAACCTAACCCTAACCCGTATCCTAACCCTAAACCTAACCCTAAGCCTAACCTGTACATTAACCCTAACCCTAACCCTAACACTAAACCTACCCCGTACTCTAACCCTAACACTAACCCGTACCCTAACCCTAACCCTAACCCGTACCCATACCCTAACCTGTACCCTTAACCTAAACCGTACCCTAACCTTCACCCTAACCCTAACCCGTACCCTAACACTAACCCTAACCCTAACCCTACCCTGATGCTAACCCTAACCCTTAACCGTACCCTAAACCTAACCGTAACCCTTGACCTAACCTGTACCCAACCCTATCCTGCAACCTAACCCTAACCCTAACCCGTATCAAAACCCTAACCGTAACCCTAAACCATAGCCTAGCACTAACCCTAACCCTAACCCTAAACCGCACCCTAAACCTAAACCTCACCCTAACCCTAACCATAACCCTTACCCGTACCCTAACACTAACACATATCCTAACCCTAACCCTAAACTTGATGGTAACACTGACTCGTACACCAACCCTAAAACTATCCCTAACCCTAACCCTAACCCTAACCCTAACCCTCACCTAAACCTAACCCTAACCCGTACCCTAACCCTAACCCGTAGCCTAAACCTAACCCTAAACCTAATCTTAACCCGTACGCTATCCCTAGACCGTACCCTAAACCTAACCCTAACCCTTACCCTAAACCTAACCCTAACCCTAACTCTAACCCGTACCCTAACCCTAACCCTAACACTTTCCCTAAACCTACCACTAACCCTAACCCATATTCTAACCCTAACCCTAACCACACTCTAAACCTAACCCTAACAATCACCCTAATCCTAAACCTTACTGTAACCCTAACCCATAACATAACCCTAACTCTAACCCGTACCCTAACCCTAACCCTAACTCGTACCCTAAACCTATCACTGACCCTAACACTAACCCTAAACCGTAGCCTAAATGTAACCCTAACCCTAACTCGTACCCTAACCCTAAACCTAACCCTGACCCTAACCCTAACTCTAACCCGTACTCTAAACCTAACCCATACCCTAACCCTAACCCTAAAACTAATCCTAACCTTAACCGTAACCCTGACCCGTACCCTAACCCTAAAAATAACCTGTACCCTAACCCCAAACCTAACTCTAACCTGTAGCATAACCCTATCCCTAACCCTAACCCTTACGCTAAACCTAACCATAACCCAAACTCTAACCCTAACCCTAACCCTAACCCTAACCCACACCTAAACCTAATCCTAACCCGTTCCCTAACCCTAACCCGTAACCTAAACCTAACCCTAACCCTAAACTTAACCCGTACGCTAATCCAATCCCGTATCCTAAACCTAACCCTAACCTGTACCCTAACCCTAACCCTAACCCTAACCCTATCCGTACACTAACCCTTACCCTAACCCTAACACTAACACTAACCCTAACCCGTACTCTAACCCTACCCCTAACACTAAACCTAACCCTAACACTAACCCTAACCCGTACTCTAAACCTAACCCTAACCCTAACACTAACCCTACCCCGTACTTGAACCCTAACCCTAACCCTAACCCGTGCCCTACCCCTATACCTAACCCTTTCCCTAAACCTAACACTAACCCTAACCCGTACTCTAACCCTAACCCTAACCCTAAACCTAACCGTACTCTAACCCTAACCCTAAGCCTCATCCTAAACCTAACCCATACTGTATCCCTAAACCGTAACATAACCCTAATCCTAACCTGTTCCCTAACCCTAACCCTAACTCGTACCCTAACCCTAAACCTGACCCTAACCCTAACCCGTACCCTAACCTAAACCGTATCCTAAACCTAACCCTAACCCTAACCCGTACCCTAAACCTAACCCTAACCCTAACTCATACCCTAACCCTAACACTAACCCTGATGCTAACTCTTACCTAACCCGTACCCTAAACCTAACCCATACCCTAACCCTAACCCTAACCCTAGTCCTAACCCTAACCCTAACCCGTACCCTAAACCTAAACCTAACCCTTGACCTAACCCGTACCCAACCCTATGTCGTACCCTAAACCTAATCCTAACACATACCCAAACCCTAACAGTAACACTAACCCATGGCCTAGACCTAACCCTACCCCTAACCCTAAGCCTAACCCGCACCCTAAACCTAAACGTAACCCTAACCCTAACCATAACCCTTACCCGTACCCTAACCCTAACCCATACCCTAACACTACCCTAAGTTTAACCGTAACACTAACCCGTACCCTAAACCTAAAACTAACCCCAACACTAACCGTAACCCCTAACCCCAACCCTAACCCTAAATCGTAGTATGACCATATCCTAACCATAACCCTGACCCTAAACTTAACCCTAACCCGTACTCTAACACTAACCCGCACATAAACCTAAGCCTAAACTGTACCCTAACCCTAACCCGTAACCTAAACCTAACCCTAACCCTAAACTTAAGGCGTACACTAACCCTATCCCGTACCCTAAACCTAACCCTAAACCGTGCCCTAACCCTAACCCTAACCCAAACCCAATCCGTACACTAACCATGACCCTAACACTAACACTAAACCTAACCTGTACTCTAAACCACACCCTAACCCTAAACCTAACCCTAACCTGTACCCTAACCCTAAAACTAACCCGTACCCTAACACTAACCCTAACCCTAACCCTGACCCTAAACCTAACCCTAACCCTTACACTAACCCTAAACCTAACCCAACCCGCACCCTAAACCTAACCCTAACCCATACACACACCCTAATCCTAACCCGTAACCTAAACCTAACCCTAACCCTAAATTTAACTCGTACGCTAACCCTATCACTACCCTAAACCTAACCCTAACTCTTATCCTAACCCTAACCCTACCCTGACCCTAACCCTATCCGTACACTAACCCTACACTAACACTAACCCTAAACCGTACTCTAAACCTCACCATAACCAAAACCTAACCCTAACCCGTACCCTAACCCAAAAACTAACCCGTACCCTAACACTAACCCTAACCCTGACCCTAAACCTAACCCTAACCCTTACACTAACCCTAACCCTAACCCTAACCCGCACCCTAAACCTAACCCTAACCCGTACACACACCCTAACCCTAACCCGTAACCTAAACCTAACCCTAACCCTAAACTTAACCCGTACGCTAACCCTATCCCGTACCCTAAACCTAACCCTAACTCTTATCCTAACCCTAAACCTAACCCTAACCCTAACCCGGACCCTAAACCTAACCCTAACCCTTGACCTAACCCGTACCCAAACCTATCTCATACCCTAAACCTAAACCTAACCCGTAACCAAACCCTAACAGAAACCCTAACCCATACCCTAGCGCTAACCCTAACTCTAAACCTAAGCCTAACCCGCACCCTAAACCTAAACGTAACCCTAACCCTAACCATAACCCTTACCCGTACCCTAACCCTAACCCATACCCTAACACTAACCCTAACTTTAACCGTAACCCTACCCGTCCTCTAAACCTAAAACTAACCCGTACCCTAACACCAACCCTAACCCTAAACCGTACCATGACCCTATCCCTAACCCTAACCCTGACCCTAAACCTAAACCTAACCCGTACCCTAACCCTAACCCGTACCCTAACCCTAACCCGTAACCTAAACTTAACCCTAACCCTAAACTTAACCCGTACGCTAACAATATACTGTACCCTAAACCTAACCCTAACTCTTATCCTAACAATAACCCTAACCCTAACCCTAACCCTATCCGTACACAAACCCTACACTAACACTAACCCTAACCCGTACTCTAAACCTCACCCTAACCCTAAACCTAACCCTAACCCGTACCCAAACCCTAAAACTAACCCGTACCATAACACTAACACTAACCGTAAACCTGACCCTAAACCTAACCCTAACCCTTACATTAACACTAACCTGCACCCTAAACCTAACCCTAACCTGTACCCTAATCCTAACCCGTACCCTAACACTAACCAGTAACCTAAACCTAACCCTAACCCTAAACTTGTATGCTAACCCTATCCTGTACCCTAAACCTAACCCTAACTCTTACCTAAACCTAAACCTAACCCTAAGCCTAACCCGTACATTAACCCGAACCCTAACCCTAACACTAACCCTACCCCGTACTCTAAACCTAACCCTAACCCCAACCCTAACCCTAACCCTAACCGTACTCTAACCCTAACCATAACCCTCACCCTAACACTAACCCGTACTGTAACCCAAACCCGTACCATAACCCTAGCCCTAACCCTTACCCTAACCCTAACCCTAACTCGTAACCTAACCCTACCCCTAAACCTGACCCTAACCCTAACCCTAACCTGTACCCTAAACCTATCCCATACCCTAACCCTAACCCATACCCTAAACCTAACCCTAACCCGTACCCTAACCCGTACCCTAACCCGTACCCTAACCCTAACCCTAACCCTATCCGTACACAAATCCTAACCCTAACCCTAAACTAACACTAACCCTAACCTGTACTCTAACCCTAACCCTAAACCTAACCCTAACCCGTACTCTACTCCTAACCGGTACCCTAACACTAACCCTAACCCGTACCCTAAACCTAACCCTAACCCTGACCTTAACCCTAACCCACACCATAAACTTAATCCTAACCCTAACTCAAACCATAACCCTTAACCGTAATCTAACCCTAACTCATATCCTAAACCTAACCCTAACCTTAACCATAACCCTAACCCTTAACCTAACCATAAAACTAACCTGTACCCTAAACACAGCCCTTACCCTAACCCGTGCCCTAACACTAACCCTAACCCTAACACTGACACTAAACCTAACCCTAACCCTTACACTAATCCTAAACCTAAACCTAACCTGCACCCTAAACCTAACCCTAACCCGTACCCTAACCCTAACCCGTAAACTAAACCTAACCCTAACCCTAAACTTAACCCGTGCGCTAACCCTATCCTGTACCTTAAACCTAATCCTAATCCGTATCCTAACCCTAAACCTAACCCTAAGCCTAACCCGTATTAAACCTAACCCTAAACCTAACACTAAACGTACCCCGTACTCCTACACTAACCCTAACCCTAACCCGTATCCTAACCCTAACCCTAAAACGTACCCTAAACCTAACACATACCCTAACCCTAACCCTAACCCTTGACCTAACCTGTACCCAACCCTATCCCATAACCTAACCCTAACCCTAACCCGTCCTCATCCTAAGAGTAGCCCTAACCCATACCCTAGCGCTAACCCTAACCCTAACCCTAACCCTCACCCTAAACCTAAACCTAACCCTAAACCTAACCATAACCCTTACCCCTACCCTAACCCTAACCCATACCCTAACCCTAACCCTAAACTTAACCATAAACCTGATCCGTACCCTAAACCTAACACTAATCCGTACCCTAACCCCAACCCTAACCCTAACCCGTACCAAAAACCTATCACTAACACTAACCCTGACCCTAAACCTAACCCTAAACTGAACCCTAACTCTAAACTTAACCCTAACCCTAACCATATCCCGCACCTAAACCTAACCCTAACCGGTACCCTAACCCTAACCATAACCCTAAACCTAACCCTCACCTAAACCTGACCCTAACACGTACCCTAACCCTAACCCGTAACCTAAACCTAACCCTAAACCTAAACTTAACCCGTACGCTAACCCTAGCCCGTACCCTAAACCTAACCCTAACCCGTACCCTAACCATAACCCTAACCCTAACCCTAACCCTATGCGAACAGTAAACCTAACCCTAACCCTAACCCTAACACCAACCCTAACCCGTCTCTAACCCTAAACCTAACGTTAACAGTAACCCTAACTCGTACCATAACCCTAAAACTAACCCGTACACTAACCCCAACCCTAACCCTAACCCATACCCTAACACTAATCCTAACCCTAACCCTGACCATCAACCTAACCCTAACCCGTACACTAACCCTAACCCTAAACCTAACCCACACCCTAAACCTAACCCTAACCCGTACCATAACCCTAACGCGTATCCTAAACCTAATTCTAACACTAAACTTAACACGTACACTACTCTATCCCGTAACCTAAACCTACCCTACCCGTAACCTAACCCTAACCCTAACCCTAAGCCTAACCTGTACATTAACCCTAAACCTAACCCTAACACTAACCATACCCCGTATTCTAACCCTAACCCTACCCCGTACCCTAACCCTAAAACTAACCCTTTCCCTAAACCTAACACTAACCCTAACCCATACTCTAACCCTAACCCTAACCCTAACCCTAACCAAACTCTAACCCTAACCCTAACCCTCACCCTAACTCTAACCCATACTGTAACCCTAACCCATAACATAACCCTAAACCTAACGCATACACTAACCCTAACCCTAATCCGTACCCTAACCCTAACCCAAAACTAAACCTAACCCTAACCCGTACAGTAACCCTAACCCGTACCCTAACCCTAACCCTAAAACTAAACCTAACCCTAACCCTGACTCTAAACGGAACCCTATCCCGTACCCTAACCCTAAACTGTACCCTAACCCTAACCCTAAACCTAACTCGTACCCTAACCCTAAACGTAACACTAACCCGTAGCCAAACCCTATCCCTAACACGTACCCTAACCCTAACCCTAACCTGCACACTAAACCTAACCCTAACCCTAGACCTAACACGTACACTAACCCTATCCCGTACCCAGCCTTAATCCAAACCCGTACCGTAAACTTAACACTAACCCTAACCCTAACCCTAACCCGTACACTAACCCTAACCCGAACTCTAACCCTAACCCTAACCCATACCCTAACCCTACCTGTAGCCTAACCCTAAATCTAACCCTAACCCCTAAACCTAACCCTAAACCTAACCCTTACCCTAACCCGTAACGAAACGGTAAACATAACCCGTACCCTAACACTAACCCAAACCCGTACTCTAACCCTAACTCTAACCCAAACCCGCACCCTAAACGTAACACTAACCCTAACCCAAACCATAACTCTTAACCGTAACCTAACCTTAACCCATACCCTAACCCTAACCCTAACCTTAACCATAACCCTAACCCGTACCCTAACCCTAAAACTAACCCGTACCCTAACCCTAAACCTAACCCTAACCCGTACCCTAACACTAACCCTTACCCTAACACTAACCCTTACCCTAACCCTAAACCTAACCCGTACCCTAACCCTAAACGTAACCCTAACCCGTACCCAAACCCTAACCCTAACACGTACCCTAACCCTAACCCTAACCCGCACACTAAACCTAACCCTAACCCTAGACCTAACACGTACACTAAACCTATCCCGTACCGTAAACTTAACGCTAAACCGTACCGTAAACCTAACCCTAACCCTAACCCTAACCCATACACTAACACTAACACAAACCCTAATCCTAACCATAACCCTAAACGTACCCTAACCCTAACCCTATCCCTAACACTAACCCTAACCCTTACTCTAAACTAACCCTAACCCTAAACCTAACCATATCCCGTACACTAACCCTAACCGTAAATCTAACACTAGCCATAACCCTAACACTAAACCTAACCCGTTCAATAAACCTAAACCTAACCCTAACACTAACCCTAACCCCCTACTATAACCCTAACCCTAAACCTAACCCTAACCCTAACCCTAACTCGTACCGTAACCCGAAACCGTACCCTAACCCTAAACGCTAACCCTAACCCTGAACCGCACCCTAAACTTAACCATAAACCTAACCCTAACCATAACACTTAACCGTACCCTGACCGTAACCTACACCCTAACCCTAACCCTAACTTTAACCATAACCCTAACCCATACCTTAACCCTAAAACTAACCCGTACACTAACCCGTACCCTAACCCTTACCTTAAACCTAACCCTAACACTGACCCTAACCATAAGCCTAACCCGTACCCTAACCCTAAACCGTATCCTAACCCTAGCCCTAAACCTAACCCATACCCACACCCTAAACGTAACCCTAACCCGTACCCAAACCCTAACCCTAACTCGTACCCTAACGCTAACCCTAACTCTAACCCGCACACTAAACCTAACCCGAATCCTAGGCCTAACATGTACACTAACCCCATCCCATACCCTAACCTTAACCCTAACCCGCACCCTAAACCAGCATTAACCCTAACCCTAAACCTAACCCATACCCATAAACATACACTAAACCCAACCCTAAACCGTACCCTAAACCGTACCCTAACCCTATCCCATAGCCTAATATTAACCCTAACCCCTAAGCCTAACCCTAACACTAACCCTACTGTAACCCGTACCCAAACAGTAAACCTACACGTACCCTAACACTAATCCAAACCCATACCCTAACCCGTACCATAACACAAAACCATACCGTTACCCATACCTTAACCGTAACCTTAACCCGTACACTAACCCGCACCATAACCCTAAACCTAACCCTAACCCTAACACTAAATCTAACCCATACCCTACTCCTAACCCTAACCCGTTCCATATCCCTAACCCGTACCCTAAACCTAACCCTAACCCGTACACTAACCGTAAATCTAACCCTAACCCTAACCCTAACCCTAAACTGTACCGTAACCCTAACCCGTACCCTAACCCTAAACCTAACACCAACCCTAAACCTAACCCTAACCCGTACCCTAACACGTACCATAACGCTAAACCTAACCCGTACCCTAACCCTAACCCTAACCCTAACCCTATCCGTACACTAACCCTAATCCTAACCCTAACACTAACCCTAACCCGTACTCTAAACCTAACCCTAACTCTAAACCTAAACCTAACCCATACTCTAACCTGAACCCGCAACCTAACACTAACACTAACCCTAACCCTAAACCTAACACGTACCATAACCCTAAACATAAGCCTAACACGTACCCAAACCCTAACCCTAACACGTACCCTATCCCTAACCCTAAGCCTAACCCGCACACTAAACCTAACCCTAACCCTAGACCTAACACGTTCACTCACCCTATCCCGTAACCTAAACTTAACCCTAACCCATACCGTAACCCTAACACTAACCCTAACCCTAACCCTAACCCTAAGCCGTACACTAACCCTAACCTGAACCCTAACCCTTACCCTAACCCGTACCCTAACCCTACCCGTAGCCTAACCATAACTCTAACCCTAACCCCTAACCCTAACCCTAACCCTTACCATAAACTGTACCCAAACGGAAAACCTAACCCATAGCCTAACACTAACCCAAACCCGTTCTCTAACCCTAACCCTAACCTAACCCTAACCAGCAACCTAAACATAACCCTAACCCTATCCAAAACCATAACCCTTAACCATACCCTAACCCTAACCCTAACCCAAACCCTAAACCTAACCCTAAACCGTACCCTAAACCTAACCCGTACTCTAACCGTAACCCTAACCCTAACCCGTACCCTAAACCTAACCCTAAACATACCCTAACGCTAACCCTAACCCTAACATTGACGTTAACCCTAACCCTAACTCGTACCCTAAGCCTAACCCATACCCTAAACCTAAACTTAATCCAAACCCTAACCCTAACCCGTACCCTAAACCTAACCCTAACCATTGACCTAACCCGTCCCCAACCCTATCTCATAAACTAACCCTCACCCTAACCCGTACCCAAACCCTAACAGTTACCCTAAACCATTCCTTAGCGCTAACCCTAACACTAACCCTAACCCTAAACCTAACCCGCACCCTAAACCTAAAGCTAACCCTAACCCTAACCATAACCCTTATCCGTACCCTAACCCTAACCCATACCCTAAGCCTAACCCTAACATTAACCGTAACCCTAACCCGTCCCCTAAACCTAAAACTAACCCGTACCCTACCCCAACCTTAACCCTAAACCATACCATAACCCTATCACTAACCCTAAACCTGACCCTAAACCTAACCCTAACCCGTACCCTAACCCTAACCCTAACCCGCACCTAAACCTAACCCTAACCCTTTCCCTAACCCTAATCCGTACCATAACCCTAAACCTAGCCCTAACTCTAAACCTAAACCTAACCCGTACAGTATCCCTAACCCGTACCCTAACCCTAACCCTAAACCTAAAGCTAAACCTAACCATAACCCTGACCCTAAACCATACCCTAACCCGTACCCTAACCCTAAACTGTACCCTAACCCTAACCCTAAACCTAACCCGTACCCTAACCCTAAACGTAACGCTAACCCGTACCCAAAACCTATCCCTAACACGTACCCTAACCCTAACCCTAACCCGCACACTAAACCTAACCCTAACCCTAGACCTAACACGTACACTAAACCTATCCCGTACCCCAGCCTTAATCCAAACCCGTATCGTAACCCTAACACTAACCCTAACCCTAACCCTAAACGATACACTAACCCTAACCCGAACCCTAACCCTAAACCTAACCCGTAACCTAACCCTACCTGTACCCTAACCCTAAATCTAATCCTAACCCCTAACCCTAACCCTAAACCTAACCCTTACCCTAACCATTACCCAAACGGTAAACCTAACCCGTACCCTAACACTAACCCAAACCCGTATTCTAACCCTAACCCTAACCCAAACCCGCACCCTAAACTTAACTGTAACCCTAACCCAAACCATAACCCTTAACCGTAACCTAACCCTAACCCATACCCTAACCCTAACCATAACCTTAACAGTAACCCTAACCTGTACCCTAACCCTAAAACTAACCCGTACCCTAAACCCAAACCTAACCCTAACCTGTACCCTAACACTCACCTGTACCCTAATATTAACCCTTATCCTAACCATAAAACTAACCCGTACCCTAACCCTAAACATAAACCTAACCCGTACCCAAACCCTAACCCTAACCCGTACCCTAACCCTAAACCTAACCCTA
Source organism: Urocyon cinereoargenteus (assembly GCA_032313775.1). Classification (NCBI taxonomy): domain Eukaryota; kingdom Metazoa; phylum Chordata; class Mammalia; order Carnivora; family Canidae; genus Urocyon; species Urocyon cinereoargenteus. The sequence continues at coordinate 1,574,673 of JAVLSZ010000081.1, forward strand.
ACCCGCACACTAAACCTAACGCTAACCCTAGACCTAACACGTACACTAAACCTATCCCGTACCGTAAACTTAACGCTAAACCATACCGTACACCAAACACTAACCCTAACCCTAAACCTAACCCTAATCTGTACACTAACACTAACCCGAACCCTAACCCTAAACGTACACTAACCCTAACCCTAACCCTAACACTAACACTAACTCTAACCCGTACTCTAAACTAACCCTAACCCTAAACCTAAACCTATCCCGTACTCTAACCCTAACCCTAAACCTAACACTAACCATAACCTTAACACTAAACCTAACCAGTTCTCTAACCCTAAACCTAACCCTAACACTAACCCTAACCCCTACTATAACCCTAACCCTAAACTTAACCCTAACACTAACCCTAACTCGTACCGTAACCCGACCCGTACCCTAAAACTAACCCTAACCCTAAACCTAAACCTAACCCTGACCGTAACCCTAAACCTAATCCCATACCCTAACCCTAACCCTAACCCGCATCCTAAACCTAACCCTAAACCTAGACCTAACCCGTACCCTAACCCTAACCCGTACCCTAACACTAACCCCAACCCTAAACCTAACCAATACCATAACCCTAACGCTAACCCTAACCTGTACCCTAAACCTAACCCGTACCCTATACCTAACCTGATGCCTAACCCTAACCCATACCCTAAAACTAAACCTAAACCCAGACCTAAACCATACCCTAAACCTAACCCACACCTAACCCTAACCCTTACTTTAAAAGTAACCCTAACCCGTACCCTAAACCTAAAACTAACCCATACTCTAACCCCAACCCTAACCCTCACCCATACCTTAACACTAACCCTAACCCTTACCCTGACCCAAAACCTAACCCTATCCCGTACACTAACCCTAACCCTAAACCTAACCTGCAACCTAAACTTAACCCTAACCAGTACCCTAACCCTAACCCGTAACCTAAACCTAACCCAAACCCTAAACTTAAGGCGTATGCTAACCCTATCCCATACCCTAAACCTAACACTAACCCGTAACCTAACCCTAAACCTAAGCCTAAGCCTAACCCGTACATTAACCCTAACCCTAACGCTAACACTAACCCTACCCCGTATTCTAACCCTAACAGTAACACTAACCCTAACCCTATCCCGTACCCTAACCCTAACCCTAAACCTTTCCCTAACCCTAACACTAACCCTAACCCGCACTCTATTCCTAACCCTAAACCTAACCCTAACCCTAACCCACACTGCAACCCTAACCCGTACTATAACCCTAACCCTAACCCGTACCCTAACACTAACCCCAACCCTAACCCTAACCCATAACACAACCCTAACGCTAACCCTAAACCGTACCCTAACCCTAACCCATACACTAACCCTAAAACTAACCCGTACCCTAACCCCAACCCTAACCCTAACCCGTATCATAAACCTATCCCTAACCTTAACCCTGACCCTAAGCCTAACCCTAACCCGTACCCTAGCCGTAACCTGCACCTAAACCTAACCCTAACGGGTACCCTAACCCTATTCCTAACCCGTTGCCTAAACCTAACCCTAACCCTAACCCTATCCGTACACAAACCCTAACCCTAACCCTAACACAAACCCTTACCGTACTCTAACTCTAACCCTAACCCTAAACCTAACCCTGACCCTAACCCTAACCCTAACCCGTACCTTAAACCTAACCAGTACACTAACCCTAACCCTAACCCTAATCCGTACCCCAAACCTAAACCTAACCATAACTCATACCCTAACCCTAACCCTAACCCTGACCCTAATCCTAATCCTAACCCGTACCCTAAGCCTAACCCATACTCTAATCCTAACCCTAAACCTACCCCTAACCCTAAACCGTACACTAAACCTAACCCTAACCCTTGACCTAACCCATACCCAACCCTATCCCGAACCCTTACCCTAACCCTAACCCATACCTAGCTTTAACTCTAAACCTGACCTGCACCCTAAACCTAAAACTAACCCTAACCCTAACCATAACCCTTAACCGTACCGTGACCCTAACGCATACCCTAACCCTAAACCTAACCTTAACCGTAACCCTGACCTGTACCCTAACCCTAAAACTAACCCGTAACCTAACCCCAACCCCAACCCTAACCCATACCATAACCCTATCCCAAACACTAACCCTGACCCTAAACCTAACCCTAACCCGTACCCTAATCCTAACCCTATCCCTAACCCTAACCCTAACCCTCACTTAAACCTAACCCTAAACCGTACCCTAACACTAACCCGTAACCTCAACCTAACCTAACACTAAACTTAACCCATACGCTAAACCAATCCTGTACCCTAAACCTAACCCTAACCCGTAACCTAACCCTAACCCTAAACCTAACCCTAACCCTAACCCTATCCGTACACTAACCCTAACCCTAACCCTAACACAAACCGTAAGCATACTCTAACCCTAACCGTAACCCTAAACCTAACCCTGACCCTAACCCTAACCCTAACCCGTACCTTAAACCTAACCCGTACACTAACCCTAACCCTCACCCTAACCCTAACACGTATTGTAACCCTAACCCGTACCAAAACCCTAACCTTAACCCGTACCCTAACCCTAACCCTAACTCGTACTCTAACCCTAACGCTGACCCTAACCCTAACCCGTACTGTAACCCTATACCGTACCATAACCCTAAAACTAACCCGTACCCTAAACCTAACCCATACCCTAAACCTAACCCGTACTTTATCCCTAACGCTAACCCAAACCCTAACACTAACCATAACCCTAACCCTGACCCTAAACCTAACCCTAACCCTATCTCTAACCCTAACCCGTACTCTAACCGTAACCCTAAACCTAAACCTAACCCTAACCCGTACTCTAACCCTATCCCATCCCCTAACACTAACGCTTAACCTAACCCTAAACCTAACTCGTACCCTAACCCTAAACGTAACCCTAACCTGTACCCAAACCCTAAACCTAACACGTACCCTAACCCTAACCCTAACCCTTACCCTAAACCGTACCCAAACGGTAAACCTAACCAGTACGCTAACACTAACCCAAACCGGTACTTTAACCCTAACCCCCACCCTAACACTAACCATACCCCGCACTCTAACCCTAACCCTAAACTTAACCCTAACCCGTACCCTAACCCTAACACTAACCCTAATCCGTACTCTAACCATAACCCTAACCCTAACACTAACCCTCCCCTTACTCTAAGACTAACCCTAACCCTAACCCTAACCCTAACCCGTACCCTAACCCTAACCCTAAACCTAAACCTAACACTAACCCTAAACCGTACTCTATCCCAAAGCCTAACTCTAAGCCTAAACGTATTCTAACACTAACCCTAACCCTCACCCTAACCCTAACCCGTACTGTAACCCTAACCCATACCATAACCCTAAACCTAACCCGTACCCTAACCCTAAAACTAATTCGTACCCTAACCCTAACCCTAACCCTGACACTAACCCTAACCTTAACCCGTATCCTAAACCTAACCCATACCCTAACCCTAAAACTAACCCTAACCCATACCATAAACCTAACCATAACCCGTACCCTAACCCTAACCCTAACCCTGACCCTAACCCTAAACCAAACCCGTACCCTAACCTAACCCATACCCTAACCCTAAACCTAATCCGAACCCTTACGCTAACACGTACCCTAAACCTAACCCTAACACTTAACCTAACCCGTAACCTAACCCTAACCCTAACCCGTACCCAAACCCTAACAGTAACCCTAAACCATACCCTAGCGCTAACACTAACCCTAACCCTAACCCTAACCATTACCATTACGCTAACCCTAAACCATACCCTAACACTAACCCTAAACTTAACCGTAACCATGATGCGTACATTAAACCTAAAATTAACCCATTCCCTAACCCCACACTAACCCTAACCTGTACCCTAACCCTAACCCTAACCCTAACCCACACCAAACCTAACCCTGACCAGTAAACTAAGCCTAACCCTAACCCTAAACTTAACCCATACGCTAACCCTATCCCGTACCCTAAACCTAACCCTAAACCGTAACCTAGCCCTAAACCTAACCCTAAGCCTAACGCGTACATTAACCTTAACCCTAACACTAACACTAATCCTACCCCGTACTATAACCCTAAACATAACCCTAACCCTAACCCTAACCCTTACCCTAACCCTAACCTAAACCCTAACCCTAACACTAACTGTATTCTAACCCTAACCCTAACCCTCACCCTAACCCTAACCCGTACTGTAACCCTAACCCATACCATAACCTTAAACCTAACCCGTACCCTAACCCTAACCCTAACTCATACTCTAACCCTAACCCTGACCCTGACCCTTACCCTAACCCGTACCCTAAACCTAAACCGTACCTTAAACCTAACCCTAACCATAACCCATACCCTAAACCTAACCCTAACCCTAACTCGTACCCTAAACCTACCCTAACCCTGACCCTAACCCTAACCCTAACCCATTCCCTAAGCCTAACCCATACCTACCCTAACCCTAAACCTAACCCTAAACCTAAACCGTACCCTAAACGTAACCCTAACCCTCTACATAACCCGTACCCAAACCTAATCCGTAACCTAACCCTAACCCTAACCCGTACTCAAACCCTAACAGTAACACTAACCTATACCCTAGCGCTAACCCTAACCCTAACCCTAACCCGGACCCTAAACCTAACCCTTACCCTGACCATAACACTAACCCTATCCCGTACCCTAACCCTAAACCGTACACGAACACTAACCCTAAACCTAACCCATACCCTAACCCTAAACGTAACCCTAGCCCGTAACCAAACCCTAACCCGAACCTTAACCCTAACCCTAATCCGTACCCTAACCCTAACCGTAGCGTAATCCTAACTCTACCCTAACCCCTAAACCTAAGACTAACCCTAACCCTTACCCAAACCCGTACCCAAACGGTAAACCTAACCCGTACCCTAACACTAACCCAAACCCGTACTCTAACCCTAACCATAACCCTAACCCTAACCCTAACCCGCACCCTAAACTTAACCCAAACCCTAAACCAAGCCATAACCCTTAACAGAAACCTAATCCTAACACATAACCTAACCCTAACCCTAATATTAACCATAACCCTAATCCGTACCCAAACGCTAAAACTAACCCATACCCTAACCCCAACCCTAACGCTAACCCGTACCTAACACTAACCCTAACCCTAACCGTGACCCTAAACCTAACCCTAACCCTTACCCTAAACCTAAACCTAACCCAACCCGCACCGTAAACCTAACCCTAACACGTACCCTAAAGCTAAACCGTAACCTAAACCGAACCCTAATCATAAACATAACCCGTTCGCTAACCCTATCCTGTGCCCTAAACCTAACCCTAACCCGTAACCTAAACCTACACCGTAACCTAAACCTAACCCTAACCCTAAACTTAACCCGTATGCTAACAATATCCCATACCCTAAACCTAACCCTAACCCGTATCCAAACCCTAACCTAACCCTCAGCCTAACCCGTATATTAACCCTAACCCTAACCCTAACACTAAACCTACCACGTACTCTAACCCTAACCCTAAACCTAACCCGTACCCTTAACCTATCCCTAACCCTAACTCGTACCCTAACCCTAAACCTAAACCTGACCCTAACCCTAACCCTAACCCGTACCCTAAAACTAACCCATACCCTAACCCTAACCATAAACCTAACCCTAACCCTAACCCGTACCCTAAACCTAACCCTAACCCTTGACCTAACCCATACCCAACCTTATCCCGTACCCTAACCCTAACCCTAAACCGTACCCAAACCCTAACAGTAACACTAACCCATACCCTAGCGCTAACCCAAACCCTAACCCTAAGCCTAATCAGCACCCTAAACCTAAACCTAAACCTAACCATAACCATAAACCTTACCCGTAATCTAAACCTAACCCATACCCTAACACTAACCCTAACCTTAACCGTAACCCTAACCCATACCCTAACCCTAAAACTAACCCGTACCCTAACCCCAACCCTAACCCTAAGACGTACCATAACCCTATTCCTAACCCTAACCCTGACCCTAAACCTAAACCTAACCCGTACCCAAACCCTAATCCTAACACGTACCCTAACCCTAAACCTAACCCTAACACTTTCCCTAACCCGTACCCAAACGGTAAAACTAACCCGTACCTTAACACTAAACCAAACCCGTACTCTAACCCTAACCCTTACACTAACACTAACCCTACCCGTACTCTAACACTAACCCTAACCCTAACCCGTACCCTAACCCTAAACCTACCCTAACCCTAAAACTAACCCTAACCCGTACTCTAACCCTAACCCTAACCCTAACACTAACCATACCCCGTACTCTAACACTAACCCTAACCCTAAACCTAAACCATACTCTAACCCTAACCCTAACCCTAACCCTAACACTAACCCTAACCCGTACTCTAACCCTAACCCTAACACTAACCCTAACCGTATTATAACCCTAAACCTAACCCTCACCCAACTGTAACCCGTACTGTAACCCTAACCCGTACCATAGCCCTAACCCAAACCCGTACCCTAACCCTAACAATAATTCGTACCCTAACCCTAACCATAACCCTGACACTAACCCTAACCCTAACCCGTACCCTAAACCTAACCTGTACCCTAAACCTAAACCTAACCCTAACCCGTACCCTAAACCTAACCCTAACCCGTACCCTAACCCTAAACCTAACCCTAAACCTGACCCTAACCCTAACCCTAAACGCACCCTAATCCTAACCCATACCCTAACCCTAACCCTATCTGTACTCTAACCCTAACCCTAACCCTACCCCGTACTCTAACCCTAACCCTAACCCTAACACTAACCCGTACCATAAACCTAACCCTAACCCTAACTTGTACCCAAACGCTAACCCTAACCCTGGCCCTAAACCAAACCTTAACCCGTACCCTAAACCTAACCATAGCCTAAACCTAACCCTAAACCTAACCCTAACCCTATCCCGTACTCTAAACCTAACCCTAAACCTTGTCCTAACCCGTACCCAACCCTATCCCGTACCCTAACCCTAACACTAACCCGTACCCAAACCTAAGAGTAACCCTAACTCATACCAAGCGCTAACGCTAACCCTAAACCTAAGCCTAACCCACACACTAAACCTAAACCTAACCGTAACCCTAACCATAACCCTTACCCGTACCCTAACCCTAAACCATAACCTAACACTAACCCTAACCTTAACCGTAACCCTAACCCATACCCTAACCCTAAAACTAACTTGTACCGTAACGCCAAACCTAACCCTAAACCGTACCATAACCTTATCCCTAATCCTAACCCTGAACCTAACCCTAACCCTATCCCTGTACCCTAACCCTAACCCACACCTAAACCTAACCCTAACCCGTACCCTAACCCTAACCCGTAACCTAAACCTAAACCTAAACCTAAACTTATCCCGTATACTAACCCTATCCTGTACCCTAAACCTAACCCTAACCTGTACCTTAACACTAACCCTAACCCTAGCCCTATCCGTACACTAACACTAACCCTAACCCTAAACCTAACCCTAACCCGTACACTAACCCTAACCCGTACCCTAACACTAACCATTACCCTAACCATAAACCTAACCCGCATCCTAACCCTAAACGTAACCCTTACCCGAACCAAAACCCTAAACCTAACACGTACGCTAACCCTAACCCTAACCCGCACACTAAAATTAACCCTAACCCTAGACCTAACACGTACACTAAACCTATCCCGTACCGTAACCTTAACCCTAACCCGTACCGTAACCCTAACACTAACCCTAAACCTAACCCTAACCCTAACCCTAATCCGTAGACTAACCCTAACCCGAACCCTACCATAACCCTAACCCTAAAATGCCCTAACCCTAACCCTAACCCTAATCTAACACTAACCCTAACCCGTATTCCAACTTAACCCTAACCACAACCCAACCCTTCCTGTACTCTAACCCTAACCCTAACTCTAACACTAACCATAACCCTAACACTATACCTAACCCGTACCCTAACCCTAACCCTAACCCTTAACCTAACACTAACCCGTACTCTAACCCTATCCCGTACCCTAACACTAACCCTTACCCTAACCCTAAACCTAACCCATACCCTAACCCTACACGTAACCCTAACCCATACCCAAAACCTAACCCTAACACGTAACCTAACCCTAACCCTGACCCTAAACCAAACCCTAACCCGTACCCTAACCCTAACCCACACCTAAACCTAACCCTAATGCGTACCCTAACTCTAACCCATAACCTAAACCTAACCCTAACTCTCAACTTAACCCGTACCCTAACCCTATCCCGTACCCTAAACCTAACCCTAAACCGTACCCTAACCCTAACCCTAACCCTAAACCTATACGTACACTAACCCTAACCCTAACCCTAACACTAACCCTAACATGTACTCTAACCCTAACCCTCACCCTAAACCTAACCCTAACCCGTACTCTAACCCTATCCTGTACCCCAACACTAACTCTTACCCTAACCCTAAACCTAACCTGTACCCTAACCCTAAATGTAACACTAATGCGTACCCAAACTCTAACCCTTACACGTACCCTAACCCTAACCCTAACCCTATAAATTACCCTAACCCGTACCCAAACGGTAAACCTAACCCGTACCCTAACACTAACCCAAACACGTACTCTAACCATAAACCTAACCCTAACACTAACCCTAACCCGTACTCTAACACTAAACCTAACCCTAACCATAACCCGTACCCTAACCCTAACCCTAACACTAACCCTAACCCGTACTCTAACCCTAACCCTAACCCTAACACTAACCCTACCCCGTACTCTAAACCTAACCCTAACCCTAACCCGTACCCGTACCCTAACCCTAACACTAACCCTAACCCTAACACTAACCCTAACCTATACTCTAACCCTAACCCTTACCCTAACCGCACTCTAACCCTAACCCTAACCCTCACCCTAACCCTAACCCGTACAGTAACCCTAACCCATAACATAACCCTAACCCTAACCCGTACCCTAACCTTAACCCTAATTCGTAACCTAACCCTAACCCTAACCCTGACCCTAAACCTAACCCTAACCCTTACCCTAAACCTAACCCATACCCTAACCCTAAACCTAAAACTAACCAGTACCCTAACCCTAAACCTAACCCGTACTTTAACCCTAACCCTAACCCTAACACTAACCCTACCCCGTACTCTAACACTAAACCTAATCCTAACCCTAACTCGTACCCTAACCCTAAACCTAACCCTATCCCTAACACTAACCCTAAATCATACTGTATCCCTAACCCTAACCGTATTCTAACCCTAACCCTCACCCTAACCCTAACACGTACTGTAACCCTAACACATACCATAACCCTAAACCTAACCCGTACCCTAACCCTAACTCTAACTCGTACCCTATCCCTAACCCTGACCATAACCTCAACCCTAACCCGTACCCTAAACCTAACCCGTACTTTACCCTAACCCTAACCCTAACAGTAAACCTAACCTAACCCTGACCCTAAACCTAACCCTAACTCTAACCCTAACCTGTACTCTAAACCTAATCCTAAACCTAAACCTAACCCTAACCCATACTCTAACACTGTCCCGTCCTCTAACACTAACACTTAACCTAACCCTAAACCTAACTCGTGCCCTAACACTAAACGTAACCCTAACCTGTACCCAAACCCTAAATCTAACATGTACCCTAACCCTAACCCTAACCCTTACCCTAACCCGTACCCAAACGGTAAACCTAACCAGTACCCTAGCACTAACCGAAACCCGTACTTTAACCCTAACCCTAACCCTAACACTAACCCTACCCCACACTCTAACACTAACCCTAACCCTAACCCTAACCCGTACCCTAACCCTAACACTAACCCTAAACCGTACTCTAACCATAACCCTAACCCTTACACTAACGCTCCCCGTACTCTAAAACTAACCCTAACCCTAAACCTAACCCGTAACCTAACCCTAACCCTAAACCTAACCCTAACACTAACCCTAACCCGTACTCTATCCCTAGCCTAACCCTAACCCTAAACATATTCTAAACCTAACCCTAACCCTCACCCTAACCCTAACCCGTACTGTAACCCTAACCCATACCATAACCCTAAACCTAACCCGTACCCTAACCCTAACCCTAACCCTAATTCGTACCCTAACCCTAACCCTAACCCTGACCCTAACCATAACCCTAACCCGTATCCTAAACCTAACCCATCCCCTAACCCTAAACCTAACCCTAACCCGTACCCTAAACTTAACCCTAACCCGTACCCTAACCCTAACCCTGACCCTAACTCAAACCCTAACCCATACCCTAAGCCTAACCCATACCCTAACCCTAAACCTAATCCTAACCCTAAGCCTAACACTTTCCCTAAACCTAACCCTAACCCTTAACCTAACCCGTAACCTAACCCTAACCCTAACCCTAACCATTACCCGTACCCTAACCCTAAACCATACCCTAAAACTAACCCTAAACTTAACCGTAACCATGACCCGTACACTAAACGTAAAATTAACCCGTACCCTAACCCCAACCTAACCCTAACCTGTACCCTAACCCTAACCCTAACCCACACCAAACCTAACCCTAAACAGTAACCTAAGCCTAACCCTAACCCTGAACTTAACCCGTACGCTAACCCTATCCCGTACCCTAAACCTAACCCTAACCCGTAACCTAACCCTAAACCTAACCCCAGGCCTAACCCGTACATTAACCCTAACCCTAACACTAACACTAACCCTACCCCGTACTCTAACCCTAACCCTAACTCTAACCCTAACCCAGACCCTAAACCTAACCCTAACCCTAACACTAACACTAACCCTACCCCATACTCTAACCCTAACACAAACCCTAACCCTAAGCAGTACTCTATCCCTGACCCTAACCCTAACCCTATCCGCACTCTAACCCTAACCCTAACCCTAACCCTAACCCTAACACTAAACCTAACCCGTACTCTAGCACTAACCCTAAACCTAAACGTAACCCTAACCCATACGCTAACCCTAACCCGTACCCTAACACTAACCCTAAACCTAACACTATCCCTAACCCGTACTCTAACCCTAAACCTAAACCTATCTCTAACGCAAACCCGTACTATAACCATAAACTTAACCCTAACCCTAAACCTAACCCTAACCCATACTCTAACCCTATCCTGTAGCCTAACACTAACTCTAACCCTAACTCCTAACCCTAACCCTAACTCTAACCCTTACCTAACCCGTACCCAAATGGTAAACCTAACCCGTTTCCTAACACTAACCCAAACCCGTACTCTAACCCTAACCCTAACCCTAACCCTAAACCGCACCCTAAACTTAACCCTAACCCTAACGCTAACCATAACCCTTAACCGTACCCTAACCCTAAACCTAACTCGTACCCTAACCCTAACACTGACCCTAACCCTAACCCATACACTAACCCTAACCCGTAACCTAATCCTAACTCTAACCCTAACCCTATCCGTACTCCAACCCTAACCCTAACCCTACCCCGTACTCTAACCCTAAGCCTAACTCTAACCCTAACCCGTACCTTAACCCTTAACCTAACCCTAACACTAATCCTACCCCATACTCTAACCCTAAACCTAAACCTAAACGCAACCCTAAACCGTACCCTAAAACTAACCCTAACCCTAACTCGTACCCTATCACTAACCCTAAACCTGACCCTAACCCTAACCCTAACCCGTACTCTAAGCCTAACCCATAACCTAACCCTAACCCTAAACCTACCCCTAACCCTATCCCGTAACCTAAACATAACCCTAACAATTGTCGTAACCCGTACCCAATCCTATCCCGTACCCTAACCCTAACCCTAACCTTCCCCGTACTCTAACCCTAACCCTAAACCTAACCCGTTCCCGTACGCTAAACCTAACCCTATCCCTAACACTAACCCTAACCCGTACTCTAAACCTAACCCTAACCCTAACACTAACCCTACCCCGTACTCTAACACTTACCCTTACACTAACCCTATCCCGTACACTAACCCTGACCCTAACCCTAATCCTAACACTAACCCTAACCCGTAATCTAACCCTAACCCTAACCATAACCATATTCTAACCCTAACCCTAACCCTCACCCTAACCCTAACCTGTACTGTAACCCTAACCCATACCATAACCCTATCCCTAACCCGTACCCTAGCCCTAACCCTAATTCATACCCTAACCCTAATCCTAACCATGACCGTAACCCTAATCCTAACCCGTACCCTAAACCTAACTTGTACCCTAACCCTAAACCTAACCCTAACCCGTACCCTAAACCTAACCCTAACCCGTACCCAACCCTAACCCTAACCCTAACCCTGACCCTAATCCTAACCCTAACCCATACCCTAAACCTAACCCATACACTAACCCCAAACTAACCCTAACCTGTACCCTAAACCTAACCCTAACCCGTACCCTAACCCTAATCCTAACCCATACACTAAGCCTAACCCATACCGTAACCCTAACCCTAATCCTAACCCTAACCCGTACCTAAACCTAACCCTAACCCTTGACCTAACCCATACCCAACCCTATCCCATAACCTAACCTTAACCCTAACCCGTACCCAAAACCTAACAGTAACCCTAACCCATACCGTAGCGCTAACCCTACCCCTAACCCTAACCCTAAACCTGACCCTAAACGTAACCCTAAACCGTACCCTAAGCCTAACCCATACCCTAACCCTAACCCTAACCGAAA